>OZ020514.1:58291169-58540628 GCA_963971425.1 Bryoerythrophyllum caledonicum | reverse complement strand
CTTGCAAATTGGATTATCTTAAATGTTACAAAATCATTTCAATGTTTCAAAGGAGCTGCACGAAATGGGTCAATGCTCTAATGATGTCCTTATATTTATATTGCATATGCAAATGCCGCAGCATACTAAATGGTTATAAATGCTACGCTTTCATCTTGCTTGCATTTTATTTGCATATACTCCACTTCATCACACATTAGCTCCACTTGGTTCACCACTTCCTCCCGCCCCATCATCCAGCAATCTACGAGCCGCTCGCGTCCTCTGGTAAGGCCCATCCGAGTTTATCAGAGCACATAACATTTCGGAGTTCCGAAGTGCTTCGAGAGTCTTTATAGTCGCCGGACTATGTCCCTCAAGAAGGAAGTCAATAGCTTCCTCCTTCCAAGTTTCCTTCCATTGCGATTCTTCCCATTGCAACACATTGCGAAGGTCAAGATCAGTGGCCTCTCCCAATTCTGACACCACACGTTCCTGGTGATTCCACAGTTTCCCATCTAAACGTCGCCCGAATTGAAATAGCTTCCGCCTAGCATCCCAATATCCGCCCATGACTTGGTAGAAGAAGTTTCGTTTACCAACATCGTCTGCGTTGGTTCCCGATATGTGCTTCTTGGCCACTTGTTCAATTTCTTCGTGGTCATTTTTCCAACCAAATTGCGAGCTTACACTGGACTTATGTAGCTGGTGGCACCCTCCACGCCAATTCCACACCAAATCTTCTCTCCACTTTTGAGCATAGGCATCCCCAGGTGCAGTCTCCGGGTTCAACTCCCAACTAGGTGGCATGTAGGTGGTGAGGCCAAACAATTCATACAAGCGCTTATGAAATGGTGCTCTACACTTTGCGCAAAACCTACGTGTCAAGATACCACCTAGGAGACACATCGGATGGTATAAGCATCGACACGTGCCAAGAGCATATGCACCTTCTGGCCTGAACGGATTTGAACAAACCGGGCAAGCATCTTCATTTTGCGTGAAGCTTGCTGGTGTTGGCCATAATTTGCATGGTGCCACGTTTCCGCTTGGTTGAAGGGCATGAGAAGACATAGCTTCTATGTGATCCCACTCCAACTTTGCCCAGTCAATAGATTTACCATCTGGCAACTGAGGCAATTCAGTTGGCAACATCTCATCGATGTGAGCCCAAGATGTGAGTCCAAAGTCACGGCGCGTATTATTTGTCAGATATTCGTTGTCAATCTTCTGGACCTCTATTGCTATTTGCCTCACACGGTCAACATTCAAGATGCATGCCATCGTCCATTGATAGTACTGCTTGCTCATTGATCTAATCCTTTCTCGAAGGATGTCGTTTGCACTGGAAAGCTGATCAAGTTCCGTGCTGGGATTGGCTAGGAAAAAACGGCAGAGAATCCTCGGTGCCAATGGAATCTACGAATGGCTGCGTTGCTACAGTCGACGGCGGTAGTAAAATCGACAGATGACTAGCAAAGCGGTGACGCGGTGGTCTTGTCGGGGTCTGTAGCAAGCAGCTAATAATGTTGCCAATAACATTGTCGAGGATTGTGTCGTCCACACCTCGAGCAACTCCGCCAATATTAGCCTGGCTGGCAACACGTTCTCGTCGCAACTCTTCTATCTCGGCTGCTTGCTTGGTGATAATGTCACCCTTTTCACTGGGTTGCAGCTTGAGGTTTTCAATCTCTTCTTGGAGACGTTGAATCATCTCATCCTTCAAGCTGATAGTGTCCAAAAACTCCTGTTGAGCATCGACGGTCGTACTTCCCACTATAAGAAAACCCTGTTTTTTCTGATGTCTAAATTAGACATCTTGAAGATTTTTGGATGTCTTCGTGTCTTAGATGATGTCTTAGAGGACATCCCGATGTCTTGGATGTCTAATAAGATCAGTTGGAATTGGCGAGGCATGGAGACGGGGATGTCTGCCAGATGTTCGTCGAGACGTCAGAGTTTTTTAGATGTCTTACGAAACATCTCCGATGACATCAAATTGCCACGCTGGCAAGGGATTTTGGTCCAACGAGGTCAAAACGTGTAAAAGTTACTGGTATGCGAGGTAAAAAGCATTTCTACTGTTCTAAAAGTAGCTTAATGGCAGCGGTTTTCAAGAGTGAAAAAAAAAGACATCACACTTTTCAAAAGTGTTTATTTTTTTCCTATTAAAATTTTTATTTTGTAACATGGCAATATTGGAAATATTAAATTCAGAATATTCTCACTGATTTGTCATTGGTCCAGTTTTTGAATAATATAAAAATATAATTTTATATTTTAGGAAAAATATAATAAGTAATTTTTTAATATATTTAAGTAAATTATGATATTAAAATAATGTATTTAAATAAAAATATTATTCTTTATTAATATAAAATTATTAAAATAATTAAATAATATTATATAAATAATTAAATATCAATAAAATATTATTGGTGACAAAAAATAGATTTTCAAAGTATAAGTAATTTCATTGATATTTAATCCTAAAAATACACATGGACATATTTGAAAAAGGTAATTTACAGCGCTTTCGTTGGCAAGAAAAACTCCACGTCGGACGACTTGACAAGTCATACTACATCTAGGCGGATGTCTCTGTGGACATCCGGCTTACTATGACTACAGTAACGCATAAACCTCACCGTAGACATCCACTGGGATGTCCGTAAAAATGTCCTGCACAACATCCTACTATACGTCCTTTACCCCAAAGCGGCAGTACCAACTTCTTCTGTTACTACTCATCCTGCATTTCACCATCACTGTCTGAATTTGTTGTGGCTGTAACATAGGACCCTCCAGTCGGCGTCGGTCTCTGAATAGGCTCTATCTCCAAGATCTGCGGTTGTAAGCCTTGGAAGTTCGCGTCGTCACCAATTGCGATTCCATTCGCCATAGGTTGCCGATGATGTAATGTTGTACGCCGACCGCGGACGTCTGTTCGGCAGATGATCTTCCATCTGCGTCTTGTCGGGTCATCGGAGAAAAAAACTTGTTGACAGTGCAAGGGGAATGCAAATGAATCCGGATGCACTCTATTGTCCATGTGGTTGAAGTTTGCCATGCTGAATCCGTACTTGTCACGCTCAATACTCGGCACTCGCACGTCCGGTGAGGCTCTTACCCATTCGCATAGCAAAATCGTGGTGCAGTGATTACGGTAATCCAGCTCCACTATCTCCTGGATATATCCCACATGCTCTGCGGTATGCTCAATGGGCCTCCCATTGCGAATCCCCCAACGCAACTGCTGTGTATAAGTGGCCACTACACATGAGTCTCGAGTAACAAGGCCCGCCTCCGACGTCCGCACCCGCAAATGCATCCCGAATGCATTCATATGCCGATGAGAGGTTGCGAACCGCTCCGGAGGATAGGAATACTATACGACGTCCTCGTCAAGACGATCACCGGCCGCTTCTGCTTGCAGCACTTGTGCCTTTAGCCAATCTGCAAAGCATGGCAGATCCCTCAGCTCGGGGGGGTACGTCACAGGTCTAGAGGATCGATGACGTCTTGACTGTACTCGAAATGCTTCTCGCTCTTCCCATTGGCGTCCCTTTGCAATGATGTATTCCCTGTGCACCACTCCCACCTTTGTTATTAGACTATTCAATTCCATGCTTAACACACACAACACATGTGTCAACTGCTGAAATGTCCTCGAAGATGTCTGTATAGACATCCTAGCGTCCGTGCTAACAACGCCTACTACATCTACATTGACGTTTGCAAGACATTTCTAAGGACTCATGAATGTTAGAAGGGATGTCCTACTAGACATCTTCCTTGACATCCACGTCTATCAAACTTCGATTCGATCATTCATGTTACCAAGGCCCATTTCTACAGGTGCCAACCACAGGGACGGCCTGACATGCCCAAGTACTGGTACAGGAACTCACTCTCGCAAAGGTTCTAAGCACGCTGCGTTGTCGATGACGAATGCATGTGCGTAGCCCCGTACCTCATCAGACATTCGGCGCTTTGTTGTTTCATTGCGCCCCAAGATCTCATCATTCATGGTAGCATCTTCGTTTGCGTCCCATACTCGGAAATTTGTTGCTCTATGGCGTTTCATGTACTCTGTACAGAATCCAAGTGTTTCGTCGAGACGGTACCCTTCTGCTATGCTCCCTTCGGGATGTGCGTACGTCCTTACGTAATCTTTGAGCGTCTTCATGTATCTCTCGATTGGATACATCCATCTACAGTGGACCGGTCCACATATGAAGAGTTGTTCCACAAGATGTACAGGAAGATGCGCCATCACGTTTAAGAACGTCGGTGGGAATTCCTTCTCCAACACGCATGTTGCCATTACCACATCGTGCATGAGACTATCGTGGGAGTCTTCTCGTACCTCCTTCTCGCATATGCGCTGGAAAACCCTGCACATTTTGATGATCGCAACCCGCACCTCTTCCCCAAAGACGTTGCGAATGGCCACCGCAAGTATCTGCAACCCCCCATACAATCATCATGTGCAAGTAAGAAACTACTGATCCGCTGACATTGAGTTATGCGTGCCTGTAAGAACGGATTGCCAGTTCCATCTACCTCGAAAGAGGTGTACAAAAACATCAACCGTGTCTGCATGGACATAAGGATGTCCTTCTGGACATCCTTCTAGACATGCGGACGTTTGAAATGATGTCTCAAAGTGATGCGGGTTCCTACTATATTCAGTTCTTTTTAGCACCTCAACTCTTCTATGTACTTTAGTTTTTTCAGAACTCATTTCCAATTCAACTTCGTACCTGTTGCATAAGGACATGGTAGTCGTGCGTCTTCATACATTGTAGTTTCCCGCCCTGCAACCGCTTGTGAATTGCCCCCACGTACTTTGTTGGAGTTCGCATACTTGAAACTATATGAACGAACTGTTGTTTCTCCTCTGGCTTCAGAATGTATGGGGCCTGCGGCATGTAGTACTCATGACCTCGACAACGTGGGGGCTGCAACCAAATCTCCTCACGTATGTTCAAGTCCTGCAGATCTTGGCGACTTCCAGGGCTGTCGTTCATTCCAAACAACGTCTTCAGAATGTTCTCGCATAGATTTTTTTCACAGTGCATGACATCCAAGATGTGTCGAACCTTCAGATGCTGTTACATAATAACCATTCATGTGATTAGATCCATATTCCTTGTGCTCAATATGCCGTGATTGTGCGGTTCACTGTCGTCCACGTCTAGCTGTTGTAATTGATGTCTACGAAGACGTCTACGAAGACATCTGTCAAGTCTCAGAAGACATCCGTGCGGAGTACCGTGACAATTATATGCCCGTAAAGTGCAAACGACAGCTGTTACAACAGAAGATGAACGACTTGTTTACTTGCCAGTACGGTAGCTCGAAGAATGCACTGAGACGCTTGACTCCCGTGCTGTGAACAGGGTCACCGGGAGCCCCTTCCCGCCCACCAAGATCCAAGTATGATTGCCGCCATGCAGCGTACCGGATAACGTCTAACCCTGAGACGGTTGGTGGCGCCGTTCAAGTCTCACGGTGGCCATTGAACCTAGTGTACCTCCGATATGGATGCTGACGACCGAGATATCGACGTATTCCCCCATACACTATCTTCGAGCCTCTTGCCGTACGGTCAGGGCGCAGATCCCCAGTCTTCGCCATACGAGCATCCGTTTGTGGGCCACAGCAAGGACAACCTTTATACCCCTTACATGATAGACCAGAGATCAGGCCGTACGCCGGGAAATCCGAAATAGTCCACATGAGCAACCCGCGTAGGTTGAAGCGTCGAGACCCCACGGGTTGGCTGAAATCCTCTGCTGGTACGCCTCGCCAAAGTTGCTGTAGCTCGTTCAACAATGGGCGCAGGTATACATCAATGTTTGTCGCCGTGGGCGACCGCTTCCCCGAAATCAATATGCACAATGATATGAAGAACTTCTTCGTAACAAACCACGGCTCCATGTTATAAATCAATACCAGCATTGGCCACGTCGACCAGTTTGTGTTGCTCAACTTGAAGGGATTTACACCGTCAAGTGCTAAAGCAAGTCGCATGTTTCGGTCCTCACGTCCGAAGATGTCAAACGCAGCGTCCGTGTTGATGTGCTTCCACGCGGGACTGTCAACTACAGATCGCATAACTCCATCGTCACTAACATGTTTTTTGTAACCGGTCAACATGCTTGCAATCTCTGGCGATCTCCACATTCGTTGAAGCCGCGGAATGAGAGGGAAGTGTCTTATCACCTTTGCTGGGATGGAAGTTGTGCCCTCCAACCATCTAGACTTCGAACACTGTGGGCATGTCACCAACTCTGCATGATCATTCTCATACAATACACAGCCATCTGGACAAGCATGGATGTTGTTGTAGTCCAACCCCAATCTCCGAATTGTCTTTGCGGCGGCATAATGAGTGTGGGGCAACTTGTTGTCCTTCGGTAGTAAATCCTGTGCCAAGTACCTGAACAATTCGGTTCTGAAAGTGTTGCTGACCCCAAACACAACACACATGTTCATCAGAACGATTGTAGCAGAGACAACGCTGGTTTTTGCTCCTGGATACACTGGTGTCGTGGCTTCCGCATACAAGTTCTGCAGTTCATCAACTGTGTCGCTATCGAACTCATCATTGTCTACCACATTGGGTTCGCCTCCTGCATCCCTGTGTAGTGCATCACCACGATCCAAAGCATCCATAACCTGGCGCTGGACGTCGTGAAACTCATCGAGTAGTATGGCGTCTGCATTGACATCATCCCTTCTAGGGACATCGTGAACAACATCGTCGGGGACATCATCAGCGTCAGCTGTGCCACCATCATGTACAACGTCGTCATCGTATGCAACATCCTCCACCCATATACCCTCCGGTGGATACCCATGAGGCGGGTCATCCCCGATGATGGACTTAGTCAAAAATGGGTCTCTGCCAATGGCTGCGAGGTGCTCTCGGATGACGGCGATTCTCTGGCGTCGACCCCCATGGCAGGTTTGGCAAGGGCAGTAAAATGATGATATGTTTTGCGTCGTTGCCACTCGTAGCTCTGTCTGGAGGATAAGGTCCGCAAGCGCGATGTGACGCATTGTCCGCCCATCAGCATCAATTCGAATCATTGCGCCATGGCGGCACCGCTGTGTACTCATTGCCGCAACTTCGCTGCGAAGTATAGAAAAATATATTATACCATGTTAGAAATCATACTGATCGTAAGGAACACGGAAGAAATGACTTGTACACGACTGCGCATTGTTCAAATTTGGCATCATTTACTGCAGAATGTGTACGAGGATGTCCATTTAAACGCAGAGACGTCTATGATAGCATCCGTAATGATGTCTCCTAAGACATCGTACGTGGTTGGTATATCTACGTCAGAGACCACAACATATTATCCCTGTTCTCTACAGCCATGCACATCATTATAGATGGATGATTATAGGTGTTTTGCCATAGGTGATGGTAGTATACATCCACTGCATTGATCGTACGTGTACATGTGCATGCATACATTGCTGATAATAAAAAATAACCATCTTAAGAGTACTTAGCGCAATACAGAAAAGACAATCTTCACATAACCATACATAGAACGTGAACATGCAATTGTAAGACTGTGTCTTGATCATTAAAGATGTCTATGAGAACATCCATGATGACATCACAGTAGACGTCCTCAAAGAACGAACCTTGAACATATTTCATTGTCCTTCAGCACTTACACATGGAGAATGGAAATGACGGCGTCTAGAAGTATATGCACAAATTCACATCACGAATATCGAATATGTGGATCGAAACTTTCTTACACGATAGTATGAAGTAAATGAAGTACTGTACTCAAAATGCAGACGTTAATATAGCAATCGAATACATTGGGTTTGTACCTTGGAAGTAAGTCTTCTACAAAATACGAATTGCGCAAAGTAACGTCCTCATATAGAATTATTACCCACTTGTACACTATAGGCATGAACAAAATTTTATACATAGATAATGTGATTTTAATTTCCAATTTACTTCACTGTACAGTGCATTTCATAACATCAATGTGCATGGAGTGCGAAAAAACATCGCAAGCTTCTAGTCTCTTCAATTTTCCTTATGTTCAAATAGTAATTCTTCATATAATGAAAGAAAATACATTCCTATTGATTTCCAAACTCCAAACTTGGTTGTTCTATGTCAGCTGAAAGAATGTTCTGAATACTTCCCATGATGCTTAACTTCTGCCAACGTAAAGTATGAAATAACTTCTTCACCTGCAGATGTCTCCTGGGATGTCTACGTAGATGTCTAACGAGATGTCTAAGTAGATGTCTAACGAGATGTCTAGACGTCAAAATGACAGTAGGAATAAATTATAAGCAACCCTAATCCACGTGTCCAACCTACCTAATCCACGTGTCCAACCTACCTAATCCACGTGTCCAACCTACTTAGCATCGGCTGCGCATACTGTCAAACAGCTAAGGCAACTGTGATAAGCTAAGACTCCTACTTTTCATGCAACCAAGGTCCTCAATATTCCTACCTTAGTGCATACCATAGCATTCTGAAAACATGGAGGGAACTAGAGGATTTCATGTGCGTTATAGACATGGTGGATGTGGAGACACCGTACCAGAGAAGTTGCGAGCGTCCGTGGTTACAAACGCAGCTCTCGACGTCTTCAATAACTTTGTCGATACCCTTGCAAGAGTCACACCGCCTACAACAACAATGAAAGAGCAATGTCAAAATCCCGGAACAGAAGTGCGGCGGAGCGCGCGATTCAAGGAAGCCATGGAAGCAAATCGGCGACCGCAATTACCTCCTCCTACACCAATCTCCGTACAAAGTATTGCGAAAACGATGGATCAGAAGGTATGTAGCAACTGGAACCCTATGCTCCACCTCAAATTTCGTCACTTCCTCCACATGCGATGTGGACCTCCACTTTGCTCTTGGGATTGAGGTCGCACGAGCAGATTGATTGAGAGGGTTTCTGAAATCGCACGGCCATAGGGCGTGCACGGTGATAGGGCGAGGGGCACGGTGATAAGTCCGGAGGTCGGTGATGGGTGACTGCGGACCGAGCCTTCAAGGCTGCCGCCTTTCCTGCATCGTCTCGCACCTCTGCACTGTGCAGACGTCTCCTGCGAGGTCACCTCCCCTCCTCCGAGCGCTCTACCGCTCCGCTTCTGCAGCTCGATCCTCGCTGATGAGCCCGCTCTCTCCCTTCTTGAAGATGTGAAGCTCCGATCCCCGTCGAACGTTTTTGTTTCTGGTTTTGGAATTGTCTGCTTCCGTCAATTTGTGGTTCTTCTCCTTACCTCCACATCTGTTCTGCAATTGATTTTCAGCTTCTTCATTCGTGATTTCGTGGCTGTGAAATTTGGTGAGGGAAAAGTTCGGTTTCGTACGGTTGGTGTGCTGCAGGACGTCTGTTTGTCCATTTCATGACTCCCGAACAGCAGTTGTAGCAGTAGTACGACGAGGTGGTGTATGTGCTTGTGCTCATGTTCATGATCTTCTGAATGATGTGGTTTGATCCGCATTGTGAATACCGTGATTGTGCTGCATGTTTACTTCGAAGTATGAGACGTTGTCCGCGAAGATGTCTGACTGGATGTCTAGTAAGATGTCTAATTTTGTGCTTCTGTTCACTAAAAGTGTGTTTTCATGTCTGTGGCATGGCTGCGAAGTACAATGCGTTTGTTGAGTGGCCAGCCAGGCGCGTCATGATGACGAGGAAGGGCCAGAAGAAGCGGCCGCCATCGCCACGCAGAGAAGACAGCCACACTAGAGAGTTGCGGACGAGGAATCGCGAAGACGTGCAGGCAGGACCCAGCAACAAGCAGAAACGGTCCGTGGCAACTGAGGCACAGACCCGGACAAAGCGGATGAAAGACCTTGAACTGCAACAGGATTTCCGGTGAGTGCACCAAAAGATTGAAAACATGTGATTACTTTGTGGTTTTATGTTGTATTGTTTTATCAGCCAAGGTTTCTTGTTGTACAGTCGGGGGTTTGAAGACCTAGAATATGAAGAGGAGGCAAACGACACAGAGGATGAGGAAATCGAGGACGATGACATCGCTGAAGAGGCAACACCCGAGGAGTCCCCTCTGCAGCGTGGATCAGCACGGCAGTTGAAGAGGGAAGCGGTGAAGAAAGTCTTGACCGTGGACGAGAAGGGCTTCCCTTATGGGAACTTGAAGAAAGCATACGAGGAAGATTTGCGCTTGATCTCAAAGGAGTTAGATCCAAACTACAACTTCAAAGAGCAGACTCAGGCGATGAGGGAGAGATTCTTCAATCACTTGGCAGGAGGTAAGAGAATTGTGCTTCTGTTGGAGGGGATGACGGTTTTCTGTCTAAGAGGATGTCTATTAGGATGTCTTCAGGGCTGTCCGGCAGGATGTCTACGAAGATGTCTGTAGGGATGTCTCACAGCGTCGATTGAAATATGTTTTGTAGGGTGGGACGTGAGGGGGGACGGCGTTGACGACGAAGTGGACTCAGCATGGATCGCTACGAAGGTAAACAAGGCGTTAACGAACCGACGCTATGCACTGAACCAGCTGATCGATAGAGGACATCGGAAACCACCAGAGGTGACAGATCAGCAATGGAACAAGCTCGTGAAGAGAAGGAGCACCTCAGAGGCCAAGGTGCAGTCTGAGAGAATGGCATATGTCTCGAAGGGGAAGGGCAGCAAGCGACCAAGGCCCGCAGTGCTCAGGGAGGCGGCGGTAGTGAAGCTGGTAAGCATCTTCGAAGTTGTTGGGGACATCCTGAGACGTCTGTGCAAATGTTATCTTTGTTGTCTTTGTTAAAATCTGTGCCTCCAATTCTGTGAATACTTTACTGCAGTATTGCCGGCTTCACCGCTCACCGTACGAATCAGAGATTAACGAGGAGATGGAGGCGCAGTACAATGAAATGCAGGAGGATAGGGACATCGATGACGACGATGACGATGTGCAGGAAGTCGAAAACAAGCTGCAAGAGCTCGAGCAAAAAATGGAGGCATCAAACGAGCGTTTGGAGGGGAGGATTTATGCCTCCAGCACGCGCTTGGAGGCCAAGATTGATGACTCTCATCAGCGCTTAGAAATGATGATCCGCCAGCTTTTGGACTCCCAGACTTCCTCGACCCCGCAACCTCACATGGAGCTGCCAGTACCTACAACACCCGTGTTATTGCAGGTTACTTTAGAATACTTCTCCTTCTTATCTTCAAAATTATATCCACACAAATTCTACAGTTTCTACACTTACAGAATCTCCTTAAATGATCAGTTTATGATAAGATGTCTACGAAGATGTCCACAAAGATGTCTTAAGGGATGTCTAAGAGGATGTCGAAAAACATGTCGAATGGGCTAACCTGCAGCGCGTTTCGTTATTGCAGGTTACTCCTACACCAACAACCACTATGGACAAGACGCGGCCAGCATCTCCAAACCATGGCACATCGGGTGTGTCTGAGCGCATGATTGGGCAGGATGCCAACATGGGAGCTGCGACGGACAAGAAAGAAGGCACGTCCATGGAGGTTGCAGAAGGAGGGGGATCAGAAGAAGGAGACACTGTGGTAGGCACGAGTGCGGTGGCTGAACTTGTAGAGGAGGTTGAGGAGGCCATTACACCGGTGCTTGCAGCAAAGACGGTAGAAACGGAGGAGATTGCAAAGGTAAACTTAGATTAGACATGTAGTGACCATGTTTGGGACTGTGCACGTCACCATGTTCGGAATGCCTTTTGCAGCGACATCTGGTGGACGCACAGACGTCTTTGGAGACATCCTTGCGTCAGTAGAGACATCCAGCAGACATCTTTGCAAACACTGTTATGTTTAAGCATGTGTCTGAATGTCATGGTGGGAAGCCAGTGCACATAGTTTTCAGTGTTTTATGGTAGCTACATGTTCATGTCACACATTTTGCTTATTTGTGCATAATATTTCATGTTTGAAATATGTTAGAATTAGGAGGCAGTCAAAAAACAAGATGAGTCCTTGGGATATTTTGTAAGGTGCAATGCGAAGGCAGGTACCGAAACAAAGGCTCCGGTGAAGATGCCCAAGCCTGCAGGATTGTCAAAACCGGGAAAGTCTGTCACACCAAAGGCAACGGGACAATCTCAACCGAAGAAGGCACATGAAGAGAAGCAAGGAAGCCAGTCAAAACCTAAGAAGGTGGTTGATAAGGTACAGAAGAAATGACTATGATGTTATGTTTGGACTTGGTTACTTGCATGTATGCACATTTTTTTCTGAAATGGACCCGTATGGTGGTAAGGAAAGCATAGAAAACACATGAAGATAGAAGAAATAAGCCCTGCTTTGTAGTACAGAATGAAATTGCATACGCAGAGTAAGTGAGCTGTTGTTTTTTCGCAATTCCAGAGAGGCAGCGAAACAAGATCAGAGGCCGCGAAGAGAAAATGACGGCAGAGGCGTGCACGTAGGTGAGTGGAACATGACATCCAGAAGATGTCTTCATAGACATCCAGTAAAACCTGTCGAAGATGTCTGCTTTGACGTTTGTGTGGACATCTTATGACATGATTCACCTTGTAATCTACTATGCTGACCGTTCGTATAGTACAAGAAGTAGGGTTATCAATTTCTTGATGTTAGGAAGTCAACCATGTGTAGGTAGGTAGTGCAAGTAAATGAAATTAAATCAAAATTCTTCGCCTTTGGAAACCGTTTTTTAAGTGCATTCGTTGTTGGCTTATTGAACATGTGCAGCGGCGGTCATGCGCACGACCGTAGGGGGGTATCGACAGCAAGGGATGATAGTAGAGGGGCTTGAGGTTGTGGGTGCGTAGTATCTCGCAGTTGTTGACTGGTGTATTACTGAACATGCTAGTTTTGTACTATGTGAGCAAAGCACATGCTGATGTTATGTAAGACGTCTGTGGTTTACGGTTCTGATGTCTATATAAACATCTACAAATGTCATCCCAGATGTCCTTTAATATGCCCAAAAGACATTAATCGTCACATCGTCGCAAACATCACCAAAACTGGAAAACGTTTACTTCGATGTCCCACGAGATGTCACAACAGACATCCGTGTAAACATCACAAATATAACGGAGACATCAATCTTGACATCGTTCTAGGCACTGGAGACATCAAGCAAGACACGAAGATGTCTTACATGATGTCTAACAGAAACATCATTTGACCCTAAAACCCCCGAAAACTTTGCTGACGTGGCATGCCACATCATTTTCCCGGGTCCACGTCAGATTATCCCGGGTGCCACGTCGGATTTCCTGTGTGCCACGTCGGATTTTCCTGGGTCCACGTCGGATTTTGGCGCCGCCACATCAGATTCCACGGGACCACCAAAAAGTCCACATCATGATGAAATTCATTGCCATGTGGCACTGCCCGTCCACATGGCGCTGATGTGTCACCTACGTGGCACACATTTTACCCTCCCAAAGTTACCTCAAGACACCCTGAAAATGAGGATGTCTTTAGATAATTTTGGATGTCCGATTAGACATCCTCGTGTCTAGGATGTCTTCCTGTCTAACAAGACATTTTTTTTTATGTCTCTGCGTCAGATTTAGACATCAGAAAAAACAGGGTTTTCTTATAGTGTCCGGACCCTGATGCTACATGATTGGTGTTGGAAGTGGTGACTACGACATCCATCATTGGCATTTCATCCACAACATGGATGGGTTCTTCATCTCCAACACCCTCAAGCCTCGCGGCGGGTTCATCATCGCCAACAAGATTTACGATTGGTAAATCTACTTGGCCACCTCCTTGAACCATCAAAAGCCCGGCTTGATGGAACTTCACTCGTTGCCGGTTTTTTCGTGAAGCACGCACCACAACGGAACTCGATGAACGCCGACCCACATGTCCATCTAAGTCCAAATCAGGTGAAGAATCTGACTCTATTGGAGGTACTTATGCTGGGCCATCCATTTTCTGTGGCCCTAGTGACGTAAAATGAAACATTGGGTGCTGCTCCCTAGGCACATCGGCATGCATTCACACCCTCTTCCTCTGTGCGGTAGACATTGGTGGCTGTTGTTGGTCTTCCGGCTCACTCTTACTCTCCATAGCCGAACACAAAATCTACCAAAATATTCTATAACTACGCTAAGCTCTATTTTAAAAAAAAACAAACGAAAATTACCACCTTGGGTTTCAAAATAATCCAAGGTAGTGATGTTAATTAGTTCGAACGGTGAATAACAATACGAGTGAGTTATGTGTGCAAATCTAGAGCCCCAATCGAAGATCACACAATCAGCCATCTTAAAAAGATAGTTAAAGGCCTCGATTTCCAATTGGAGTTTGTGAGATGGGCTAGGCGTGCACGACCATTTATAATTGTCGGGCGGGCGCGAACGCGCCATGGGGAACGCGCGCATGCCGTTTGGGGACCAGGCGCGTACGCTGGAGTCTCGCGCGTACGATTCGGGGTCTCAGGCGTAGGATTTAAGGCCTCGCAAGTAGGATCCAGAGTCGGGCGCGTGGACTCTTGGGTTGGGCGCGTGCGGGAACGGACTGGGCGCGAGCAGAAACGGCGGGACGTGTGCGGAAATAGGCTAGGCGCGTACAGGAACGGTCTCGGCGCGTGCGGTAATGGGCTGAGGGCGTGCGGTAATGGGTTGGGCACATGCGGGAACGGGCAGGGGGCGTGCGGGAACAGGCTAGGAGCGTGCGGAAATAGGCTGGGCGTGTTTGGTTACGGGCCTAGTGCGTTCGGGAACAGGCCGGGCGCGTTCGCTTTAGGGCCGGGCGCGTATGCTGGAGGGCCGGGGGGGTTCGTTGGAGGGCTAGGCGTGTACGGGAACGGGCCGGGCGCGTGGCGTCTTGGTCAGGGGCATGCGAGGCCGTAGTTTTCCATTTCCCTATAAATGGAACAGATTCTATTATCAATCACATAGGCTCCTCTCAAGTGGCTCTTTGTCCTAGTACTATTCGTACTTTGCTAGGAATTAAGAGGGGGGCTACCACACATTGGGTCCCGGGGAGGTTTTGATTTTTTTTATAAAATTATAGTTTGTGTAGGGTTGTGATTATTGCAATGGCCACTGATCGTAATACTGGAAAGCGGCCCGCGTATGTTGATTTAGATGCTCCAGATGCATCTGAGCTTCCACCTACTAGCATTGGAGAGTCAAGCCGCAATCCTTCCAATGCATCAAAGGCACTGTCGAAGAGGGTGAAGCAAAAAATGTCTGCGCACGAGAAGGATGCCGATTATCCACCAAAGGAGTATTCCGCATTTCTTCGAGGTGTGGCAATACAATATTATCGTTGACGGTGTAAAGCTGACGTGGTGCAATTCCGTCAAGTTTATTTGGAGAAGGGAGAGCCAGGAATCATGTGCCTATAGGCCGACCTCCAGTCGAAATTTGAGCGCGCTCTGGAGAGTTCTGAATCGTTCAAGGATGCATATGGCATGTATCACTATGCCTCATTCATGGAGAGAGTAATCACTCAATGTACGAGTAATGCATCGCATGTATTCGATTATGAGGTGAAAAAACCTCGTGGGGGAAAGCATCAGCCACGAGACTTGGAACTCCGCAAGTTCCTCGAAGGTGTGAAGACCACCATCGGCAGGTTTTCAAGCTCTCGTACGAGAGGTATGCCTTGGAATGAACAAGCAATGAAGTTAGCCATGGAGGCACATATGTTGCGCAGCGTGCAATTCCTTCCAGATGATATCAGAGTTTATGGACTTTCCGGATAAGACGCCGTTGGTGGATACGGAAAGGTTCGGAAGGTCCGCATCGTGGATGTGCAAGCCATTTCGGCATACATGAAGTTTGCCGGGAAAATGCCAACGGCGTCTCATCTGAAGGAGAAATTTAGACAACGGTCTCATGAGGCCATTGTGGGACTCCGTCTCGACATGGTGCCGGAAGTTAACCTTAAATACCGGCCAAAAAAAAAAATTTAGTTACGTAGTTACGATAGTTTGCGCTAGAATACAGCCTATAATATTGATGTTAGAATAAAGTAGGAGAGGTCTGACTGCAAATCCTAATTAAGCCTAAAGCTGTTAAAAACAAAGCCGGAGCAATTACTGGAATTCCGGGGCAGTCAGTTATCCGGAACCGTGAGCCGGAGTTGTCGCCATCAACTGTCATCATGATGCCGTACTAATGGCTAGACTACTTTAGGCTGGGGTTCGGGGGGGAAAACTCTTTCTTTTCCATTCCTTCCTCGCGTACCGAGGTTCTGCCTCAGGGTTTTCTCTCCTTCTTTCTCTCTCTTACGGTTTTCTAACTGCTCGTTGTTAGGGTTTGGAGTTTAGACGGTTAGAACGGACGTGCATCCGTCAGAGAGAATATTGGTGCTGACGGTGCGTGTAGGGACTACCTCGAGAGAAAGTAAGGAATTAGGTCAACTCAATGAAGACGGTCCCCATGGCCAAGAAGAAGTGAACAGATAGAGACGGGCGCGATCGAAGAGACGAAGAGCCGGCATTGCACTCCTATCCTTGGCCTGCGTTCTCCCGGACATTCCAAAAGACATGGACGAGTACAACCTACTGAAGTCGAGCCTGAAGACAATGGGCTGCGAGGGTTTGCTCAAAGTCCCTTGGGGCATGCGGGAGGAGGTCTATGTCTGGGAACTCATAGGCACCCCGGACGAGAAGTACCAGGGGTTGATGAGAGCCCACTCGCAGAACTGGGGAGTTCCGGTATGGTCTCAGGCGTACGACTTCCGGGGCGGCCGCACCAAGGTGATAGAACGGCGGGACGAGTTCCTGAGGGATGAGTTTGCGGGACCGGCGGACCCTAAGGACGGCTACAACCTGCAAGACCTTCGGCACCTAGACGCCCAGCTTGTGCTAGGGTTTTTAAATCCTATCTTCCATCCGGAAAAGCCGAAGCAGGTGGTGGCAAAGTGGGCCTGCACTTTCCTAGGAGCACTCCGCAAGAAGATAGTCGTAGACTGGGGGACGCTCATGACGGAAATGATCAACCGTCTTGTAGCCAACCTCGAGAAGGTGAAGAAATCGGCAACCCCTCTGGCATCCTATGTGGTGCACCTCTATGCTCACCACCGGCAGCTAACTCAGGCGGAAATCCGGAAGTATGACGAAGTTCTCAACTTCCAGAAGTACGGAGGTGACGAGTCTGAAGAGCAAGAATCCGGAGAGGAGGAGCCTGCGCCGGAAGGAGCCCCCACAAGCACTCCCGAAGGCCGAAAGGCTCCGAAGAGACCTCGGGGGAAGGAGCCCGAGACGGAGAGTCCGGGCATCCGCAGCTCCTCCGCTTCATCCGGAGAAGACGAATCTGGACCCTCAATAGGGACCAGCCGGAAGAAGAGGAAGGCTGACCGGGACGACTGCAAGGGTCAGCTCAAAGTGATGGATAAGCTCACACAAGATATTGGCTGGAGAGTTGGGCTCCTTAAGGAAACCAACTACATCATCACCACCAGTGTAGAGCAAATCTTGTGGAGTCTGGGCGTCGACCGACTAGAGGACGTCATCAACAGAGTGGTGGAACCTAGGAGCCGGGAGATGGGCACGAAGGCGCTGCACACCCAGATTGCTTCCCTGTACAAGGCCAGTAATGATATGGAGAAGAAGGTGAAGGAGTACCTCACAGAGGTAGCTCTGGTGGTGACGGCCCGGAAACTGGCTGAGGAAAAGGCCAACGCTTCCGCAGTTGCCTTACTTGGGGTCCGGGCGGCCTTAGAATTTCCGGCTAACGTAATCAACCGGAGCGGGCTCTTCACCAAATTGGTGGAGAAGAAGGAGAAGGTCACCCAAGCCAACATCATCCGGTTTCTCCTCGATCAAGTGGAGAAGATGGCCCGGCAGACCTAGGAGCAGATGAAGCTTCTAGTTGACAACATAACCGTGGAGTTTCCGGAAGAGCCAACGGCACATGGACCGGAAGGCACCCCGACCCCAATACAAGCCGTAGCCCCTCTGGAACCACCGACCAAGATGACTCGAGCTCCGGGCACCTCAGCGAACCCGGAGTCTCTCGACACTCCATCGCCTCGGACACTGACGGAGGGTATCGTACTTCCCAACCCAAGTACGAGTGAGATCCTGAAGAAGCTTCCGGATCTACTGTCACCACCCAACAAGCGTCTGCCGGATCCTCCGGCGGAAGGCGACCTCCGGGCTCTACCAAGGTCGGTGTCCAAGAGATTGGCGCCCAGACAAAGGAGTCCATCCAGAAGCTACAGAGACTTGGTTCAGGAGACCAGGTTAGCTTCCTTAATGGAAACACCAGCACCTCTGGTCCTGGAAGGATCACCGGAACAACCCCCTCCACCGCCGGACGCCAGGACTCCGGTGGCTGCTGTACCTCCAGCGACAGGACCATCGACCCGGAAGACCAACCTTTCGCCGGCAATGTCAAGGAAAGCGAAGGGCAAGCAGCGCGTTCCGATGGAGATCTCCCCCTCCCGCCGGAGTGGGAGAAATCGGGGGCTAGGAGCTCCGACTTAGGATTAGTTAGGCTTTGAATTTCTTTTCTTTTCTTGGGTTCAGATTTCGGATCAGCAGCGACTAACAATGGGGCCCCAAGTGCACCCGGCTGTTGACGGAATCGACTGTTCATTTTAGTAGAGTAGAATTGGAATTGTGGAGACGAAACTGTTCCGTGATTTGTGGATCTTAGATCCGATCTGGAACTTTTCCAGATTTCTCGGATCATTTAGATAAGACCTAGCGGACTTTCCGTAGATGGCTTGGAGGAAGGCTAAGTTTAAAAGGGACTTAGTTAGTACTTAGTAGGGAGGTTTTCGGCAAAAACCTTTCATCTTGTTCTTCTCAGGTCAAAATAAACTTCACTCCTTTCTACTCAGATTTGCTCCCTAATACTTTTGGTGTGGTGTTTATGACTTGTGAGGGCCTGATCCATTCTTGTGGATATGGTTGTATGAGGGATTCTTCCGGAGTTGTATAACTCAGCTGATTTGCCGGAGGGGGAAAACTATCTAGGTCGGTGTTAGGAGATCGCCTGGGAGAGCTGGAGAGAGCTATTGTAGAGGTGTTCATGGTAGTCTCCAGGGTCCGGAAGTAGCCAAGAGGGGAAGAGATGAACTACACAGGTGTTCCTGGTAATCTCTAGTCCACGGAAGAATCCGTATTAAACTGGATTCCGGTCCATGCCGGAGTTCTCCCCTAAGATAGGAAAAAGCCTGATACCAATACCTAGACGGAATACCCATAGTGAACGGTGAGCCTCTGTTCTGGAGAACTGCAACCGTACCCATCGGAATGTCGTTGTAGTCCGGGCTTAGATATGTGTGACCGCGTTCGGAAGGCCTTCCGGATGTCGTGAGGGTCTAAGTCTAGCAGCATCAATCAAATCATTTGTTAGCAGCGTAGGGAGAGTGGTGTTCTGTCACTAAAAGTTCCGGACAGTGGGTGCCTAGCCACTTAAAGTCACAGGGCAGTGGGAAATCCAGCCACTTACACAAAACAGGATCAGTGGACTCCGGTCACTCGTTTAAACACTCCAGGAGACTCTCTGAGGAGGAACAGAGATAAATCAAACTACCCTTCGGCGATCCGGAAATTACATTTCCGGACACGGCTGTATAATATCGAGCTCCGGAAGGATCCGGATCTACCCTACGTAATTAAAGATGATAGCTAACTTATAAATGACTTGCTGTGATAAGTTTAGTTATCCGGAGTACTTGGAAAAGAACATTAGGTCTCTATGGGAACGAAACCAGAGCGATTACTTTGGAAAGTGCTTAGTGACAATTGGGTGCATTCCGGAGAAATATTGTCTATACAAACTGCAAACTGCAACAGCCGTCATGTTGCACACCCAGGAATTATAAAGTTTTGGGCGGTGAATACAAAGAATATGGAGGCGTACACATTGTGGTGGAATGGTGGTAGCTGGGCCCATTTTAAAACCGTCGATTCAAAGGCAAATCCGGCGGCTTCGAGCAACTCAATCCTTTCAGCTCCATATATTTCGGCGGAGGATACAACACAAATCTTAGCCGTCCGGAAGAATAGAGCAAGACTTGCCTGGGCTTTGATGTGCACCATGGCCCAAGTCCATAAGGCTAATGTCATTCACAATGACATCGCTCCCACAAACGTGCTTCTCCACTTTCCTCCAGAGAAACCAGGGTCCGTCTTCATTGGCGTTTGTGATTGGGGAATTGCGAGCCGAGTATCACACGAAAAGCCATCAAAATATGGATTCCGGACAGACACGGAGCTTAACAATCAACGCCGTAGACGACATTGGGTAGCTCCAGAGTTGTTTTACAAATTCGGCCCACAAGATTCGGAAACGGCATTAGTTGTGATGCAGGGGCAACACCGTTACACCCAGCTTGCCAATTCGTACTCCGTTGGGTGGATGGCTAGAGCGATTTG
The DNA here is from genome assembly GCA_963971425.1 of Bryoerythrophyllum caledonicum. NCBI lineage: Eukaryota > Viridiplantae > Streptophyta > Bryopsida > Pottiales > Pottiaceae > Bryoerythrophyllum > Bryoerythrophyllum caledonicum. The sequence goes on along the minus strand of OZ020514.1, from coordinate 58,520,303 downwards.
GGAGAAAGAATCTGACTCAATATTCTTCAAATCAACCGTCAACTACGCAGCTTTTTAAGTGAAGATCGAGAAATTACTGGAGCGAGATCCCCTCAAACGCCCAACACTCTGCAAAGTGGTTGACGAGCTAATGGCTAAACCATTCAACTTTGAAGTTCCGGACGCTTGCTTCGGCTATGAGATATAGAAATTTTGACTTAGGTATTGGTAGTGAAGGTTTTAATTGTTGATCATTTTGCAATATGTACTAGCATTGTGATGTAACGGTGCTTTTTGCCCATCTCGTGATAAATAAAAGATTAACATTTTTCATACACATTGGGATATGAAGCTCATGCATATTAAGAAGTGAGAGAGCGCGCGCGACCCCTGAATTCAATACATGTACGTGCGCGACCCCAAAGGCCACGCGCCCGGCCCAGCCCCCTCCACGAACGCGCCCAACCCTCCCCCACGGACGCGCGCAGCCCTTCGACGAACGTGCGCAACCTTGGTCGGACGCGCAAGCCCCTCCAAGGATGCACCCGGCCCTTCACCGCGCGCGCCCGGCCCCTCACAGTACGCGCGGTCCTTCTTGCATGCGCCCGGCCCCTCACGGTACGCGCCCGGTCCTCCCCTGTACGCGCCTGGTCCAACACGGTACGCGCCCGGTCCTCCCTTGTATGCGCCCGGCCCCTTCAGTGTGGGCCCGGCCATCTCTGTACGCGCCGGCCCCGTTCATGCGCTCGCCCCCCTGTCTGCACCCGCGTAACCCTGTTGACAACGTGTCAGCCACGTAGTCGCCTTTGTGGCAGTGGGTAAATTGATTTACCTCGAGTCATGGTCAAATCAGAGTTGATTCTTATCGGACGGACAACAGCCTCTACCAAACGGACAGCCGAACGGACAAACACTACCTAACAAACGGACGGCCAAACAACCCTGCTTGGAAATATACGTCACCCATTTGTATTAGACTTGCTCACTGGTACTTAATGTATGAAGTATACACTTTGTGAGTAGCGGATCCATTTCTTTATAAGCAGTTGTGTCAATATCTTTCCGGAGTAGGGTGAAGCTAGTTTGTCAAGAGAGAGACTGAGCAAGACCCGTGTGGGGAGATTGCCTGGGAGAGCTGGAGGGCTATTGCAAAGGTGTGCTTGGTAGACTCCAGGGTCCGGAAGTAGCCAGGAGGGGAGGGGACGAATTACAGAGGTGTTCCTGGTAGTCCCTAGGAAACGGAGAAATCCGTGTTGACCTCGATTCCGGTCAAAGCCGGAGTTTTTTCCCAAGATAGGAAAAAAGCCTGATGCATAGGTCTAGACAGAGTACTCTGGCAAGGTAGTAACATCATCTCAGGAGGATCACAATTGCACTCATCGGAATGTCATTGTAGACTGGACTTATCTTTGTGTGACTGCGTCCGGAAGGCCATTTGGATGTCGTGAGAGTCTAAGTCTAGCAACAACAATCACATCATCAGTCAGTAAAGTAGGGAGAGTGGTGTTCGGTCACTATAAGTTCCGGGCAGTGGGTGCCTAGCCACTTTAAGTCACAGGGCAGTGGAAAATCCAGCCACTTACACAAAACATGATCAGTGGACTTCGGCCACTCGCTTAAAAACTCTAGGAGACTCTCTGAGGAGGAACAAAGACAAATCAAACTAGCCTCCGGACTTCCGGAAATTACTTTCCGGAAGCATTTGTACAAAATCCGGACTCCGGAAGGATCCGGATCTACCATATATAAGTAATGAATATAGCTACCCTTTGAACGATTATTGTGATAGATTAGTAATTGGGAGTAACTCGAAAAGAACATTAGGTCTCTATGGGAACGAAATCGGAGCGGTTATTTTGGAAGCATTTAGTGAGGATTGGGTGCATTCCGGAGGAACACTCTCTCTACGAACTGCAACATCGTCCAGTCACTGTAATTAGGATTCATAGAGTACTCACAATATCTGATTGTCTGGTTCATCTTAACGGAATATTATATGGCTCACACGTCCCTGCAACCATTACGACCGAACGCTTGACGCGTTATGTCGTAATGTGTTCGGTCGTAATGTGTTCGGTCGTAATGTGAGCAATATGGGAAATTAAGCAAGGTAGCCACGCGTCAAGCGTTTGGTCGTCAAGCGTTTGGTTGTAATGTGCAACACATTACGACCGAACGCTTGACGCGTGGCTACCATGCTTAATTTCCCATATTATTGAGTCATGACTGTGGAATCTACCTTTAATTATATCAGTCTCGGTGTTATGGCGACTCAACTCAATTACGCTTCCTCTACCTACGCTTGAGAAGTGTAATGAATGGGTGGGTAGGGAGGATAGTTTAAGAGAGGGTTCAGGTTTGCAGCAATCCATGTGTTTTGTGGTTCAACCTGAAGTCTTGTTAGTCCATAGCCAGGTTGGAGAGAGAGGAGATGGCTTCCGCAAGTAGGAAGAGGGAGAGGGAAGATACGGATTCGGTAGAGAGGAGAGTTACACAAAGGATGGAGAGAGTGTATGTTCATGAGGAGAACGACGACATCGACTACGACGTCGAGGATGAGAAGGAGATAGACTCCAAAGTGGATGAGACCTTCCATGGAGATGCATCCGCTCAAGAAGAGGAGGAGGACGACCCGTGGTATGAAGAAAAGAAGGAATCTGACTCGGAGGGCTGCTGGAGCCCATTTCAAACTGGGTGTGACACAGGGTCTGCTGGAGCCCATTTCAAACTGAGTCTGATGTCGATTCGGACATGTACGCACCGGCACACTGGAAGGATCTTTAGAGCTCTTCAGAGAGGTAGTGCAAGGATAGAATTTGTTGTTAGTTCTAGGAGTTCGCTGAGACCAGCCACAGTTTTTTCCTACATTTGGTCTTGTATCAGACGCTTTTGTGAAGAGACTCCCTTCCAAAGTAGCATTGTTGTTTTTGAACAGCCAAGCAATTATTTCTTTAGTACTTTGCTTTCGACCGGATATCTCCGGATGGCTGAACAACATTCCTTACATGTCAATGCTTCAAGCCCTGAAATGCACTTTACTCATCTTCTACACGATATTACCACAAAAATGTACAGTACGCCATATTACATGGTATGTTTTACGAACGTGTTAGCTTGAAAGTTGTTATCATTTTGTTGATCACGACTAACGAAATTTCACGCTTATTCTATCACTGTATTCGATTTGTATCGTATCACTGAAACCATCCGGAGATATCTGGCTGAATGATTAAAATATATTAACTGGGTATCCCTTTCAAATTCTTTGGTGCCACTATTTTACTAGACCAAAATCCTTCTTCCTTATTTTTGGACTTTGCAAAGTCCAAAAATAGTTTAATACAACATATCTCCCGGTAGGAAATAACGATGAGCCTGCCTATTGCGCGACGACCATTTTCTCCGAATTAAAATCCTTCCAAAATCTTTCTTTCTTCAAGTCAGTCGAGCATCCGCGAGGTGCTCAATGGTATCCTATTCTTGTGTAGTGCTCCAGCATTCGGGAAATGATCTCACGCGAGAAACTAACGCCAGATCTGCATGGAGAACGTACATAATTTTGCAGTGCACCAGCTTCTTCATAGAACTCCACCAGCAATCCCGGCAAGTACACCGTCGCCAGTCTTTGATACGAGCACGTGAACGTGATCCGCTTGAGCATGCGGTTGGTGACGACCTCTAGCACCACGTTGTCGTTAGGCTTCTCCACAAACTCCAAGTTCTCCATACACGACAATGCCGCCTTCACGTATTGGTGCTTGCTGTGACTGCACCGCTCCAGTACAATATGGTCGGCTTTGCAACACTCCCGCAATTCCTTCATTTGCGCAGCTCTTGGGCCGTTTTTTTGCTAAAGCATCAGCCTTGGGCTCCTCCAGTGCAGTTGTATTGGGCTCCCCTGCGACGGGGTTTCTGCGACGACTTCAACGACAGGGTTTGACACGGCCTCTACTTCTGTGGCAGGGGTCTCCTCTGCAGCCGGAGTTTCCTCTACTACGGCTGGCTCAACTTGAGGTGCTTTCGATGAAGTACAGGGGTCCGTGCCGATGCAGCTCGATTCCCACAAGATATTACACACCGCCGCAGCCTTGTCACCTTCCCCGCCGACCACCGCTGCACACCTGCTCAAAACCCTTGACGGCAACCACGGCGCCTGGACCGCGGAAGCGTTTGCACGGAAGAAGAACCTATACCCTCTCCACCGACTCCTCCCTCCCTTCCGATGAGGTGGACCAACGCCGCGTCCCAATGCTGCTGACTACGGCACTTGACGCACACCGACTGTGTGACGCGTAGGTCCAACGATTCTACGCACCCAAATACTGCGTTTGCAACAATGTGTCCATCCTCGCATGTTCCGTGAGCTGCTCCCCTACGGAACTCTGTCACTTCAAGATAAGTGGATCTCACAAGATAGCATTCACACAAGGAAATCCACCAGGTGTACGATAATATCACAGTTACACCCATTCTCTTGATATGATCTTTCTCAAGTAATAAATAAGTAGAAAACAGTTGTAACTACATGATAGTCAAGTCCATGCAACACTTGAAGAGTTGAAGCATGATTACGGTGCGCCTAACAGTGTGCATACACACCCTCACCTCATCACGTGGGAGACTCAACTTGAAAAAGATGAGTCTCACCCACCACACACGTGGAGGTCATTTGGGCTCCAAGTCTCAAAATGAGGTATTAAACGACACCACCGTTGACCTAGCCGTCACACGGCACTAATCCTAACTCCAATCACCAATTAGGACTAAGTTGGACGCCTTCCGATAACTCCACATCTCCCTAGGTGATTTCTACTCGAGTACCACCTACACAAACACCTCCATGCGCCAATCCTGACAAAGTTTGCACAAACAAGAGAAACCCAATATGGGGCAAGAATCACCTTTTTTCCTCAGCTTATTGCATTCACTGACTTTCACTAATTATTATACAACCTACTTCTACGTAATACTAACAACTTTGCCGATTTATTTAAACTAAAAATCACAATTTTGGTAATTTTTTTGGTAGGGGCTCACAAGTGGGAGTTTCAGACTCCCACAGATGGGCGCTCCTAAGCCCAAGAAGCTTGCCACCGCGATTGGTAGCTTGGAGGAGGTACAACATGAAAAGGTTGTGCATTGTTGGGCTTGTGGAAAGGCGAGTCACACCAAAGAGGATCCTAATTGCTCCAAGAAGAAGGGGGCAGACACCGTGAAGGCAAAGCCCAAGAGCAAGGCAATAAAGACTGCAGAGAAGGGAGGGGGCAAGGAGAAGATGACCGTGATGTGTTTTTGTTGTGGCAAGACTAACCACAGTGATGAAAATCGCTATTTTGTTCCTGTGGAGAAGCATCTATGGTTTTTGGGTGTTGGATCAGATGCGGTGAAGGCTCTTTAGGCCGAAATCGCGGAGCTAAGGAATTAGATGAGCGCGGTGGCTTCTTTAGAGCAAGTGGTCAACACAAAGTCTCCGGTGAGGGATCTAGGCTCACCTTCAGCCCTAGATCACTATTTGTATGGTGCTTCAAAGGAGGTGGTGGAAGTTGTTGTCACTTGTGCTCAGACTATCGCACAGGCGGTGGCACCTTCTCACTCTATGACATGTGGTAGTCGCCGTTAGTGCCACACGGATTTGCCAGACCATATTGATCAATCCCAATTACCTCATTCTTATGGCATCGCGTATGCCACAACTTCTACTGCCGCTCCCACTTTAACCCTGGTGTGAGCCAAATAAACGGCCCCTAAAGGGTGGTTTATCTTGAACACAAGATCCTAATACGGGGCCTAGTTCCTTGTGTAACCAATCCTCAGCCCATTCACACACAATTTATACGAGCATGGTGACACATCTCATGCTTACTTAGGTTCCTTGTGGTTGATTAGTGAGGTGGTGACTTAATCCAGCCTTTTAATTGCACCCACCTATGAACGGAGGTAACTTTTGCTCTAGAGCTCCAAATCCAACGTTTTCAACTCACATGGGTTCGATTCAGCATCACAAACTTGATTACACCCTCAAAGGTCAGCTCCAGGCTTGGGTGTGACCCTGGAATCAGTCGGCAGCAGACAGGCCCCCATATTTCCTACAGACTTATAATACCATTTATCTCCTTGACCATAACTCCGTTTCGCATAGTTGTTTTTTTTATTCTTATTAGTTTTTTGTGCTTAACAAGATGGCAGCCTTCAATTAATCATTTGACTCGACCCTAGACCTCACAGCCAGCGACCAGCAGTGCACCTTCAACATACATGTTTACTCAAAAATTGTAACCAACCATTCACGTGCACGCCACATATGCTTCACATGATTAACCCCACCTTAACACTAAGCTACGCATGAGCATCCAGCTGCGTTCTCTTATTCTTGTAGATTAATCACTTGGTTGAGTTGAGTTGATTGTAACCCTAATTCTAGTGAAATTTTGACAGCGCTTCCGCATGACGTGTGAGACTAGAAAAGAATTAGGGTTCCCTTATGCACAAGGAATTGACTACTAGCCGGGGGAAAGGAGAGGCTCCCTGGTTTGATTCAATTCACCCTCCTTCCTTCAGATCTTCGTGTTCTGCTCTTCGTCAGCTCGTCCTCCTCATGTTCTGCTCTTCGTGATCTTCGTGTTCTACTCTTCGTCAGCTCGTCCTCATCGTGATTCTGCTCTTCGTGATCTTCGTGTTTTGCTCTTCGTGATCTTCGTATTCTGCTCTTCGTGAGCTCGTCCTCTTCGTGTTCTGCTCTTCGTGATCTTTGTGTTCTGCTCTTCGTGATCTTCGTGTTCTGCTCTTCGTGATCTTTGTGTTCTGCTCTTCGTAATCTTCGTGTTTTGCTCTTCGTGATCTTCGTGTTCTGCTCTTCGTCAGCTCGTCCTCTTCGTGATTCTGCTCTTCGTGATCTTCGTGTTCTGCTCTTCGTGATCTTCGTGTTCTGCTCTTCGTCAGCTCGTCCTCTTCGTGTTCTGCTCTTCGTGATCTTCGTGTTCTGCTCTTCGTGAGCTCGTCCTCTTCGTGTTCTACTCTTCGTGATCTTCGTGTTCTGCTCTTCGTCAGCTCGTCCTCTTCGTGTTCTGCTCTTCGTGATCTTCGTGTTCTGCTCTTCGTGATCTTCGTGTTCTGCTCTTCGTGATCTTCGTGTTCTGCTCTTCGTGATCTTCGTGTTCTGCCTATTCTAACTCACACTCCTACTGGCCGGGGCTTCCGACTCTCTTTCCCACGATTCCCTCTCTCTCGTTTTTCTTCCTCTCCCTGTTCTCTCTTTTTCCTACCTCCTTGCATACTAATCGAATGCGACCCCTCCAGGGGGTAACCCCCCAACCTTTGTTCTCCTTGAGTTCCCCAAGAAGTTCCCCGCCGCCTTTGGCCTTCTTCCATTAATGACCCTTTCTTACAAAGCCTATTAACCCTATGACTACTAATCCCGTGCCACCCTTGCATTTAACAAAAGTGGGTGTCCCACTAACCAAGGAATATCTAAATCTAAACTTTGACCCCATGCCACATGGGTGTGCATGACCTCCAATAAGTGAGCTATTACGCTAAATTCAAGGATGCTAAATCTAACTAATCTACCTAAATTGAACTCCCCTTGCTTGGGGTTAGGATTAATTTACCAAGTGATGGTGAGGGTTTTTTCCCACTTCTTTTGGACCCCTTTTTTTCTACTTTTTTAAGAGCTTTTTAAGCCTCCTTCTTTTTTCCTTCACCTCACCATCATTCTTCTTCTTCTCCTAATTTTTCCCGTGGTTTCTTCACCGTGGCCAATTGCGGCCCGCGACTCGGTAGGAGGTAATTTCTTCTCCACCACTTCTATTTCTGTCTCTTTTCTATTGTTTTTGTTTTTTCCTAATCTTCTCTTCATTTTTTCCTTCCTAATTATTTTTCGTTTAACTTAATAAAATCCGTGGTTGCCATAAAGTGGCTCCTATTTAAGGAATTAGTGAATGGAAAGGCCATTTAGCCATATTGATCAAAAATCATGGGTTAATCCTATTGGATTACCCACTTCAGCTACTAGTTGAACCTAACACAATTGATGTGCGGTCCATTCATCATCGGGAGCCGTTTTGGCGGCTCACACCTGGTTCCACCAACTTCTTTGAGTCGTGGAGATGCCACATAGACCTTGCCGTATAAGGTGTTGCAGTTGCCGGTGTTTGCCGGTTGGACTTTCTCATATCGGATATTCATCCATCCAGTGTATTCCACTTGGCCGATAGTATGTTGGAGGATAAGGTGCCAATGCCATCGTTGGAAGTGTCGTACGTAGTAATGGCTCCATCCACTTAAGAGGATTTGGTGGCAATGCGGGCAAAATTGGCGGCGGAGGCCATTTCCACGTTTTAGGCCAGTGCCACGTTAATACCTATGGAGCTACCCTTCCGAGATGAGTCCTTGATCTTTGGACTGGCTGAGTAGTCTAACGTTGCATCTCGGTCATGACAAGATTGACGTATTGTTCGTCCAGAGGTGGTACTTTTGGTAAATGACAATGGAGTCATGGTGGTCCCGAACAAATGGCAAACCCTCTTGAGCTACCTCCCTACATGTTATGTTGGACTCTAGAGCTTAACTAGTGATGATTGGCAAGCAGCTAGCCCTGGATTAAGATCTAGGTGCTTGGAACCTCGGGCCTTGCCCATTTACGATTGTTACATCACTGGGGGGCACGGTAAAGGCCATGGCCTACGCTCGACAATCGTTGCGATTGATGTTGGTGGGATCTGGTCCTTCGCTCTCCCACGTATTTATCTAGTGCGTTGTGATTGGAGCCACCAACTACAACATTTTGGTGGGTCAGTAGGTGATTTAATCCCTTGGTTTTGAGGTGGATAATTGGATGGAGGAGGCCTGGATTAGGCCTGGGTGGTTTGCCGGTTATGGCAAAAATGAGCTCATTTCGGTTGTCTTTGCAGCAAGCGTGGTGACTTCTTGCGGACGCTATGATTGGGTGCACTGCTTTGGCATTAGATTTGCCATGTCCATCTACGCTTTTAGAAGAGACATATGGTTTTCTGTCGGGGTAGCGGAATCACATGTGCACAGATTAGAGGAGACCCTTGCATGTCATTGCAAGGATCCACTTTTCCATGGAGGACTTAGTTGGAGCTAACTCGTCCATGTCCGGAGATTATGGATGCTTTTGATGCTCCACATCTCTCACTGGGCTCTTTTACTCTATTGTTGGTTTGTACTATTTAATGGCGACCACCAGATGAGGATATTACCCTCGTGGAGCTATTTGCCGGTATCGATACAGGGTTGGCGGCTGTGTTAGAGGCCGGGCTCAAGGTATGACGGTATATCCACATAGATAGTGGCTTTGCAGCCAACCTTGCCGCTCACCATCACGTTTAAATGTCTTCTAGCATTGTATCCGGAGCTGTAACCACCTTCTCCAATTTAAGGATGTTTTGGCAACTTGCCGCATGATGTAACGTTGAATAGTGAGGATGAATGCCCAGTTCAACTATTTCTGGACTATGAGCTGAATTGTGGACTAAGGACTAAAATAAAGATCCGAGATATGCCAGATAAAAGATAGTATAGCATAAAAGTCGAGGAGTTTAGAGTACGTTTTAAGATTAAATGCATCTTTAATGACACGTATGAAGACAAAAATGGCTAGAACATTCAAATTTGAGTTTAGACTATACATGAGTCCGCAACATGCAACCGGATATCTTCGGTTGAATGTCAAATAACATCTGCCGTGTCATCAGAAGAAGGCAGCTCCGCGGAGCCAGACTTGGCCGAGTCTAGGACCTCTTCGGAGTAGGGAGGACCACTGAGAGATATGACTATGACCTACGAATAGCAAGGCACGACCATTGAATTAGAAATTAAACATGGGAATGAAGAGAAAATAAGGTGTAAGGTTGCAAAATGACACGAAATTGACCGGAGATCTCCGGATGCCGCTCCCAGACCGACGTTCTGTAGTCAAAAAGGTCAGGAGAATACTCAATACTGTTCAAAGATACTGAAGTATGAGGGCGAGACACTAAAAATAACAAATCGAAAGAAGGACCTCAACAAATTATGTTATTTACAAAAACATTTATCTTCAAAATTGAAAGGTCAATATCTCACAGACATTCTTGAATTGACATTTACAAAGCATAGAGTGTTGAATATCTAGTTTATTTCAATGTTCTAAGGCGCTGGAATTATGCCCGCCAACACGGCGAGGGTCATAGGAGAAGATTTGTCTACTACTGCAAAGCCAAACTTTAGAGGATTCCATCTAATATAGTCGGGAACATCCTCATTTGACGCTAGCAGCCCAACTAGCCATAGGCAAAACGTGGAGACCAAGAAGGTTTCATTCAATAGCCTAGTCCAAGATAGTGGATGAACTGTGTTGAAGGGATCATTAAGGACGTTCTTTACTGGGATATCGTCCACAAGCAAGACATCCTTCGGAGACCAAGGCATCACCTTGGTGTTATAAACTGTCAGGTCCTTTAGAAAAATTGGCTTCTTTGGATGGGTTGGGAGCACAAACAATGACATATATCAATCGGCCTACGTCAGGACTGTGACGTCTTCCAAAATGGCAGCACCTTTCCTACGCAACTCCTTATTAATAAACACGATATTTTTCTCCAACACACTGCTCCAGAATGAGAGAGTAGACTTTTCTCCCACGAAGTTAAGGAGTTCAGTGCAACCAAGTCTTACTTTGATGTCCCTCGGTTGTCCCTGTTTAAATTCCCCCATGTGCACAAGAACTTCATTTAAGCCAAACAAGACATGAAAACTTGTTGTTTTGTTACTTGATCCTCGTTTCTAGGCTCTCGGATGATCCTAGTAAGCATCTTTGGAACTGAACCCAAAATACGAGTACGTAGTCTGAGATGAGGAACTTGTACAGCTTAAAAAAATTCCAAATATATATACAGAAGTGTTCCGCATTGACAATCCCAAAATGCTCGGTGGAAGATTGAGCACTATATAGATGATGGACATAAGTATTTATGTACACATTAGGCACCTAGGACAGTAGGTGGAGTTTCTCTAGACGTTTGTGCTACACCAGCGACTTCAACAGTCTATGTAGGATATTGGTCACCAACATCCTTTGATTGTGTTGATCCTGCCGAAACTTGAATACCAATAATGAAGTAGTCAGAATACGGTCAACGTAGAGTGAAATGTCCTAAGAACAAGCAAGAAGGTTTGATCAACAAGTAATTCTTCACCTTGAAGGATGTCTTGCTTACCAAGCCAAGATATGTTAAATGTGGTCCTCCATTAACATTCACGACCACCATACCTGCTCTAGTGACCCCGTAAACAACAAATCACGGACCAAAATCCTCAACTGCAAAACACCGGGCCTCTCTCAGCGCTTAATGGATTCGGCATGATTAGCGGCTGAAATGAAGACCAGCATTTTCTTGGGTGGCCTTTGATAAGCCTCCTAAATGACTTAGCATGCGCCTCTATTGCAAGTCGCAGGGTCAGTATTCCTCCAGAATGCACTCAATCGTCACTGTAGCCATGCTTCCAAAGTAAATCACTCCAAATTCGTTCCCATAGAGACCTATTGTTCCTTTCCTAATTGATAGATAAAAATAACTAACACACACTACTCCACAGGTTAGCTTTTCTTCTTACTTTTTGACTCACTATCTGGATCCTTTCGGCTTTCGGAGGTCTTACAATAGCTTCATGAACTTTTTTCGGTAGTTTGATTTATCTCTATTCCACCTCAGAGAGTCTTTCGGACGATTTAAACGAGTGATCGGAAGGCCACTGATCCTGTTTTGTGTGAGTGGCCGGATTTCCCACTGTCCTGTGACTTAATGTGGCTAGACACCCACTGCCTCGTAACTTACGGTGGCTAGACACCCACTCTTCTTACTCCGCTAACCGGTGGTTGATTGCTTGTACCGGACACACGCCCTCACAACATCCAGATGGCCATCCAGACGCGGTCACGTAGAGATTAATCCGGACTACAACGACACTCCAACAGGTACTATAGTGGTTCTATTGAGTGAGGTTCAGAGTTTGATAAGTGAACTTCCCTTTTGACATTCACATCGGGCTTTTTTCCTATCGTAGGACGAGATTCCGGCCTCAATTGGAATCCGGGTTCACACTGATATTCCGTGCCATAGAAACTACCAGGCCTTCTATCTGCAATACGTCTCTTTCCCTCTTGGCTGCTTCCGGACCTTGCAGACTGTCAGGTCTCTACTTGACTCCTCCTCCAGCTCTTTTGGACGATCTCCCAATGCAAGTCTCACCGGTTGTTCTAAGTACAACCATTTCAACACTCAACACATAAGAACTTAAATCACCATACTCCAACCACAATGAATCTGTTCCTTACAAGAGAATGCTTCATCACCACAAGTTTTGAGATAACAAAACGGTGCTGAATAGGAAACGCTCTCAGCGAGCAAAAACAAGATGATGAGCTTTCTGTAACTCATTTACTAAGAACTAACCAAGTTTCTCTAAATCTAAAATCTACCTTATTTGCGTAAAATCTGGGAAATCTTATCCTAAAAGTAAAAAGATCTTATCCCTAAAAATCCAGATTTCAAATCTCACATCCAAAATTTATGGATTGGAGATCCGGTTTTTTTGCTCCTAACTAGTAAGCAAGTTTATGGATTTTTTTAGCCTAGGGTTTGGTAGCTGGGTGCAACCTTGAGCCCTATCATTAACCGCTACTAAACCTAGCTGACTAAAGATCCCAACTATGGAGTAATGTGACTTTTCTTTCTAAGACTCCTACGCCTAGGGGTTACCTCTTCTGATGTCGTATTGGACTCGGGCTGCTCCGGAGTGGACTCTGGCTCCTTGTCCTTTCTACCGAAAAAGGGTTCCAAGTCTCCTACTGTTGGAGCTCTGGTCTGTGGTGAGGGTGACCGGACTTGAGTGTTACAAAGGTCTCAAAAACTTCCACTGGGACTGATATCCATGTTGGTCATCGCTCGGCCGCAAGCTGGAAGGGTCGCCTGCTATTGAACTGGGGAGGGAGACTTTGACGGAATCCGAAAGAGAAGAGGGGTTTCCTGCAAGAGTCCTTCCGGCATAACACTCTGCCACTTCTCAAGAACCTCTGTGCTTGAAAATGGCACCTTGCTCCAGCTCATAGGAGAAGCTAAATCCAGAGTCCAAATGAGATCATTGAAACCTCCGGCCGATGTTTGTGGAGTTCCACCTGCAGGTCTGGATGGAGGTCCGGATAGCTCGACCCTTGCCGGCGTTGCAAGTGCTTCCTCCGGAACTTGGGTCTTGGGTGCCTTTGGAGCTGTAGAGGTCAGATTCTTCACCAACTCTTACATCTTGCTCCAAGTCTCTTCCATCTTCCGGCAAGGGTCCAAGAAGAATCGGATGATCTGTCCTCGGTTGAGCTTCTTCTCCTTCTCCAGATTCTTGGTGTAGCGGTGAGCCCTATTGACAATGTCCAGTAGAAACTCGAGGGTGGTGCAAACCTCCGCCAAGGCCTGGGCGGAGGTAGAGACCTTTGCTTCCGCCTTGGCTTTTGCCTTCTGATCCCCCTCATGAGGAGCTTCCGCCTGCTCCACCCGCTTCCAGAGCCGCACATTGGTTTGGGTGAGGATGGCTTGTTGAACTTCCTCCTGTTGGAGCAGGCCTTCTTTGGCCTTTAGCTTCTTAAGTTGTGGGAGGAGATCCACGAAGTCATTAGTCCCCACCTCTTCCATGAAGGCCACTATCATGGCCGTCCGGTTCCTGATCTCTCCGTCCTGAATCCTTGTATGTAAGACCACATTGTGGCAGAGCTACGCAATGTCTTCTGCTATGCGACCAGCTGTTGCTAGAGAAAAAGTCCGCCCCGGCTCTACTCCGGTTTGGTCAGGTTTGGCCGGTTGCTCTTTGGTGTGTGGTGACTCGTGTTGGGTCTCGATTGCCCTTTCCTCTGGAGGTTGGCTCAGACCTACGGGTTTCAGAGTCTTTTGGACTGACCTGCTCCGCTTCCAGGATCTCCTAGTGACAAGCGGAGATGATGTTGGTGACTTCGTGTCTTTGGAGTCCTCCTTCTTGTCCTCCGTCTTCCACCCGCCGTAAGATAAGATGTTGAGAAGCTTGTTAAGACTCGAATTCATCATGTTCCTTCGGACTCAACAGCTTCTTCTTGGTGTACAGATGCGCCACGCATATAGAAAGGGGCGTTGTAGTCTTCCTCACCTTTGGAAGGTTCTTGACCATCCAATCGACCTCGTCTCCCATCAAGGCTGGCCAGTCTACGGTATGCTTTCCCATCATTGCCCCAGGAATTGACTGGCTAGCTTTGCAACTACCCTCTTAGGCTTTTCCGGATGGAAAATAGGGTTCATGAAAGCAATCATTAACCTAGCGTCCGGATCCTTGAGATTACCAAAGACGTACCCGTCCTTTGGGTTGGCTTTATGCAAGGATTCCCCTTTAGGAAGTCGTCATTGCGCTCCGCCACCTTCACTTCCCCCTACCGGGAGTCGAAGATGTCCTTCTATGCTACGGCAGTCCACTCTTCCAGATGAGCCCTGATGCAGCTGTTGTACTGGTTCAGCGGCTTCTCCACGAGCTCCGTCTCTATAGGTTCACTTTGGAAGGCCCAAGTTGCTCCCAACATGTTGTTGCAGCCCATGAGCTCCAAGTAACTCTCTAGAACCCTAAGCTCCTCCTAGGAAGTTGGCAATTCCGGAGCCACCTTTTGGAGCAATAGGGTTTTGGCGCTTAGAGTCTTGCCCTTCGTCCCTGCCATTTGGCCCCACTTCTCAGTGTGCTTGCGCCTCGCAATCTTTTCAAAAGCACCTGCACGCACTGACCTCACCAAAACCCTCGTTTCTAAAAACTACTTCTGAATTAGAAACCAAAAGACAAAAGGCAGAGAAGAGCAGAGAGACAAGAGAGTGCAGAATTGACAAAAAAAAAATGATGGTGCCCCCTCTAAGAGCTGCGTTTTATATCTGGCACTATGTACGGATGCCCATTGGGTTTATAATGACGTTTCCGGATCCGGATATCATCCGGATCGTTATGACTGGTTGCAAACTCCACCGAATTCCGGCTTCCGGACTTCCGAAAAAGTACTGGAACTGTCATGTTTAAGGATGCTAATTTAGCAGTGAGACCATATTTCTACCTAGGACCTATTTATGCTATAAAAATAAAGCTTGCGGCCTACTTTTTTAATTTTCTCCAATTTCATTCCGGATTTAGTGCTAGTGTCCAGAATCGAGTGGGATCGCCTTCCCCAGCAAGCGAAGCCACTGGGAGGGGATCACGCTTAGATTTTGAAATCAACGAACTACATCTCGGTTTACCATAGAGTAGAGCTTCAAAGAACAAATTCTGAGGTGGACATGTGAAACGTTGCTTAGACTCTCACACAGGGCGGGGCTCTAAAGCTCGAAGAACACGGCAGATCGATGAGATTGTGAAATTGGAGTCCCTAAGCCATAAAGACGTTGAGTAATGCGCATTTGCACCATTGCCGTGACCGTGAGTTAGCATGCTAGTACATGATATAGAAATGTTTCTGCCACCCGCGGTTGCCTTTGTAATCCGCTGCATTCTTAGAAATGGCCGTCTTAGAAGTGTCCATCTTGTTGTGAATAATGCAGAGAAACTCGGACAAGTAATTAGTGGACTCAGATGTCCATCCAGAGTACACATTACGGCAAACACTTTGGTAGTTGAGATGCCTCCCTTGATCATCATACAATGTTTGCCATTCTTTAGAGCCGCGAGGATATTTGGCAGAAAACTCAACCATATAGTTATACTCGGTACATCTCAAAAAATTGCTACCAACAGCCTTTACCTCAACGTTCCAAAAAAACTTCCTTTTCAATCGACTAACAGCAGATTACATAATCGGCTTGACACAACATTTAGAGTTCACCTGGAATCGACAGAGAAAGCGATCAAGACTTATGAAGCTGAATAAGAGAGATGAAAAAATAGACATGCATTGGCTGCCAGCCAACTTATAGGGATAATAGTTCGGGAGGCGAGAGAGAGACAAATTATATGTGCAAGTTGGAGGAATATAGATACTTACCAAGTTGGACATGTCACGGAAATGATTCCAATTTATCACCGCACGTAGAACCATCAGAGATGCGACCCTCTTGTTGTCAATGACTCGAAACTCATTTGGCATGTGGTCTTCATTGTTGTTGATGATTCTTGAAATGGTCTCACGAGCCTGAACGATCTGAGACCTGGGGCGCAAAATACCAGCATTTCCATGACAACCGTTTACGCGTCTGTTCAATGAATTGAACTTATACTTGTAGTATGCAGACTTGGATACGCCATGAATGCGGAACCAGGCAACTTCGCACACATCGACCCCCTGTAGAGTGATGTAGGGTTTCTGGAATCCCGAAACTGAGTGGAGTTGGCCCTGAAAAGCGTACGCTGCTTCATGCCGTTGCTTGAAGATTGATGAGTAGAATTGCTGGCGGATTTTGCAAGCGTCCGCCCAAAGAAATATCTATGAGCATTGTCTCAAACAACACTTTTTAAAACTAAGAAGCTAGCAAGCAACTTTGTCCTAGAAGCGACAAAACTTGGTGATAGAAACATTGCTCTTCAACTTAAGCTTCCGTTTCATACCTTTGTATGGATCCTTGGCCACCTCGTTGAGCCTGTCATCTTTATATAAGGCTTGATTGTGCTCAGAGCAGTAGATAAGACACTCAGACAACAGTGGACCACCTTCCAAGCGCGTGTGCGATATCTTCCAACGCAACGCGGTCATTTGAAGATCCTCATACTCAGAGACAAAGAGTATGCCGACGTCAGTGTCACCCAATATGTCCGCATCACATGCCTCCTGCGGAAGAAAAACCTGGATCATTGCCCGCCCAACTAATGCGAAGTTATTGTCGAGCAAATGGTACTACTTGTTCCTCCATTGTGGTCCATCCGAATACTAAAATTGATCACATTTGACCCTTGGAGGCAAGATTGGGTCAACTGGTGGTTGGTCAGTCGGGCGTCGGCTGCCAGCCGACGAAACGTCCTGATAACCTTTTTGGCTTGTTTCAGAGTCGTTGCCTGAAGCCCCATCAAATTCCATGGTCACTGAAAAAGTACTATCATCATAGATCCTGTTGCCGCGGTCATCGTCATCCAAAGCGCTTGACATCTCACTCTCTGGATATTCATCATCTGACAAAAATCGAGTGTCATCATCGATCCGCATGGGGCAAACACAATAGCCACTCTAGAGAACAAGGTTATCAACTGTGTCACCTTGAGTGCTCACCTTAGGGAGCTCGCAATATGCCGTATGAGTGACAAATTTGATATTTACTATCTGCACTCGGACAACTAAAAAGATTATGAGGAATCAAAATCCTTCCCACAAACTCTTTGGTGAGCACTTGTTGATAACTCCAACGCCTGCACAACAGTTTTGATCCATAACATCATTAAGGAGGGCAACCTCCATGCGGTCACAAAGGTTCAGGAACGGCTGAATTGGTTTGATATCCTCAACGGGCTGCAATGTGGATTCCGCTGGATCCTCATTGCGATCGTCGATGACTGCAAATGGTTGAAGGTCAACCCCCTCCCAATCGATTGACCGACTACAGCATTCGCAAAGCATGGTTAAACCATCAGTTGGGAACGGAATCGGCATTTCCATCGAATCGGATACTTTGATCACCTTTACACGAATAATCCATGGATCCCTCAGAATGATTTTCTGAACGATTATGCGTCCAGCAAAGTAAAGGCCCAAGTGAGTTAGGGCGAGTTGAACACTTTTTTGGTGCTTCCATAGACCTGATTTTCCGTTCTTCATGAATGATATAATGGGTCCGCAATCCATGTTCCAAAATGCCAATTTGGCTTCGTCGGCTGGAAGCCGACAAAATTTGTCACGAACAACACTTAAAAAGTACTTTTGAGCTGGAGAATGGTGCACAAATAGGGTAAAGGCAAATGCAAGCGCTAGTGAGTCAAAACGATGCTTTAGAGTTTTGGTTTAGGGTTTAGGATTAGGGTTTAGGGTTTCGGATGAATTGCCAATGGATTTTAGTGCTTTCGCACAAGACAAGGAAAATCGAGAATCGGAAAGAACTTGTTCGTGATTACATGTTTAATGCATAAACAAACTGAGAAGGAGCACTTTTGTGCACAAATAGGGCTTCCAATGTTTAGGGTATCAGGACTTCAAGTATTCAGGTAATCAACGCTTACACAACAGGAAAATGAAGCAACAAGGTTGAGCTTATACATCACCAAGCAAGAGTCTCCAAGGAATTAAAAAATGACGCAATACATGGGAAGAAACAAAACAATCCAAGGATTGAGCGGATATCTTGCAAGAGTAGTACAATTTTGGAAACACCTGGACGTCCTAATGGATTGCACAAAATTCAAGTACAATTTTACATGAAATGGAATGTGAGGTCTAATCGGAGAATGCATTGGACACATAACTGCACCATTAACAAACGCCTACTTCTAGAAAGTGATTGTCAATGTGCTAAACAATGCACGAATATTAAAAAGAACTTGTGCTAAACAGTGCAAACCAGACGATTTAAGCTCAGACAAAATATATGCGACAGGAAAGTGTGTGAGGGCAGGTGCATTAAAGAGAAGTAGAAAAGAAATGACAGAGAATATGTGGTAGATGCGATGATATCCCTAACTGAGCTGAACAATGTGCACAGAATTTGGTTTTGAAATTTTGCGCCAAAATTACCTTCAGGGATTCGCGCCCACATATTTGCGCCCGTTCATTCTTAGACTTCAAATTCAAATTCAACGAAATCAAATGTGAAACTTCAATCATAATTTCGAATAGATGTTCAAGAGGAATTTGAATGGAAGTTTGAGAAATAAATATTTAATGAAAATGACGAGGATGAAAGAGACGATATTGAAAGCCGAGTGTCAGTCGAGATTAGGAGACAACCTTCAAAGCAATTACCAAAAGGAACTAAATTTATAAAAGAGATATTTAAGGAAATCTAAATTAGAATATTAATAGGAAATATACATAAGAACACTAAAAAGACAAGTAAATATGAATATTAAGTAATAGATTAAAATGGAATTTTAAATAAAATTGAAAATGCTTCTCAGAAATCGGGTTGGTTGGATGTAAACCATCATACTACCCAGACTCTTTGATGGCCTTTCGATTAAGGATAGAAGATGATCGAACGATCGCGACGTTCTAATTCGACAAAATATAAAAGATGAGGTTCCAACCAAACCGGGTCATTTGCATTCTGCTCTTCCTGGTTTAGTTGAGCCGCTTTAGGGTTAGGTTAAGTTTTTCCTAGTTTTGATCTGAACCTGTCCGCGGCCAGCCGATGTAGTGTTTCGGCAGTTGAAGGAAGGAGTGGAGCATCACCCACCATGCGGATCGCGGAAGAGCTACTGCGCTAGAGTTCAAGCCACCAGCCGACGAGTATTTTGCAGTAGCCATCAAAATGTCTTCAATCGATAGGTATGTTTATCTTTCACCGTCGGCTGCTAGCCAACGACAAGGTGTATATATTGTCGATGAAGTAGTTCGATAATTGAGTGCAGGAAGTTTAAACTGTATGTCATATTGTAGGATATTGTAGTGCATGTGCATTGCCATCGGCTGTCAGCCGATGGTTTTCTTCAGTGTCGGCTGCCAGCCAACGGTAGTTTCTTTCGTTGGCTGTCAGCCAATGATATACTACAATGATGCATCTGACCAACATTACGTGCTATCATGTTGCGCAGGTTGAGTAAGCTCAAGTGGCTGTTTAAATAGTATATAAATGAAGACGAGGTGGTCTAGCTTGATAATCAGTTATCAAAAGCCACATTTGAGGCTCGTCCAAAATTAACAGAATGGAGCATTACGAGGAGGCCGGGGGAGGTGATTAAAATGGATATTAACGGGAAACCCTCGGGCAAGAGTTTTTTTGGTGGAAACCTAGTTGCCGTGATGGATATTATAGAAGACCCTGAGGACGACGACTTCATTCAACTCTTACTAAAGGTGAAGGTTTGAGTGGCCGATGACGACCCAAAGTCTTATGCTGTAAGAATCCGCTGGACCCTCTGCTCACAAGAGCTATGTACGTCGGCACAGGGGATAGGCATGGAGTATAACGACGTGTATTCAGAGAGCTGCGCGGAATTAGTGGACTGCTTCATGCAGGCAAAGGACCTGAGAGTGGAGCTAAATGGCGGATTTAGGGGGCGTGGCAAACGTTAAGCTGTAAAGAAGCCAAGGGCCTCAAAGAAAGCAGTTCTGCACTGAATGTTGTTGCTGGAGCACCTGATACGGAGGTGTTGCCATCAAAGGTTCCGAAGAAGCGAGCGTCTAAAAAAACTACAAAGGTGAAGACTGTGGCCGAAGCACTGGAATGTCTGAACAACCTCTCGTCCAGTACCAACAGCAAGGAGGTCGAGGAGATGTACAACACAGTCGAGAAAGGATTGGGGCGTTGTTATCCATTTGGACAGCACGTTCTGCCAGTTAAGATTCATTCGTCTAAGATCCACCTTGCTCTCCATGGAATGGTTTACCGTGAACTCGTCGATAGGCGCCTTAACCAACTCCGGGTCATCTACAAGGCTGTGGGTGAATACCGCCACTTGACTGCGTTCCTCTTCGTGCACTGCCAGGTTCTCCTCAGAATGACAAGGAATTAAAAGGTATGGAACTTCTTCGCAGAAGCGCGCCAAAGGTGATGGATGACCACATGCAATCAGAAGGACAGACCTACAGGTGGTATGATGATCCCAATTGTCATCGGTTCATCATTGGTGGGCAACACACGTACTCTGTGTATAAGGAGTTGGGGGAGATGGAAGACCCCAAATCCTCTAGAGCAAAGTATTTCATGGAGTGGGACATGATTGTTCTGTGGTCAAATACCCAAGACGACCTGGTGAAAATTTCAAAGCTTCTGAACGTTGATGTTGCTAAGAAGAAAGCGAAAGAGACCTAAGTTCCCTAGCTTCGGAGAATGAAGGAGAGGTGGGTGGAGCTCGGTCGCGTTGAGAAGCTTAACGACCATGCTGCCTAGAAGGTATTATCACTCCTCACTTGCTCGTTCAAGCTGTTAGTGTATTTTTGCTGAAGTGTTTCTAACCGTTGGCTGCCCACCAACATCTTGACATCCCTTGGAACTTGGCTGTATTCATTGTGATTGTTGCAGGAGTTTTGCAAGAATCACGTCACTGTAATCATGAGTAAGGCTAAAGACGTGGAGACACAAAAGCTTCCCCTGGTTTTTGTTCCGGATGACCTCTACAACAAGTGGCAAGTGGTTTTCACGGCCTGGCAGATGGGACAATCTATTGGGGAGAACGGACAACCTCCTCTCCTGATTCCTAGAATTCCGCAGTAGGACATCATGCACACGGACCTTTCGTACCTCGTCAACCTGCATGACGAGGGCTCCATGAAGTTGGCTAAGGCGATTTTGGATAACAAGGTTTATAGTGAGGTCAACGCAGGAAAGGAGAAGAGGGCCATTGATGTGTCGATGAAATTGTGGGTTAAAGATGTGAAGATGAACTACATCATCAAAAATGAATTGATGCTAAAGTACTGCGATTATCCACTGAAGAAGCCTGGAGAGACTACTTTTGTTCCGTGGGCGTATGACTAGTTTACGGTGCTCGCTGCTGAGAAGGGTATCAACGATGAAACCATTGATAACATCAGACGCGAGTTGGAGCAGTGCGATGCCGGCACAACATTCCTGAAGGGAAGGAACAACGGTATAACTCCAACAACTTCTAAGGCCCCATTAGAGTTTTGGGCGGCCGTGAAGGAGTACGCCGTTCTATGTTGTGAGGATCTTGTTGATGAATTTGATGTTTGCTTCAAAGTTCGTGTTGAAAAGGGGCTTGTCGAACTGGTGAAGAAGATCAACAACAAAGGAGACGTCCAACTCAAGAAGGAGGCTCGCAAGATGTTGGTTGTGTTTGGATTTGACAAAGCAAGGGAATCGATCTTTATTGGTAGAGACAGGCTTATAGCAGTTGTGCACAGGGAGCTGCATGGAAGTGATGATGATCAGTGTGATCTCTTTGCTCCTACAATTCTCATATCTGATGACAACTCCAATTTTTAAATTGAGACGGAATGTCGCGGTTCGACTGGGATTTCCGCCGTCCACACTATTCAATACCACCCTGACAGTAGCAAGAAGTTCAAGGTATTGGCCGTGCACGACAAACCTCTAGAAAACGATGAAATCCTCTACCACAAGTTGAGCAATGAGCGTGAAAGATTTAGCTAGTTCAAGAAGGCGACGGGATTGTCAAAGCCTCTTAATCCTGTCTATGACGGCCCCGCTACGCCCTTGACCAAGAGCTGGTGTAGAGATGTGTGCAATCCTTGTATGAGTTTGCTCATCCCAATTTTGGGTCCCACCTTGGCGGTGAAGGAATTGAACCTGACCAGCTTCAATGCCTAGGGTGGTGGGAATGTCATAGCTTTGGCCTTGATTGGTTTCCTTATCCCTTGTCGTGTTGGCTGTTTTTTAGTCCTGCTTTTATCGATTGTTGTCATTGCATCCCGTTGGCTGTCAGCCGACATATTTTTTCAGCAAAACTCTGACTGAGCTTATCGTATTTGTGCTCAACGGGCAAAAGCAACTGTGATTGATTTTGTGCGCGTGGAAGGAGACATTGCTATTGAGAAGGAGCGCGTAAAGAATATGTCCTTCCTTCCGCAACCGCTTGGTGTACCTAATCGAATCACCAGGCCTTACCAGTTTGATTCTACGGTTGCAGCTATTCATCTTGGAGGCAATTTATTGTCTACATCGGAGGACCTCGCTTTGACAACTGATTCGCAAGGAAGCATTCTGTTGCAAGTCGTAGAGTGAGTATTCCTCCGGATAGCACTTGGTTGTAGCTAAATGTATCCAAAGTACCTGCTCTAAGTTCGTTCCGAGAGAGACGTATTGTTTCTTTCCTAATTGATAGGTAAAAACTAACAAACTTCCAAATACTACTCCATTCGTTAGCTTTCTTATTCATCCCTTTGATCTACTATCCGGATCCTTTCGGATTCCGGAGATCTTACGAACAACTTCCAGAACTGCTTTCCAAACCGCCGAAGGGTGGTTTGATTTATCTATGTTCCTCTTCAGAGAGTCTTTCGGACGGTTCAAACAAGTGGCCGGAAGGCTATTGATCCTATTTTGTGTAAGTGGCCGGATTTCCCACTGTCTTGTGACTTTAAGTGGCTAAACACTCACTACCCCAAAACTTATAGTGGCAGGACCCCTTCTTTCCTCTACTCTGCTAACCGGTGGACGATTACTGCGGTCTGATCCACACTCTCACATCATCCGGATGGCCATCCGAATGCGGTCACTCAAAGGTTGATCCGGACTACAACGACATTCCGGTTGGTACTACAGCCGTTCTACTGAATGAGTATTACAGATGGTAAGTAAACTTCCTTCTAGACATACACACCAGGCTTTTTCCCTATCGTAAGGGGAAATTTCGGCCTCAACTGAAATCCGGGTTCACACGAGTCCTCCGTGCCCTATGGACTACCAGGCCAACCCCTGCAATACGTCCCTTCCCCCCTCCTGGCTACATCCGGTCCCTACACAATGTCAACTCTCTACCTAATCTCTCCTCTAGCTCTTCGGGGCGTTTTCTCAATGCAAGTCCCAACCGGACGATCTAAGTACAACCCTTGCAACACTCGACGCATAAGAACTTACATCACAAAACCTCAACCACAATGGATCTGCTTCCCCATAGGAAAGAAACTTTAATCACCACAAATTCAAGAAGAGAAAACGTGATAGATAGAAAATACTCTTTATGAGAGAAACACAAGATGATGAATTGACTAAAACTCATCTATTAAGTACTAACTAAACTCGTGAATCTAAAGTCTATCTTATCCACTCAAAATCTGGGAAATCTTATCCTAAAAGTAAAAAGATCTTATCCCTAAAAATCCGGATTTCAAACCTAAAAACCAAAATTTATGGATATGAGATCCGGTTTTTCTGCTCCTAACAAATAAACTAGTTTTGGATATTCTTTAGCCTAGGGTTTGATAGCCGGGTGCAACCTTGAGCCCCATCGTTAGTCGCTTCTAAACCAAGCTGACTAAAGATCCTAACTACGGAGTAATTTGGTTTTTCTTCCTAAGACTCCTACGCTTAGGGGTTACCTCTTTTGGGGCTAAACTGGTCTTGGGCTGCTCCGGCATAGACTCCGGCTCCTTCTCCTTCCGACCGGAAGGAGGTTATGGATCTTCCGCTGTTGGTGCGTCGGTATGTGGTTAGGATGACCGGACTTGAGGGTCAGGAAGGTCTTGGAACTTCCGCTGGGACTGACATCCATGTCTATCACTGCTTGGCCGCGAGGTGGAGGAGTCACCCGCGGTTGAATTGGAGAGGAAGACTTTGACGGAATGCAGAAGGGAAGATGAGGTTCCTGCGAGAGAACTTTTGGCATGGCGCTCTACCACTTCTGGACGGTCTCTGTGCTTGGAAAGGGCATCTTGTTCCACCTCGTAGGACAAGCTAAATCCAGAGTCTCAATGAGATCATTGAATCCTCCAGCCGGTATCTGCGGAGTTCCACCTGCAAGTCCAGGTGGGGTTCCGAATGGCCTGGCCCTTGCCGGCGTCGCAAGTTCTTCTTCCGAAACTTCAATTTAGGTGCCTTTGAAGCTGTCGGGGTCAGATTCTTCACCAGCTCTTGCATCATACTCCAAGTCTCCTCCATCTTCCGGCCGTGGTCTAGGAGAAACTGGATGATTTGCCCCTTGTTGAGCTTCTGGTCCTTCTCCAAACTCTAAGTGTAGCCGAGGGCCTGGTTGGCGGTATCCACCGGAAAGTTGAGGGTGGCACAAATCTCCGTCAAGACCCGGGCGGAGGCCCGGATCTTTGCTTGTGCCTCAGCTCTCGCTTGCTAGGCCCCCTCATGAGGAGCTTCCGCCTGTTCCACCCACTTCCAGAGCCAGACATTGGTTTGGGTGACAATGGCTTGTTGATCCTCCTCCTGCCGAAGCACGCCTTCTTTGGCCTTTAGCTTCTTAAGTCGTGGGAGGAGATCCACCAAGTCATTAGTCCCCACCTCTTCCATGAAGGCCACTATCATGGCCGTCCGGTTCCTGATCTCTCCGTCCTGAATCCTTGTATGTCAGACCACATTGTGGCAGAGCGCTGCAATGTCTTCTGGGATGCGGCCGGTCATGGCCGAAAAAAAAGTCAGTCCCGGCTCTACTCTAGTGATGTATGATTAAGCCGGTGGTGCTCCGGAGGGTGGTAACTCGGTCAGGATTTGCATCTCTCTCTCCTTCGGAGGCTGGCTCGGACCTGCGGGTTCCAGAGTCTTTTGTGCTGACCTATTCCGCTTTCGGGATCTCCTAGTGACGAGCAGGGACGATGTTTGAGACTCCTTGTCTTCAAAATTCTCCTTCTCGTCCTCCGTCTGCCATCCGCCGTAAGATAAGATGTTGAGAAGCTTGTTAAGACTCGAATTCATCATGTTCCTCTGGACTCAATAGCTTCTTCTTGGTGTACAGATGCGCCACGCATATAGAAAGGGGCGTTGTAGTCTTCCTCACCTTTGGAAGGTTCTTGACCATCCAATCGACCTCGTCTCCCATCAAGGCTGGCCAGTCTACGGTATGCTTTCCCATCATTGCCCCAGGAATTGACTGGCTAGCTTTGCAACTACCCTCTTAGGCTTTTCCGGATGGAAAATAGGGTTCATGAAAGCAATCATTAACCTAGCGTCCGGATCCTTGAGATTACCAAAGACGTACCCGTCCTTTGGGTTGGCTTTATGCAAGGATTCCCCTTTAGGAAGTCGTCATTGCGCTCCGCCACCTTCACTTCCCCCTACCGGGAGTCGAAGATGTCCTTCTATGCTGCGGCAGTCCACTCTTCCAGATGAGCCCTGATGCGGCTGTTGTACTGGTTCAACGGCTTCTCCACGAGCTCCGTCTCTATAGGTTCACTTTGGAAGGCCCAAGTTGCTCCCAACATGTTGTTGCAGCCCATGAGCTCCAAGTAACTCTCTAGAACCCTAAGCTCCTCCTAGGAAGTTGGCAATTCCGGAGCCACCTTTTGGAGCAATAGGGTTTTGGCGCTTAGAGTCTTGCCCTTCTTCCCTGCCATTTGGCCCCACTTCTCAGTGTGCTTGCGCCTCGCAATCTTTTCAAAAGCACCTGCACGCACTGACCTCACCAAAACCCTCGTTTCTAAAAACTACTTCTGAATTTAAAAACCAGAAGACGGAAGGCGGAGAGAAGCAAAAGAGAAGAGAGCGCAAAAACGACAAACGAAAAATGATGGCGCCCTCTTCTAGCAGACGCATTTTATATCTGGCACGATGTATGGATGCCCGTTGGAGTCATGATGACGGTTTCGGATCCGGATATCGTCCGGATCGTTACGACCAGTTCTGGACTCAACCGTATTCTGGCTTTTGGTTTTCCGGAAAAGTACAGAAACGGTCATGTTGAAGGATGCCGGTTTTGTGAGACCTTATTTCTACCTACGACCTATTTATGCTATAAAACCAATGCTTACGGCATAATTTTTTTAATTTCTTTCATTTCTTTTTAAATTTAGTGCTACTGTCCGGAATTGAGTGGGAACACCTTCACACACGTTCCACCGAATTCTCATTATCATGCCTCAATGAAAATTGTTCAACTCGGAGATGTTTCTCAATTGCGGCGGCAATAGTGGAGGACTTTGTGGTTAATTCCACCCAACTTTCCTGTTCACGGCATTCGATTGAAGTTCTTG
This sequence comes from Bryoerythrophyllum caledonicum, assembly GCA_963971425.1. Taxonomy (NCBI): domain Eukaryota; kingdom Viridiplantae; phylum Streptophyta; class Bryopsida; order Pottiales; family Pottiaceae; genus Bryoerythrophyllum; species Bryoerythrophyllum caledonicum. Next base: position 58,493,590 of record OZ020514.1, on the reverse strand, counting down.
ATTTATCGGACGACGAGTTGTCGGATTGTGCTATTGGGTTGAATCCTAACGTCGACCATCTGATTACCTCGATCAACGAGGAAATTTAGTTTACAGAGCTGAAAATGTTGCATCAAGGAGTAGAAGAGGCCATGCCTGTCGGTTCAGTTTTTGTCAATCTTGCCGAGCAACCACTAGTTGAAACAATCCTTCGGGTTGTCTACACTTCTTTAGCAGCTCCTAAGCCGGAGACCATCCAATTTCGTCATCTCTTGACGGACCCTGCTGGTGGAGGACCGCTCACTCGTGATTTAGGCGTTGCCCAGCCGGTACCTCAAAAGGAAGTCACGGTGGTTTCTACTCCAACAGCAGTCCCACATAGAAGCCCTAAATCAAAGAGGTCAAAGATTATAAACAAAACTTCTGATTGAAAGCGGGCAAAGTCTCCAACGTCAAAGCCGAAGGATTTGGTCGCAAAGAACGGTGAAAGAGGCAATTTTTTTTTAAGACCGGGAACGCCAATAACACCATATTCGTTATATTGGGAGATTTCCATGATTTTGAAGATATATGATCTTTGAAGTATCAATATATATAGACATTTGTAGGTGCAAAGCATATAGACAATGCACCAAGAATACTATATTTCATTCCATGGATGGACCAAATTAGCCGAATGTCCAAAAAAATGGTAACGGTAAAGGAAGCATATACCATTAATCCAAGCTTTATTCAAAACTTCATGAAAAAAAGTCACACACAACACCCATTTACCCTGAGGCAAAACACAATAGTCCTATCACTAATCAAATGGTCTAGGGAGTTCCTCCATAAGCCTCTATACGCATCTTCAAAAAAGCCCTCTGACGTTGCCTTGTCCATGTTGTGCCATTCTCTTGCATTAATGGACTCTCTAGACGACGCTGCAAACCCCGCCTACGCACCTCGTCAGTGTTTGATTTGGGCAGCGAGTGTTGACGGGTGGGAGCGGAAGGAGAGCATTTATTTCTAGCAGCATTTTGTGAGAGAATACGGGGGCGGAGACATTTACCAGATGGTTCTTACACAATAGGCGCCACACACAATCCAAACAAATACACTTTAGGTCGAATACTCCCACACAACACATATGAAAACTGTATCATTAAGATCCATCCTAGTGCACTTTAGATCAAATGGAGCTAAAATGCTGAAGGGTAAATTCACAGAGCACATTTAACATCCAACGAATAAAATTAAGCTCAAATGAACCAAAACTACATGAGTGCAATGTAGCTCAACAACAAACCAAGATTGCCTAGGCAAGAACGACTGAATAGTGCAATAACTTGGAGGTCAGCATAACACGCACCACGAGCAAGTGTTGGGAAGTAGCATCCCTAAAATCGTCATAGAGAATACGCTTTGCCGGAGTACAATTATCCGGATTTAGACGTGGGGACCCTGGAACTGAACGAGGCCACTGCGGCGAAGGTGAGTTGTTCCTTTCATGAATTGGCTCCCACGTAATAGAGCTTTCAACAACTCCGTTTTCCACTGCCATGGTCGAATAATCCATGGTTGGCTGTGCGGTTGCAGCAGAGTGCAACAAAAGCCCTTTACTCTGAAGGGAAAGGGCAAACTCCTCTAGGCCCAGCAAGGAATCCACGGACGCCCGACAATCACAGTCCTGTAAAATTTTTAGCCAAAGTGACGCTCACGTACCTTAGAACAATAGATGAATACTCCAATCATTCAAAAAAGGACGTTATTCTATCAGCAGTAGGTATCCAATCCGCAAAATAAACAAAGTGGTGAAACATCTCGGTTTCATTTATCAAAAAAAAAATATACACAAAAAATGGTCCAACATAATTTACAAAATGGAGCAGCAGTCAATCAATACAGTTTAGCTCTATCCGACCTAAATTATAATAAGGATCTAAGCATTCCCAACAGCATTAAGAGTGGAGATTCTGATAGGCTTGGATTACGTTCTAGATACTTGCAGACTCACCACATGTCTTCTGATCATTATAGGACATCTCCCGGCCCGAGGGATGTTCGGCCTGGTACTGCAGGGCCACCCGGAAACATATGAAGGTCAGAGAGATATGGCAACAATTTTTCCAGCAGTACCAAATCCCCTCTGGCGCCATCATGATTGTGCGACCATGATGGAAGTAGAAGGACGTTCTCGGGCAAATTGAGCATGTGCTTAATCGGGCTATTCTCGTACCACGGATTTTCAAAAAAAAAGTTATTTAAGTAGTGTAGGGTGTTAGAGTTAAACCAAACGGTTAAGTTTAGGTATTATTCTAAACTAGGAATAACCTCTAAGTAGAATTAGGGAAGAACGAATAAGGGATTATTTTAATAGCCTTACTAGGGATAACGGAGATCCCGGAGCTAAGCCTAAAGCCTAATCTTAAAAACTCACTTAAGCCTAGGGAGAACGGATCACCTCAACTGGAGGCAATCAAGCCCCCCAAGCTAGTGAATTGACGGCATACCAAGGTGGACCTCAGGAGCGCAAGGGCGGACCTCATGACACCCTACAGCTTCCACCGAGGCGGACCTCAAGAGCACGAGGGCGGACCTCATGATGCCCTGCAGCTTCCACCGAGGCAGACCTCAGGAGCGCGAGGGCAGACCTCATGGCGCCCTGGAGCTTCCACCGAGGCAGACCTCAGGAGCGCGAGGGTGGACCTCATGACGCCCTGCAGCTTCCACCGAGGCGGACCTTAGGAGTGCAAGGATAGATGTCGTACCACAAATTTTTTGTTTTTTTTAGTTAGGTACATATAGGTATTAAAAGTAGGAAAGGTAGCTAGGCTAGAAGGTTATTCCCACCCGGGATTAATCTTTAAATAAGATTAAGATAGGAGGAATACGGGGCTTTTATAAAAACCTTAATAGTAGCAAGAAGGGACCTAGAGCTATGACTTAGACTCTAGCCTAAAAACAGTCCCTCGGGCCCCAACCCCGCAAGAAGACCAAGAGGCAAGGAATGCCATCATCCGAGCCAACCCGCACAAAATCGAATCTGGCCCGGAAGAAGGAAGGAAACCGAATCTGGCCCAGAAGAAGGAAGGAAACCGAATCTGGCCCGGAAGATGTACACCACCCGAATCTGGCCCGGAAGGTGAGAAGAAGCGGGACGAGAAGGGACCAGGAAGGTTCCCACGGCGTGGGCCACCGGGCATAAAGACCAGCTCCACGAGGAGGATCATCACAACAAGGGAGGTCCGAGCAAGAGAGGTCGGCAAGGGAGGTCCGAGCAACGAGGAGCACAGTCGTGAGAGCGAGGAAGCACAGTCGTGAGGAAGAGGGAGCTCCGGGCCAAGCTGCAACCAACATACTCGGAGAGGGAGCTCTGGGCCAATCTACACCAGCATACTCGGAGAGGGAGTTCTGGGCCAGCCTACACAAGCAAGCTCCGGGCCAGTCTACACAACCGAGCTCCGAGCCAGCAGACACGAAGAAGGACGAAGGGCAGCCAGCATACTCGGAGAGGGAGCTCCGGGCCAGCCGAGCCAACAGACACGAAGAAGGACGAAGGGCAGCGAGCATACGCGGAGAGGAAGCTCCGGTCCAGTCTACACAAGCAGACACGGAGAAGGACGAAGAGCAGCCAGCATACTTGAAGAAGGAGCGAGGAGCACCACGGGAGGAGCACCACGGGAAGAGCCAGCAAGGAGCACCGCCGCTTATGTCCACTACACAGCCAAGGTACGAAGCTCTCAACCGGTTGAACCAGATTGTGATCATCCGGGCCAGCTTTGTGCACTCCAGTTCAAGAGAGCTCCGAGCCAGTCTTGTGCACTCCAGTTCGTGGTGGGAGTTCCGGGCCAGCTTTGTGCACTCCAGCTCAAGAGGGTTCCGGGCCAGCTTTGTGCACCACAGCTCAAGAGAGCTCCGAACCAGCTTGTGCACTCCAGTTCATGGTAAGCTCCAGGCCACTTGTGCACTTCAGTTCAAGAGAGCTCCAAACCAGCTTTGTGCACTCCAACTCGTGGGAGCATGTGGGCCAGCTTGTGGTAAGTTCCGGGCCAGCTTTGTGCACCCCAACTCAAGAGAACTCTGAACCAGCTTGTGCACTCTAGTTTGTGGTAAGCTCCAGGCCACTTGTGCACTTCAGTTCGAGAGAGCTTCGAACCAGCTTTGTGCACTCCAGCTTGTGGGAGCATGTGGGCCAGCTTGTGGTAAGTTCCGGGCCAGCTTTGCGCACTCCAGTTCGAGAGAGCTCCAGGTCACTTGTGCACTCCAGCTCGTGGTGAGTATATCCGGGCAAGCTTGTGCATCCCAGTTCGAGAGAGCTCCAGGCCAGCTTGTGCATCCCAGTTCGAGAGAGTTCCAGGCCAGCTTGTGCATCCCAGTTCGAGAGAGCTCCAGGCCACTTGTGCACTCGAGCTCGTGGTGAGTATATCAGGCCACTTATGCACTCCAGCTCGTGGTGGCATCCGGGCCAGCTTGTGCATCCCAGTTCGAGAGAGCTCCGGGCCAGCTTAAAGGAGCGCATCAAGCGAGGATCAAACTCCCGAATCAAATGGCCTCCCACTTGGTGCCATCAGGAAAGAAGGACATTACCCTAGTCACACCCAAAGATATCCTTGAGCTCACCGAGCTCAAAGAGGATCTCCTTCGCATGGGATGTCTTTCTCTAATGGAGTTCTGTAGGAGTTTTTGGGTGAAATCAACCATGCAGGAGATGAGGCAAGATCCTTTACCCGAGCCCAATGGAGATAGTATCCGGGCTTGTCCGGATAGATGGACCATGGGAAGGTGGCAAGAAGTGTACGGCTTTCCACGACAAGGGGCAGGATGGACAAGTTCAAAGAAGGAGGAGTATGCCAAGGGGAGGTTCGGCAACAAGGACGCCAAGAATGGTTACGCGGTACAAGATTGCGCGGACCCCCGCGCCAGGAGGATCTTCGCATTCCTCGTACCCATCTTACACCCCGAGAAACCTACCCGAGTGACGGTTACTCTCGCGAACACCGTGTATGGCTCCTACCTTGGCGAGAGAGTGGTGAATTGGGCCATCATCGTAAAGGATGTGGTGATTCGTTTGACCAGGAGCATTCACAATGTCAAGCGTGCACCCCTCTGCCCATTTCTAATCCACCTATATCACCATTTCAAGGAAACAACTCCGGAGGAGGACATGGCGTACGGAACGCAACTGATGATGAAGAAGTTTGAAGGGACAGATCAGAACCCGAACCGGGGTCTGAAGGAGGGAGTAGCTCATCACAATCAGGAGAGGAGATTGTACCACCCCCCAAGCGCCAGAGACAGCGACCGGGAGGAGCCCCCTCCACCCGCACCCGTGCAGCCATACGCGCCGCAGCCACCGGACCGGCACACCTTGGAGGCAAGTCTTACCCGGCCTCCGAGCTACTCGAGGCCATTCGCGTATATGTGGAAGACTCGGATAGGACCTTGGGACAAGCAAGTAGCTTGGTGGGTAACCCTCCACGTGAAGGGTTGATCGCTGCGATCAAGGAGAAGGTCGGAGGAGCTGGCGATCTTCGCCTCATGGAGCAGAAGGTTAACCGACTAACGCTTGAGGTGACGAAGGTAAGGAGTCGAGCGTTGGAGGCAGAGAGAAGTTGCAAGGCGGCTCTTCTCCAAGTCAATGCCTCGGCGTCAACGTTGCAGCAAGTAGACGAAGCATTACGTTTCCCCGCAGATGTGGTACTTAAAGCCAAGATGTTCGATGCTCAATTGGAGAGGGATGACCACATTTCCAGCAAGGGGGTGATTGCCTTCGTGATGGAGCAAACCGTGAAGGTTGAGGCGGCTTATGCCAACATGCGGTTATTGGTGAGTAATCTCACTCACATTCTACCCAAGTTTGTGGAAGACTCCGACAGTTCCGGCAAAGATGAAGACTCGGGTTCGGAGACCAACCCGGAGGAGCGTCACCTCGGCGATCACGGCCCACGGAAGGAGAAAGAAGTGGTGGACCTTGATAGCTCGGATCTACCCCCTCCACTTGTGAGCTCGAGGGTCCCGGCAGGACCATTCCCTTCGGAGGTCCCCACACCGATGCAGAGCGGTTGGAAGGAGCGGCCGGGGGTTGCGATGGAGCCCCCACTTCCCGTACATCCGCGCCAACTGCCAATCGGTGATTCTCCGCGCACTACGCCGATTGTGGCCCCTTTGCAGAGCGGGCTTCACATTGGGAAGACCGCAAGTGAGAGTTCCTCTTAATTGTACACTCCAAGACACATATCCGGTCAGGATATCATCGTGGGCACCCCGAGTCAGGCATCGGCCCCTCCGACACGATCTGGGCCACATCCACGCATGACTACCGTGTCAATCACCCCGGATGGCCCGGATTCCTCCTTGCCTTCGAGGGAAACCTCGTTGAGGGCGACGCTTGGCCAACCCACGCCTTCCACTGATGTGTTTGCGCCATTGGTGGCACTTGCAGCAGCCGCACCCACCCCGACTTCAAGCCGGAGTTCCAAGAAGCGCAAGAGGAGGGAGGAGCGGAAGAGACTTGAGGATCTGGCCCGGAAGTAGGTCAGGATCTTGGTTTGTAGGTCACTGTTCAGTCTGGGATTTGGCCCCCGGTTGACTTTGGTTTTGACTTGGTTTTGCCTTGGATTTTGTGTAATAAGTGACCTCTGACGGTGCACGTCGTGTGTAGTGGCAGCACCGCCGCCAAGAGTAGTTATTATCACCGTTTTTAGTTAGAAGGTATCGTTTGAGTTTGGACTCTTGTGTGAGTCCTTCGCAGCATAAGAGAGGAGTCTCGTGGCCTCTCTCTTCACTGCTTGATGTGTGTACTTGCTTTCAGTTCAATTCTAAACCTACGCTCTCAGAAAACCTTCGACGGTTGGAGAGCTCGGATTCTATATGACTGTGAGTACCATCACTAGTAGGAAATGGGGCAAAATACAACTGCACTCTTACGACTCCCTGTCAAAAACGAGCTGCATCCAAGCTGAATTCAGAATTAAACAACTGCAATGTTGACGGTGACCTTCTTGAGTTGTACTGCAGTTGTATATACAACTACATAACACTACTCTACAACTGCGTTGGACAGTTTCGTCCCTTGCCAACGATTTCAGTAAGCAGCTGGATGAAAATCAGGGATGTAGTCCATAATTTTCACCAAAGTCGTCTTGTAGTTGTGTCTTGGTTTTCGTTCAACTGCGATACTACTAAACAACAACTGCGGCACAACTGTAGTTCATTTTTTTACTTCCTTCTTTATACTTCACTCATTCAAAAGATTTTTTCAATTTCATTCTGCCCTGGGCAGTTGTTTATGCTGAAAGTGACATTTTTGAGGTTGGTGTGAATGTGTTATGTTGGGACATTGGTTATGCAATTGTAATGTAGTCGCAGTGTAGTTGCAGTGTAGTTGCAGTGTAGTCGCAGTGTAGTTGCAGTGTAGTTGCAGTGTAGTTACTGTAGCATTTTTTTGCTACTGTGCAGCAACTAAGCAACGACTGGAGTACAACTGTTCCTTTTAAAAGAGGGATTGATTTTCAATTTTGGTTTTTGTAACTTAGTTCTTACATTTGTACATGTCCTTAGGCATCATTGCCAGGTGCATTAACGCATTCTTTAGGTTCAATGTAAATAGGTTATGTATGTGACACATCTCGCGCAGTCACCATGTAGTCGTTGCAGTATTAATATACCGTGGTGCAATTCAACAACAACTATGGTACAACTATTTCAATTTTTAGTACTCAATAATTTAATTTGATTCATGTAATTTATTTCTGATCGCCCTAGATGTACGAAGCAAAAATTTCATATGCAATACTACCTTCATTAGATCAGTGTTAATGGAGAATATTCTGTCACATGTCACGTAGTCACGATGTAATTGTTGTAGCATTTCTATACTATTGTGGGAAAATTAATTAATGATTGACGTACAACTACTTTTCATAACATTTCTCTACATAAATTTGGTTTACGTAATTAACTTGTTCTTAACATTCTTGGATTTTGGAGGATCAACCATGTCAAGTGCTGTAACAATTAATTGTGGTCAATATGACTGGGTTATACTACGACATTATTGATGCACTTAAATTTAGTTGCTATGCCATTTTTTACTAAGCTTACTGTGAAACAATTAAACAACAACTAAAGACAAATCAAGTTATTTTTAAAATCCGTAATTTTGAAATTTGGATTGTACTGATTATTCTTCACATTATTCCATGTACTAAGCATGACGATATTGTGTAGAAATGCATGTTTGGGGTTAGCTTGAAAGGGGTAAATTGGGTCTTAGGTCATGCAGTCGCAGTGTAGTTGCTCCAATATTAAAACTTGTAGATTATGGGGGTATAAACAACTGCAATGAACTGTACATGACCTAGGTTTCAGCAACTGCACAACAACTGCAATGAACTGCATACGACCGAGTTACAGCAACTGAAAAACGACTACATAACAACTGCACAACAATTGCATAAACAACTACATAACAAGTGCACAACAACTATACGTGTCAAATGGTCTCATTTGTAGACGTCTTACTTGTTCTGCAGTTGTTATGCAGTTGTTGTGCAGTTATTGTGACCTAGTCATGTGTAGTTCATTGCAATTGTTTATCCTTGTTTTTATACTAGTATAATATACTACTATGGGTTCATTCAACATTGATAGGAGTAGAATTACTTTTTGAACAAATCCCATTGTTCTCAGTTTAGGTTAGGATTTAGGGTTTTTAGTACATTCTTAGAAGCCCATGGTACACTACAACAAACCAGGTCTTCTGGGGGTTGATGTGAGAGCAAGAATACCAGCCCGCAAAGTGACACACCCAATGTTGCTCCTCTTCGTCAGTGACTTTACCAGGAGTTACTTCACGTTTTTCACTTATTTACCTTGCTTCTAGGGGTGAAGAGTATCCATTTCAATGGCCAACACGTGTTGGGAGGTCATTAAGCTCTTTGTAGGTCAATCCTTGTTGGAGGAGCGTACATTAATCACATCTGTCCGTGATCCCATTGGTCCATTACACACATCGTTGTCCTTGGCATCTCAACTCTTGTCATAGTCATCTACGGACCACTCTTTGACAGCTCAAATATTTTGTCATTTTTAGAAACAAAACCAATGGCTACGATCTATTACCATTAACAACCAGATTCTACATAGAATCAATTTTAAATGAAATTTAATAATTTCGGATAAAACCTTTTTAGTTTTCCACAAAACCATTTATTTAGGAAAACATACTTTTGCGTTTGTTTTGGTTTCGCTTTGGGCATTCTAATTTTGAATTTATTGCATTCATTAACGGCAATATTACAATTCATAAAAAATGATAGTCAATCAAACAAGCCATAATTTCATATGATGACACCTTTCAAACATCTTTCTTTGAAGCTTTGAATACCATTCTAAAATAAAATCTGGATGAGAAATATAAAATCAAGCACATTTTCCTACAACCCATTCAAATTTGTCTTTTTGATCTGAATATTGACCTCCTTCCTTACTCTTCCTTGGCACCTGTCCATCTCAAATTCGATAATATTTTACTTCTCCATCCTTGCATCTTCTTGTACTTGATTATAACCAAGGCAACTCTCTTTATTTCCGTGCCATTGAAATTGCATAAACACGTCTGAGCTTCTGCCTTCCAACCTACTCAAACAAAAGCAAAATCTCAAAATCAGTTGCACCATATCAGGTTGCAATACTTTATATAAAAGAAAAATGATAAAACTTTACACATACTTATCATATAAAGAACTGCATACAATTTCCATTTCATTTACTTATGTTTCCATGTAAATGATATTAATTTTCTAAAAGTAATATTTTAATTTATGCAGCCGCCTTGTTCTTCTTGAATCATGTGACCTCTACTCACTTATACATAACTGCATGCATTAGCATGCTATATCCTCAAAATTCAATTAGAGGTAGTGCAATTCCATCAAAAAGAAATAGGCATTCAAAACCTCATCTACTGAGCATTACAATTAGGAGTAATTTCTAATATATAACATCTTTTCAGACTAATTCTTCCCATAGATAAATGATCATTCACATGCAATGTTATACATACATTTCATCTACCATGTTTATGGTTCACAAATATACCACAATATGTGCAATATAAATTCATTTATCTTGAAATGCATAGTAAGAGTTGTTCTAATCCTTCACTATAAAAAACTACATGTTCTTTTTAGCCACATGCAACGATCCCATATAATATTCTACTACATTGTAAAGTGAATAACTTGAGATGACATACCTCTTACATTTGAAGTCATTTGTTTTATTTCTTTGATGGAGAAATCAAAATTAAATACTCTAATCCCCACATCGATGGAAGAATTCTTTTTGAACATTTATAAAGAAAGTTTATATTTATGTGTATGCATATATGCATACACAGCAAAGGTGATTTACTATACAATTGGTAAGAGTAAATGATGCTATCACGAATTTTAATTACATGCAAAAAAAATTAATCCATGTTGTCTCCCATAGAGACATTTGGTCTTTTGAGGGTTAAGGTATAATACACAACATTTTTCTTCACATACCAATACACAAGTGCAGCCACAGAATCCTCAAGCATTTGAATCAAACAATCAACAAACCAAACAACTTGTCACCGGCCGCAGATTCTTTTTAGTACTCCCAACAACTACTACTACAGCAAATCTATTCTATGTCTTCCATAATCTTGCGCACTGCGCGACAATACACTCCTTCCGGCCGCGCGCTATCCTAAAACAACAAACAAAAGTAGAGCCTTAGTAAAAGAATAGCGCAAAATACAAAAGACATTGTGCATTATATAGATAGCATATAATCCCGTTTACAAAATTACATACCCGATCGTGCTCATATGCAACTTTGGCATTTCTAAATCGCTCCACCACATCGCCAACAAGATTGTTCATAATCTTTACTAACCCCGTCAAGCAATCCCGTTTCTGAAACAATGCAATGCCAAGCATCCCAGCATTGCAGCGCGATGTTGTACAGTGCACTGTAGTAGAGGCGTTGTAATATAGAGCAGATGCATGTGAGGGCTTAAATTGGATTTTGTATTCGTTTAGCCAAAAACTCGATAGCTCATGCATTCCATTGTGCTTCACTGCAAAAATCGTAATTAGATCTTCAAAAACTTGACAAAGCTTTCGTTGAAAAGACAAGAAATAAGATATAGTAAATAAAACTATAATAGAATGAGAGAAATGTAAGTTATAGCCTACCAGAATGTAACCAAAGAACAAACCCGAACCCATAATCGGAGGAATCAAGGTGTGGAGCACAATTGTAATCCTTAATAATTGCCACTCCTATAAACGGCGTCTGTGCAAAAACACCTTCCACTTTCGGCAAACCTTCTGCTGTGAGGTTCTTCCAAAGTTGTGCCATTTGCAATGGAAATGCGTCGCTGAGAAAATGAGTAATATCACCAACAAATCGCTCGGACTTAGCATACAAACTTTTATTTTCGTGTTTGAACCTAAATAGAAAACAACAAAACACATTTAAGAACGATACTTCAAAGACAACAATGCAAAAACAAAGTTCTCTCTTTAATTTGCAAGAATCAAAATGAAAAAAGACATTCTTACCAGCCACAGTACCCTCGATTATACATGCCGTACATCACCATTCTTGAGGCTTTTTTTTTCGACCCCCTTTGGACTTCGTGGCCTTTAGTCTCCAATTCCGATGCAACTTCATACAATTTCTCCGCAAACTCATCTGGGATTACAAAATGCTTTAAAAGCCCAACGCAGCTCCCGACGCATTCAATGAGCTCTAAGGGTCCTTCAATAATTTTGAAGCTCTCTTTTTCTTTCTCAAAATCATATTCGTCACTTTCATAAAAGTTCTTCCGTCGAAAAACCTTGGAAACCTCAAGCCGAGGTTCCTCTTCCAAAGGCTGCATGTGATGCTTCACAAAATGATTTTTAGCCTTTGAGAAGCTAAAATCTAAGTCCTTATCACAGTACACACAAAAACAAACGTGATTTCCAGGAGCCCACTTAATATTCCACCTCGCAAGTGAGCCTATATTCATTGACAACTCGACTGACCTCCTGTGGCGGTTGCCATTGTTGTGTTTTTCAATGCTGTCAGGAACATTGGGGATATCTGTCTGGCATGGTATACACCTACCCTTAATGCCGCGAGAGTGCAATACAATTCCTCCTGTGCTCACCGGATCTTCCCCAACTCTGCAATTCTTCACACGAAACCGGTCGCACTTCCGCAATTTTGTCCCAACTTGAATCGTGATGATGAACATAATGCTTCTTAATTGAATCGAAGCTACAATTCAGTTCCACGTTGCACGTCTTGCAATAGAACGCTCTGCCATTCGAAGCCCATTCCACCTTCCACACCTCCAACAAGTCCCTATTTGCCAACAACTCACTATATCTCTTGTGGCTTACACTGCTCCAGTGAATCTCAAGGGTCTTTGAATCATTCCGGATACTCTTGTGGCATGCCTCACAATAAATACTTTCTAAAAAGCCCGGATTTTTCTTCCGACCCATGGTCCCAAACAATACAACCAATATAATCTACACAAACACATGATACACAAGCGATTTAGTATCACGACACCACATACTGAAGAAGAATACAACCGATACAATGGATGTTCACATTTTGTTCGGAAATCCATCCTCAGCATTACAATACTAAGTGCACCATGCACTGAATATTACAAATTCGAGACAATATGGACTTGCGAGACAAAGCGCGCATAATTACATTTTCATTAACGACGCTAATCCCCGCAATTGTACACCTGGGAGCACGCTCGCAGGGGGGCAAATGAGTTTCAGAGTCGTGCTAGAAAACAAACATCCACGTTTGACAGTACGATACAAAATAATTGAAAATACAGTAATAATTGAGCTCATCACACACAACTACACATTCAATGGCACCAAAAACAATGAGGTCAAAGAAGCATCAGGGCTTAGCACCTATAATAACACGCCAACCACCAATCTCGGTAACAGCAGCAAAATTTAAAGTTGATGCTCCTAATTAGGTTCGAATCCTCTTCAACCAAGTTTGCAGAAAGCGGATCTTCGGACCTTAAATCAGGGGCTGATCCTCTTCAATAGGTCTGAGTGATGGCATAGTGAAATTCTAACAAGAATGTTATATTTTAGAACAACGTGAACAATAAAACAATATAGCAAAGGTTGTCACGTTCAGGGACCTGCACGACTGAGAAGAGAAAAACATACATAAAAATATTTGCTAGTTGAATCTGTTTTGAATGCAAGGATAGTGACAATACCTGAAATTGCGGAGGCCTTGGTAAAACTCCACAAAAGCAAGGCGCAGCAGATTCTTGGCGTGATTGAGCTCTTTTTGAGACATCACCTCACAGCTTACACATACCGATTCAATCCATAAAAAATGACCAGCCGTTCACATCTAGAAAACTCTCAAATACAAAGAGTTCCATCAGTTGTGATCTTCAACTCATTTTTGTACTGCACTCACAAGATCAAAACAAAAGCATCAACTATAAGCTTCGGTCCCTTCCAACCTAATGTCTTCATAATAATTTTTATAGGGCCCAGGGCAGCAAGCTTTCCATGTTCTTTTGCAGCTAGCTCATTGTGATGAGGATACCACAATGCCTTTGGACAATAAAAATTTGCTAAATCTTTACTGCAAAGAATACAGCAACATTAAAACCGGTTCACCAATTATCAAATCGGGATCGTCAAGTGGGCTGAAGCATACAATAGTGATTTCTAACACATATACCCTCGCCTAGTTAGACCTTGGCACAAACAAGGACACCATAAACACTTTAAGCAATAACACCTTTTACTCCACCATAGAGCCCTAGCTCTGGAAACAAACTGGTTTCGGTTTGCCTTTCACCTGCCAACCTACACGGAACTCACAATCACTACAAAGACTTTTCTTCCGACTTCACTGTAATACAAAAGAAAATCCACAAACACAATAACATGGGTGCAAAGCAAAAACCTCAAATCACAGACTCTACAAATACTTCACCTTCCAAACCAACACAGCTACCGGTACTAACAAAGCCCAAACAATGCAAGTTTTGCACGCATTCTACACACTAACACCTGCAAAACTGACCATCTTTGTGACTGGTGTAACATGAAAGAAAAATCACAGATACAATAATATGGAAACCTCAGGTCCAAAACATGACAAACTCTACCCTCCAAACCAACACAGCAACAATACACCAACAATGCAAGTTTTGCAGGGGTTTTACACACTAACACCTGTGGAACAGACCAACTTCATGACTGGTGTAATGCGAAAAAAAAATCACAAAAACAATAACACAGGTGCAAAGCAAAACCTCAAATCAGAGACTGTACATAAACTCTACCTTCCAAACCAACTCAGTTACTAGCAGTACACAAACAATGCATTTACAATGGAACCGATGGACCCATAATTAGATATCTCAATGAATAAACGATTTTGGTCATGCCAAAACCATGATAAGCAACCTGATATCGAGTCTAGTGCCAACAAATCATAGTCGGAGACGACTCCCACCTAGAAGCAACAGATATTAGGCTGTTAGTAGTAAATACCAACATAATCCAACACCCAAACTTAGACCATCTATCCATCCAAAGCTTGAACATGAGCTGAAACTCCAAAGCCATGTTAAAGTCACGCAAATGATACAGCATACTCAGCTGAAATCCAACAAAATAGTAGTCCAGTATGCCAGAAAGAGACTACGACACAAATGACTTGTGCACATTCTGCAAGAAAACGTACCAAAGCCCCGGACCCGTCGATAACAGGCATGCCAGTGATGCGCCAAGTAACTAGCACCTCCAATGCTACTCAGATGACATCCTGGAAAGGTTAGTACAAATTGACAGCACCAAGATCACCTTAAATGGAAAGAAAGTAACAGACTGAGTTCCATTGAAAAAGATTATCATACAGAGCAAAAATAACCATATAAAGATGAAAATAGCAAATCTAGGCATCAATACGTATTAACACAAAATGCAACAGAAACCGGAACATATTGCATATTGTACAGAAAGAGAAGCGTTACAAATGATAACATGCAAAGTGTTACAAATGATAACGTGCACAACCGCGGCAGCATGGAAGCACAATCTTCGACCATTCATTGCTTCAGATGTCTCAAACACCATATGAGGATCCATAAAATCAATAATGACCTTCAGCATAGAAAGACTCATTAATCAGAAACCCTAAACTTACAGCATTTTATAAGCGCGAGGAGGTCACTCACGCGTCAATGCAGGTGCGCGAGAAGAGGTGCACGCGAACAGGTGCGCGCGAGGGGCTGTGCACGAGGAGGTCACCGCCGCCGTCGTCCTCGCAGACCCAGTATTGGATGGCACGCGCGAAGAGGTGCGCGCGAGGAGCTGTGCGCGAGGAGGTCACCGCCGCCGTCGTCCTCCCAGACCTAGCACCGTGGCACGGTGTGTCGCGCAGCAGCAGCATCACCGTCGCCGTCGTCGTCCTCGGAGATCGGAGATCGTGCACAGCATGTGGTCGCGCAACAGCAGGCCGCAGTCGCGCAGCATGAGCATCACCGCCGCCGTCGTCGTCCTCGGAGTATAAGATCGTGCATCAGCAAAACATCGCGCAGCAGCAGGCTGTCGTTGTGCAGCAGCAGACTCTCCTCGTTGCGCAGCAGCAGACTCTCCTCGCGCAGCAGCAGCATTACGGTTTACCGCCGCCGTCGTCCTCGGAGATCACGCACCAGCATGCCCGCACCGCTCCTCGCGCGCACCTCCTCGCCGACACGGCTCCCTCCCGCCCTTTACCGGTATCCGTTGATACCCTGTAGCCGTTGAAAACCGGGAACTTATGACCGTGTACTCATCCCAATTTTCCTTTACCTGCCTGCTCTAATTTTTCATTCAATATAAGTGTGATTTTTTCTTTTTTCATTTTTGTGAGATGCATTCACATGTTCTGATTATGTCACAAAAATCTCAGATTTTTTTGTGAACTTTTGAAATTATTGTGATTTTCTGAAGGAACGATGAAGAAAAGTCATTTTAAATACAAATTGTGCTTTAAAATTCTCAAAATTTCTCCAGAGGTTCACATTGTAGTGCCAAATCTCTGGTGTAAATGAAATTGCTGTGTTCAGCTAAAAATAGAAACTTGATTATAGGACCAAATTCAAATTGCAATAACTTATTCAATTTTATGTATTTTTGAGAATTTCAAATTGGAATGGAAACTAGACTTCATAAACTTCATGATCAGTAGTGGACTCAAGTTCAAATTGGACAATTTAATGGATCAGATTCAGATTTTAACCTAAAATTAGAAGTTTCTCAAATACACTGCATTGAGATCCCATGTCACAAGCATTTTCTTTCTTAGATAAAACACGATTACCTCAATGAGGCAAGTTTCATCATCATCTATTCCTTGTACATTCAATAAATTCTTCAGTAAAAAAAAATGGATAAAAGACAACCAATGATGTTGCTAGTCATCTACGAATGTCATCCACGAAGCCAAAAATCGGCTTCTTTGGCGTTTAAGGGTTACAATGATCTCCTCTAACATAGCCATGCATTTTTCCATAATACGCGCCTCCTACTCTAAATACCCGATTACCCTAAGTGCGGATCAATTTTGTATTCAATTAACCCCTAAAGATACCCTAATTGAGGTGCAATTTATATCACTTTGACTGGAGTTATTTCTCCTTTTCTATAGTCAAAATTACCTAAAGTTTTATCGTAGCATCTCACATAAGTTTAGAAGAAGATCCTATGGTTATATATTGAAAAAGTTAATCTTGGTAGTTTTTAATCCATGGAGTAAAGATTCCTCTAAAATGCCATGGTCCTTTAAAGGTTTATTCACAATGGAAAATATCCTAATTCTTTGAAAATTCCAAGAGACTTGTCTAGGTGACACCCAAGTAATATCAAGGTGATACTTGTGTAACGCTTAGGTGATACCTATTGTAGCTAAATGCATGCAAAAGGAAAAAATACTTATTTTGGGAGCAACTCAGGTTGGTCTGTATGGTCATTATTTTCATCATGAATATAGTGAACCTATTATTAATGGGAGATTTTCTCATTTTAATATATTTAATGATTACATATGTTTCAAATTGGGCATAAAAAAGTTTAGAAAGTATTGTTCTACTATTTGGGTATTAACCAAATTCAATCCCACACTTAAATTGGTTGAGGAGGTTGGATATGTTTTTAAGTAAGGTTTTAGTTAATAATTTTGGGATACAGTGGCCGATTTTTTAACTATCCATCCACCTACAACTATACACTAGGCACTAAACTGTTTCCTAAACTCCTAAACCGGTATCAAGTCAAACAAATATGGATAGATCAAGTCCAAATTTAGCGTAATAAACCTTGACTTGATGAAACCCAAACCTTGGAACACCTTACAACCCCCTTCTAATACGTAGATCTAACACATACATGAAAAGCATCAACAAACAAGTAGGTAGGGTTTTAATAATAGAAGTGGTATTTAGTATCAATAGTCTTCTAAGTCCTTGTGACCACACAAGTCACTCTCTACACACATACCTAGTGCATCTTTACATCAAGAATTTCATACACAAGAGAAAATGAGCACTGAGCTTAACCCGAGCTGACCCTCTACCCTCAAAACCTCTAACTTTGTCTATCTTCCTAAGTGGATAGAAACTGGCCCGAAAGGATAAGTCTTGCTAAAGTGTAATACAATTCATAGATTGTATATAGTATAATACACTGATAGATTGTATACAATATAATACGTGCATGTATATATGGTTAGCAATTGACATTGAAACTTATAATTAATCATATTCTAAAATTACCCTTAAAATCTTGAGTAGTAGCCATTTCTACGGAAGTTTCAAGCGGCCCTTGCATAAGTTCTTGGGCCAATTCTAAACCTACCACCTTCCAACCAAAAGAAATCTAATCCATGCAAGAGAGCATCAAATTGCCAAGCTTTTGGACTGATTTGTAGACCCAGTAATAATTGAGCTCTTTCCTCTTTGTAATGAGATAAGAGCAAGTGAACAATTATTCTTTACTGCCAAATCTAGTATTCAGTACCAAGTATTCAAATTCATATATTCAGTATGAGATTCAAACATTTGGTATCAAATACAAGTTTTTTGTACAGGCAAATTCAAATATTCAAACTCACAAAAAAGTTTGACTTTCACTGCAACTTTGGTAACTCAAGTGACGCAACATCATCAATCCAGTGGAGTCCTCGAGTGTTGCAGTACTACATTGTAATCATGGTACAATGTTATGCCATGCAAACTTAACCCTTTAACTGCGATCCACCATACATGGATTGTTTTGAGACAAGAATCTTTGTACCAAGTCCTACAGTCCATCTCGAAGGGAAATTTAGACTATGACTTAGGAGGGTTTGACACATGGACCAAGGCTGTAGAGGCCAACTGCTGCTCCCAATTTGATTGGTCTATAGCCTTCAAATTGGCCTTGGTTGGCCTCTCGGCTTTTACATAGAGACCAGAGTTATAGACACCAAGGGCATTTGAGATGCCTACATGGCAATACGTTTTGAAGGTTTTGGCACCAAGAGTTTAGCCTCTTGAAGAAAGTTTGGACCAAACAAAAATTGAGAACCCAAACTTTTTCCAAGGTTTCAAATTTTATTTATTAAGATACTCAAAATTTGACAAGATCTCAGCTGTTAAAAGTAATAACTTCTTTTAATCGAGAATTTTTAACTTGATCTTTTATCCATATGTCTTGTTCATAATTTTTACTTGTTTTTTTACATGAAAAATTTCACGAAGTTTTTAACTTGAATTTTTCACATGAAATGTTATCGAACTCAAATTCATCACTTGAAATTTTATTGTGCTAGTTCTTGTAAGTTGTTTTGGAATTTTTTTGGTAGTAAGGATTTTGGCCATTTTTTTGATGTTTTTCTTAAAACAAAGACTAGGTTCCTTTCTAGGCTCCATGACTATAGAAAGTGCAAGAGAAATTTTTCAGAAATTTAAGGACCTTTAATAAACTAGAACAAACTTGGGATTTGCCAAATAATTTTGGTCATAGCTTCTCAACTTGGTCTCTTGGGCTCTTACACTACAAGGATCCAAACTCCACAAAACACGTAAGGATCCAAACTTAAATTGTTTTCTAACTCCAAAACTCAACCTCTCTACATAGTTTGGTCTTTAACAAAGTTTGGTCCATCGTCTGTGTGTAAAATCCTCCTTACAGATGGGGTAAGATTAGCATCCAATGAGACCATTGCCGCAAGAATCACTGCAAGAATAAGGGAGCTATATTGATTTTTGTGAAATAGAATCATAGATTTTGGGCTGAAATGTATCCACTACGGGGATGTCTTTATGCATGATTTGGAACATTCATTGATTCTTAGAAGCCATAAAAGTTAAAGGGTTACTTGACTAGTTGAGCAAATTTATAAAGTTTAGACTGTAGTGCAATGCTTATTTTTTTGGCGAAATTATGCCAAATGGCAAAAAAAATAATCCAAAAATAGAATATTTCCATAAGTAGGAAAATTATGATTTTTTATTGCCAAATTTCCATTGATGGCCGTTACTATATCCCCATATTGCCATTGATGAACAAGGAGGACTCCATCATGTGGCCAAAAATGATGAACAAATCTATGTTTATGGAGATGAATTCTCCAAAATTGGATATTTATGGAGAAAATTTAATTTTGTATAGTTTTAGGAGAAACTTTGTGTCGCCAAACTTGCGGTCTCCAGAAAATTTGTGTAGTCACTCTGGCTAAAACCCTAAAACCAAAAAAAAAACCCTGCTGTGGTAAATAGTAAGAGATCAATGTCTTCTTCCACTGGTTGTTTTATTAACGGTCTACTTTGCAGTCGTCAAGTACGCACCACATTGCTTCAGTATGGACATGTCAACTTCATTGCGTATTTAATATAGACTTCGGCCGTCACCATAAAAACACCTCTTGTAAATATCTATCACAATCGTGTTGTCAGTATATTTCTCATAAAGAGTTGGATCCACAACAAGGTAATTTTAATCTTGCCAACTCCACCTCCTCAAAAAGAAACTTTTTTTCATCTCCTCAAATATGCGAGTCCTCTTCACTAGCCAGCCTCAAAAATTGAGGACTAGCTAGGAGAGGATCTGGCCGTTGATAGGCTAGATCCAATCTCTGCCGTCCATCTCTCGTGGGGCCCCACCAAAAATGGACGACAGAGATTGGGTCCAGCCCATCAATGGCTAGATCCTCTCCCAGCCAATCCTCGATTTCCGAGGCTGGCTGGTCGCGAGGAAGGTGAGTGGTTCATCTATTTTAGTTTAGATTTTTCCTACAAGATAATATGATGTAAACCTTCTTATTGACCATTTTTATTTTCATTCTAAAACATATCAAGTTCAAAAAACAATGAAATGTGATTTGATAATGTTTGAATCTCAACTCTATGCACATTTCGTTTCAATATGCTACACACCATTCTTACTACCAAAATTGGTGTATAAGGAACTAACATCATGGTTGACATGATGGTCATGAACGTAGATCTTGTTTGAAGCAAATATATGACACCAAATAAAGTTGAAGTCTGTTGGTCCACTGAATAGAGCGAAGAAAATGAATTGTTTTCTCATCTTTGACCCTTGAAGGACCAAGGAAATTTTCCCTCAAAAACACTCCAAATGAAGCCATTTTCGGAGCATTCAACACAGATTGACATAGAATATTTTTTTCATAGTTTTAATTGGAGGATCATGTGTTAGAGTTGTACAAGAGTGTATGGTGAAAATTTAGGTACATTTGACTACAAAAATTGAAAGATATCAACCTTTGAAGTAAGAGATAAACTCTTTTCGGGTGGTTTTGGTGAATCACAAGACCTAATTCTTTAAGGTTAACCTCTAAAAACCCAAGTGTACCTATGGGGTTGTCAAATGTACACTATCACTACAATTATCTTATAATCCATATGGTCAAAATTTGGAATGTTTGATCACAGAATCTCATAATAGTTTAGATATTTTTTTCACATATAAGATTAATCATAAGAATAAAAAATATTACATTTTCTAAAATTGTCTATCAATTTAAATAACCTCACTAGGCAAGTAAGGAAACAAACTTTAGCATGAATGCATACAACGCATGCATCCTCATATTGTACATTTTTTATTCTTTTAATAGCTAGCTTATCTAGAAACATTATTTACTCCTACTTGCACAAGTCATTTTGCCATTGGGAATACTTAAAACCTGCCACTCCTGAAAAATTGGCAATATAACCTACTTTGTGATGTGAATGTTCAATTATTACCCATAACTTCCCAAAATCAATACATATAATTAAAGTCACCATATTACATAAATTGCAATTGACCGCACAATTTACAAGATTATAGTGTACAAAATCAAGGAACTGGTTCATTTTCTTCCCCAATGATGAGTAGATCAGCTATATTTGACTTCACTTGGTATCTTATGTATTCACTAAACAAAGGGCTTTTTTACATAGCTACCTATATTATGATGTTCAATGACTATTCATCTATATTTAGGCATAAATAATAGGTGTAGCATATGAAACACAATTGTGAAAGGAGCGGGCGTTGAGCACTAAACCTTTCCCATTTTCTTTTCTGTGACTGAATATGATATTAAATGGTAATCCAAATGGTCGTTAAGAAGATTTTGTCCAATGGTTCTAGTTAAAAAATTAAAGTAAAGTAGTACATTGTCGGCCAGGGCGAACTGACCCCCTCGTTGGCAGTGGCCCAACGGAATGAGGCAGCCTGCTCCATTCGTCTTCATTCCCGTCATCGTGGCCTTGAGCACGACCCCAAGCGTCAGCCCCATTCTAGCCAAAGATACGCTACAGTCTGGCCTTCCCACGTACTTCCAGGCCATACACTTCAACCAATAGGCAAACGATGCCTGGATCCCGCCTCTAGCATAAGATACCCCGACCCGCCTTGCATTGAATGAGTACCCCGACCGCAGCCCAGTATCCGCCCTGCAGCTTCCATACCTTGCCCTTCCTCGTGCATTCCTCCAACCCAACCTCATATACTTTCTCCTCCATCTTAATCATTGTACTTTTTCTTTGCCACGTGTCTCCTCGTCCTTCCTCCTTCACATCAGGCATGTTTATTCACGCTTTTTTTTTTTTTTTTTTTTTTAATCTATTATTTTTATTTTTATTTTTTTTCTTCCCAATATTTTATATTGCGTATTAGGGTTTAAGGTATGTGGTTCTTTGCACATGGGCTTTTGTAAGCATATATTTCCACAAAGCTCAGGAGTCATTACTTGAGGTTAGTTCATCCCATTTTGAAAATTTAGAGTTTGGGTGGTCTCATATCAATATTTCTTCTTTGATTCATTATTTTCTTCAACCTAAGATTTTTTTATTTAGAAGTTACATATACATTCAACTCCTTCTTTCCATTTGGTGTGATCTACCCTAGGTTGCGGTTGCTTTCGTTCACACTTAATTCAAAATGGGGAGTTGTCGAGAATTTTAAAAATTTTAAGAAATTTGGCTAGGCAATGCCCATGTAATACTAAGGTGACACTCATACAATATCTAGTTAATATATATCCAATATCTAGGTCATATAATGTGATACTCATTTTGTCCGAAACATATGCATGTTGAAAAACAATTGTTTCAACAAAGAGTTTGGTAGGTGGGGAGGGGTAGAGGTGTTACAAGGTACTCTAAGAGTCTAATGTACTATTGCTGTAGTTTAGTTTTGACCATTTTTTCCTTCGGTTTACGGGGGTTTGTATAGTTGTTGGTGGGGCCATTTTTGTGTATAGGCGGCGAATGTTTAGAGTATTTGCTATTGAGGTGAGTTCAGCAAGTTGTTTTAGGGTGCCGAGGGTTTGATTTTGGTGGGCACACATTCTCTGTAGTGTAGATGGTTTAATCCGGGGCTTTTTTAGCTCAAGTGGAATATTAGGCTGTATGTATGGAATTGAGTCTGCTTCAAGTAGTGCAATGATATAGTAGTCTGTAAATGGGCTTGAGTGTTGGTTAAAGTTTTGGTACCAATTTTTGTCCAGTGTGATAATGAGTGTAGATGTGTGGTGTCGGTCATTTTTGACAGCAAGTCAGGCCCAGTGTAGTGTTTGTTGTGTTTCCTCCTCATTGTGAGCGTGAGCTATACCATTACCGATCCATTTATAGTCAAAGGCCTTTTCCAAAGAGCCAAATATTTAATCTCTTTCAAAGGGTGAATAGAATTTTTTTTAATTTGGTGGAACATGTGACGGGGGAGGAAAAGTATGATTGTTCGATGTTAAAGGATGAAATTAATGAGTCTAGAATGGGTGTGGGTATTGTGTATTGTGTACTTTTGAGGGGATTATTTTTTGGAATGCCGTATTTATATCTTTGATATAACCAAATTAATTCGGTTTCAAATGGTTGGGTTGTTGGTTCAATGTTTGTAGGGGTTTGTAGTTTCATATTGTATTGATTCCATAGCCATTGGAGTCTAGTAGTGGGAATAGTGTGTAGATGTCGACCATCAGCTTCATACAGATGGGCTTGATTGTTCTCTATTTGAATTGTGTTCAAGGATGTGAGAATATCATTTTCGGGGTTACATTCCGTTGTATAGATGTTTAGGAGTGGAATAATGATGGGTGGAGTTACAGATCTTGAGTCTCGGAGTTGTTCTTGGGGGTGGTGGGCTTGAATGATTTCCGAGTAGAATTGATTTTGGATTTTTGATAATATTGTTTTAATTTTTCGGTGTTGTATGTGGAGGTGTTACGGTCATGTCGTGGAAAAAGGTTTCTTTGAGGAAGCCATTTGTTGAATGTATTGTTGTTGTGTTGCCATTGACATAAATATCTTGTATAGGTATTCTATATATTATTAGTATATGTGTTTTGTATATGTTCATGGTGTATGATGTTATTAATGGGCTATATGGTGGGTTTTTTGAGGATGTATATTGGAGGACGGGGATGGTATGGATGTGAGGAGTTGGGAGGGTGGATTGGTGGGGGGATATTTCTGGGAATGATGTTATTGTTGATGGTGATGAATGAATCTTGGAGTATGTAGGAGTATGGGTGTATGTTGCAAGGAATAGTGCACGTGGTGAGGATGTAACCATAAAATTTTCATCTAAAGTTGTATAAGACAATTTGGTAGATAGTTTGTAAACTTTGACTGCATGAGTTACCATATAACTGCACCTCATGGGTGAGCAACTACACTAAAGATGGCATTTAGTGTAATGGTACAAATAGTGTAATTACCCTAGTACACTATTCGTGAACAAGTTGGCAATTAGTGTTAGGTGCCATTGTCATTTATAATAACCCCCAATCATCCACCTACCTAAAGACACTATTTCTAAAACAATAGACAATTAGTTTTAGTCCCCAATCATCCACCTACCTTAGTACATTATTCTAAAACAATTGATAATTAGTTTTAATTCCCAACCAACCACCTACCATAGCACATAAATATGTTAAGAAGTTCATAAAATAGTATCAACCTTCAATCAACCGCCTACCGGCCGTCATGCATTTATTCTCCTTGTCTCATCCTCAACCTCATCCCTTTATCTTCTCATTTCCAACTCTTCTCATACACTAAATGTCCACATGTAAAAAAACCTAAGTTCCACTATTTACTAGAATTGACATTTAGTGTAGTAGTTGACATTTAGTGTATAGTTTTGTCACTACACTAATTGTAAAGTTGAAAATTAGTGTATGGGTTTGCATTTAGTGTCCACTACACAAAATGCCATCTTTAGTGTATTGCTTCACCCCAAGAATTCATGTAACTTATCGGCTAACAAGTCACACATGTGTCACCCTATGTCACAATTGACAATTTAGGGGCCACCGCATGCAATGACTCCACCGGATACAGACCACCAATTGAAACCACTATGCTTATTTCTTCTCCTTTCCATACACTATAGCATGGCACACCATTCAGACTGCTTTTCTCCTCCAACGCCCACCTCCACCCGAACCAACACTTTCGTCCCAACTTCATTCACCCTTGTCCAATACCGTTCCAACATCGTCCACCCTTGTCGTCAATGCTGACTTTCTCGTTCCCCGACCGTTCGCTAGCAGTCCTCTCCCGTTGCCCTCCCGGTTGAGCATCTTGTGCTGGTATTTGCACAGCTGCAGCACAGTTGTACAGTGAGTTTTGCTGGGTTGTTCAGGGTTTGATGCGCTGCGCTTGTGCAAGAATGCGGATCATTTCTGCAGCAGTTGGTGCGGGAGGGTGAGAAGGAAGAGAAGTTCTGAGAGCGTCAACATGCTTCTGAGTTTGGGAGCTTGAACACGCTTCTTGTAGTGTTCAGCGCTAGGGTTTGATGCGTGAGGATGGTGCTACTTTGTGTGGGTTAGGAAGGGAGGAGTTCGGGAGATTGATCATGTTGAGAGTTTGGCGTGCGGATTTTGGCGATGAAGTTCACAGATCCAAGTTCAGGTTCTGAGGTGTGAGATTTCGAGATCTGGATGATTGACCTGCTTGGCTATGTGAGGATGTTTGATCTGCTTGGCTCCATGTGCGTGGGGATGATGATCTGCTTGATTGCGTGTGCGTGAGGATGTTTGATCTGCTTGGCTGCGCTGCGTGAGGGATGCGTGTAAGAATTTTGCTTGAGATTGAGATTTAGATCGAGGTTTAGGTTTTTGAGATTGAAGATTGCTTTCAATGACTGTTTTTCCCCTAAAAATCTAGTGATGTTGTGTTTGTTGCTGCAGAGGTTTCTTGGAGATGGTGTCCTTTGCTGCAAAGGTTTCCTGGAGAGTGCACCGGCAGTGGTGTTCACGTGGAAGGTGGTGAACACAATTGAAATATATAAAGTTGAAATAAATTTTAAAACAAAAGCACTATTCATGAAGGGCAACTTAAGTTGCCTCAATGAATAGTGTCACAACAGTGCCACAGCAGGCCAGCTTAAACTGGCCTGTGTGAACGTGTCACATGAGGGCAACTTAAGTTGCCCTCAATGAATAGTATCACAATAGTATAGTACCACATTGGGCCAGCTTAAGTTGGCCTGTGTGAATAGTGCCACTAGAGGCAATTAAACCCTTTAGTACCCACAAGTCCCAATATGGGACTCCTTCGGTGTTAAAATTCAATTTGCATGAAATCCATGAGGAATTAAGCTTTAAAATACGTGGTTCAAATTTGTGCACACATTCTTTGAACTCTCTCCAAAAATCAGATCACGATTTGGAGTTAGAAAAAAGTCATAACAAAACTAGGATTACAACATGAATACATCAAATACACTAAAATATAACAAATACTATGTCGCATACTATGTTGTATTTGACACACATGCACATTAATTTTGGTCTTGAGTTTTTAATGAAATCTTTCTTTAAGAAATTCTTCCTCGTTTCGTGATTGTTTGATTTCTCTCCTCACATTCAAACTTCTGCTTTAATTTGTTTACGTTTGGAACATTTTTATGTACAATCAAGTAGATAAAGGCAAAAAATCTACAATATTCATGTATAGATATGTCTTCCTTATGATATGTCATTGCAAAAGCTATCAACCTAGTGCACATGTGAACCTCTTTTACTTAAAGTACAAAAATTCTTGCAATAATCTATTGATGGTTAAAGGTAGTATACCCTCCAAAATCCACAGTTTTAACTACCAATATACGGTAACTTTAAACACTGTAACCTATTCCATCAACCGTTGAATGTTGTACAAATTCTTCTCGGATTTTAGGTCATGGTTTGGGTTCAATTTTGTAAGGTTGGATACTAAAATTAGACATTGTATTTCCATCAAATCAGCAACAATCTTGGATTTTCCAGAAACTTACCCAGGCAATAAAGGATTATGTTGGCATGTTTGTGGCACTATTTATTTGTTGTGGCTCATCTATCCAATGCTACATCAACAACATATGTCTTTTACTATTTCATACCAAATTGCTTTTGGACACAAAACACTTCTTCAAAATTGAAACGGTGACACATCAAGGGTACTCCATGGAAGTGAATATTGTTCTTTCAAATGAATTGTGTGCTCATTTTGAGAGCTATCTATCACGTCTGGCCAATATAGGATCAAAAGCGGGCCATGTGGATTGGAATAGTATGTACAAGTATTGTAGGTAGTATAAATGTTATGCGTCAATATGATTAGTTAGAAGCAACATACTTTTAGTATAGAGGATATATTATATTGGTTACTAGATATCATTCAAATGGTGTATCAATTGGCTTCATATAATATGAACCTTGATGGATTTATGAAAGTCTCCGTACATATTGATTTTTTGTGTACGTTTTGAAGAAACACATACTTTTTGTATATTGAGTTGTACCATGATAAAAGGCGTGGACTTTGAAGAAAAGTTGGAAAAAATCAGAATGCCTAAATTTTCAATATAAACTTATAGAGAGAACAATACATGATGAATATTTATCTTGTGCATGTAGTGCCTAAATGATGAGTATCAATGTATGGTTTTTTTTTGTTGCAAATTGACACAAAAGCCAAATATTACCTTATTTGGCACAAATTTTAGTTCTAAATATATTTGTACATACATGATTGAATTATAGACTATGAATTCTCATTCAAATGCCATTGGTTTTGATGATTTTGCAATTTTAATCATATCACAGAAGATGTGAAAATTAACCTACAAGTTGTAACAAATATTTTTCTTCTAAGTGCAATTTTGGTTGGTACTAGTGGTATTCGGCAAAATGTCATTTGTGACATTTTCATATGCCATGTGACAATTTCACGAATACTGTGTTACAGAACATGCGAAAGAATCAAGGAAAACGGAACAACTGAAGAGGTAAATGGAGTACACATGCGGTCGTATTGGTCCACTGTAGTTGTTGTCAATGTCGCTAATTTTGATAGTCAATTTGCATATGAACGTGATGTAGCAAAAGTCTAATCCAATATTAATGACTAGAGTTTCTACAGGGAAGGAGACGGAGTGCTGATCACAGAAGGCATGCTCATATCATCAAATACTTTTGCAAAGCCGCAAGCAGATGCTAATGGTTGGATTTTGAAAAAACATGTTTCAAAGGAGCAGAGGAACCAATTATAAAAATGTTATATGGAGCGTCACTAGAACAATGCTGACAACAAAGGAAAAGCGGCAGAACTTAAATTAGTGAGTAATTTCCATTTGGGTAGGTTTTGAATAGTACCTTGTTTGTTCACAAAGAGTTTCAATAGAGGCAATGACCAAAAATGTTGTACCGATTATACAAAGTTTGTTGAAATATAACGCAGGAGGTGTAATTATGCTCCAAATGTTTTTTGTACTTATATAATACAACTGTAGCAATTTGCAAAATCCCTTCAAAAAATAAATATTTTTATGCTAAGTGTATTCTTCAACTTTCCAAACCTCAAAAGAGAACCTTCCGCTTGAGCACATCTAATAATGTCTTCAGTAGCTGCGCTAAAGTTCAATTGTGTTATATATATGAAATTCACATTTAACTATAGTAGGCATGTTTATGTAACTGATGACATGGACATACACAGGCGGCAAGGCATACGTGGCTGTCTCTACAAGCAGTAACCATGTCAACTACCTACAATTCCATCCATGTATGACAAGTAACTCTGTTGAAGCAAGGGTTGCCAATGAAAGAAAAATGAAGCATCCATCTATGATTTTTGTCAAGGTAAGTTCTTTGTCTGACACCTGAAACGAAAAGTAAATGTACTTGCACAGAGGTAAAATATATATTCAGACACCACTATTCATCCAAGAAATAATGCATTACAATTGGTTCCATAATAATGAACTTTGGGAGCTGGGCAATGGAGAACAAGCGGATGATGTTATTGGTTCCCTCGTATTGAACTTTGGGAGTTGGGGCGTTGCAGAACAAGCAGACAATGTTATTGGTTAAGCAAGGGGCCACGAGTTGGGAGCTGGTGCATTTAGGTGCAGCGCCCCTAAACGCCATTGAAGTCTGCCCCCAAAATCCCGGGTTTGTTGTTGTGGTAGCATTGTTGAGTGTAAATATAAAGCCTTTTCATGGTCTCCTCAATAAGAAATGTTGTGGCTTTGCTCATGCAGTCGCACTGTAGTTGTTCTTATATATTTCTACTACTGCTTCACAACTAAACAACAACTATAAAACAATTGCATTTTCAATATCAAGAAAAGACCGTACCATACAAGAGTTTGAATAAAAATCTTTGGATTGGTAAAATGATTCTAGTACCTTGCACAAGCTAGGACATTATCCTCCGCGGATAATTCAATCGCACCAATCAATGAAGGTGCAACAGGTACCCTAGGAAACTCGTCTGGAGCAACCAATCCGCTGGGCTCCACCCTAGTGGTGATAAACACATCTGTTGTATCCACGACTTCCCTCCTGGCGCGTGCTTCCTTCTGTAATACAACCTTCCAACCTGGTTTATCACGAGCATCAGAAAAAAACACTTGTGTGGCTTGGCTTGGGAAAATAAAGGGCTCTGACATCCTGGGCATCTTGTGTTTGAAGTTCACTAGCAAGAATCCAGCCTCATCCCTAGTGTATGTTGCATTCCCTCTATTGTCTTGTTTCTTCATCCAATCACACCGAAGAAGAATCAGTGGGGCTCGGAGTGGACCGTAGTCTAACTTCAAGATGTCTGTCAACATCCCCACGTAGTTCACTGACACGTCTGTGGCATTGGTGCAAGGAATCTGAAACACAGAAGCAACTCCGCCGTCAAACGTCTGCAAGTTAGCAGTAGACTCATCCTCCACTCTGAAATGGTTCCCAAACGACTTCATCTTCAAATACCGAAGCGCTCTTTGAGAGGGTTTCTTAGACAACATGACCCGCTCCATATCATCTTCACTTGTCACATCAACATTAGCAACCTCCATGAACACCTTCACCCATTCTTCAAAACTTGGGGTCCAAGAATTTGTGGCCTTCTCTGCTTCCCAGTTCCTGCAAGTATAAGGATCCATGGGTTAATACTACCTTTTGCATACCTAAAAACTTTGTTTACAAAATTCAATTCCAACGACTAAAAAAAACTCAGTTGGAGCTAATCAATCATTGGGACAGTGCAATTGTAATGTAGTTGTTATTTAGTCGTTGTTTAGTCGTGAATAGGTCAGGGCTATGAAACAACTACGGTACGACTGATCAACAACCCTTTCCAATGGCTAACTCAAACAAATGATATTGTTGTATTGCTATTGTGCACTAGTTACATTACTATATACAGCTATAAATAGTATCTCAACAATTGCATTTTGATGGTCATCATTGTTTTACGCAACTAATCATAATAAACTTTTTAATCTCATAACTATCAAACAAATTTTGGTTTACGACTTCACTTACAGTACAAGGGGTTGCATAATGGTTGAATTCTTCACAACATACTGGTGTGCTAAATCACGATACTCTGTAGTCATTACAAATCGTTTCCCAACTCCCTCCAACACCTCCTCTGCATCTCCATACTCCTCTTCAGCATCCCATACGCGACGTTGCACAACGTCAAATCTTTGAAGATATTCAGTCACAAATCCAATGCATTCATCTTTCAAGTATCCCATTGCCATCGAAGCTTCCGGTCTTGCCATGTTACGTACATAACCCTTCAAGGTCTTCATGTATCGCTCCACCGGATACATCCACCTAGTTGGGACCGGCCCACACATGTCCAACTCCTCAACGAGATGATATGACAAGTGTGTCATCACGTCAAAAAAAGATGGAGGAAATTCCATCTCTAAGAGCGCCATGCTCTCTGCAACATCTGCCTGCAATGCTGGAAACTCAGATGGATCATAGATGTTGGTGCAGATCCTCCGATACACCTTGCACATCCTCATAATGGCCATCCTAGGACCTGGCTGCAACAACCCCCTCAGCGCAAGCGGCATGATCTGCTGCATGAGGACGTGGTAATCATGGGATTTCAATCCCCCAAACTTCTTACCTCTTATATGCCTTGCCAGATTCGAAGAATGACCACTTGGTGTCTTCAAGCCCTCAATCGTGCTAGCAAAGGTACTGAATTCTCCATCGCTAAGAATGTACGGTGCGGCGGGCTTCATCATCTTCCTTCCGCGTCTAGGATTTGGAGTTAACCAAAGGTGTGGCCTGATATTACGCTTCTGTAGGTCGCGCCTAACCTTCACCGAGTCCTTCTTCCCTGAAATTGTCTTCAAGAAGTTCTTCGCGAGGTTCATCTCACAATGCATGGGATCCAATGTATATCGGATTAAGAGATCCTACAATTCAAACAACAACAATCAATGTTAATACTGTCATAATAAGTAGTAGTTGAAGAGCAGTAGTTACAACTTAAACTTGGATTGTTACTTTATATATAGGACTTCGTCACTACTCAGATACTATTGGTTAACGACTGCCACATTGTTATCCAATTGTGCCACTGATAGATAATAAGAACTCACTAGCAACGTACCACTTCACAATTGTGCTTCCAAAAACCAATTGTTTTCCCGACTAAATTACAACTACAACACAACTGCCACATTTTACTACCACTGCACAACTGTGATACAACAAACCAGTTGTCTTGCCGACTAAATTACGACTATATTACAACTGCCAAGATAACAACTGGAATCTTACTTAAGGCCCTTTCAATTTTTACAGATATACTGTGAGCTCAACTATTGCATTTGCTAAACGTTCCCGGCACTCCTATATCACAGCAGCAACTGTACAATACAATGACAAAGTCTTTGATAGGAAGTTATTATCTTACCTTCCAATAAGGAAGGGTATTCAATATGGAAGCTCTCTTCACGCCGTGCACTTTGGAGGGATCTCCATCTCTAACTCCTGAAGCTTTCCACAATACATACTCCTCCGCGTGTTGTAGCTGCTCCTCACCGCTAATGTGAATGGGCATGTCTCGCCCCTCTATACGTCCATCAAACCGATCCTTCATGTCCTCCCTTCGATAACGATGATTCAATGGCAACCACCTCCTAGTCCCGCCATAAATTTGTTTGGCCAACTCCGTTGAATGCTCTCCTCCCAAAGCGGAACCGCAAATTGCACATGCAGCGTAACCTTGGTGCGCAAATCCTCCAACCGTGCCGTATCCAGGATAATCGTGTATGGTCCACAACAGCATTGCGCGTAGCTTAAAATCGCGGCGTCCCTCATCTTCTGCACCGTCATACGCACGTACTCCAGTCCACAACTGCTGCAGCTCCTCCACCAAGGGCGCCATATATACGTCAAACACCTCCGAGGTCACAGACTGCTTCCCGGGAATCAATAACGCGAGGATAATAAAAAACTTCTTTGTGCAGAGCCATGGAGGGAGGTTATAGTTCAATAACGTCACCGGCCAAGTGGACCATGTAGACCTTGTATGCTGGAAAAGATTGACACCATCTGCCGCTAGGGCAAGATGGAGGTTGCGCACGTCGTCACCAAAGGAAGGATCCACATTTGTGTGAAAGTGCCTCCACGCCTTCGAGTCGCAAGGATGTCGCACAAGGCCGTCCCCGCCGTCTCTACTGCTGCGATTCTCATCATGCCATCGCAGGAGCTTCGAAATCATTGGACTTCGAAACATCCGCTGCACCCTAGGTATCAACGGAAAGTGTCGCAACACTTTCACCGGTAGTCGCCTCCGCACCATGTCTTTGAACCTTGGCCTGTCGCATCTGGGACACCTCAATGCCTCCGCGTGCTCTCCCCGAAATAAAACACAGCCACTCTCGCATGCATGGATGGAGTTGTATGCCAATCCAAGCTTGTTGGTCAAGGTCTTCGCAGCATGATAATTGCGTGGCAAGCAATTTCCCAAGGGAAGGATGTGCCCGTGCAACAACATGAACAACTCATCTGCAAAGCTGTTGCTCACTCCATGAACGGTGCAAACGTTCATGAGGAGTATGGTCGCGGCTAGCTTTGTGCTCCTTGAACTTGTATATAGAGGCGTAATAGCCTCCTCCAAGATCTCGGGCTGAAATGCATCATCTCCTAATGACCCGTTGCCGTCGTTGTCACCCACGGGCTCTTCAACCTCTTCAAGCGTCTCAAAATCTGCATTAGCGGCATTGTGGATGGCATCTCCCAACTCAAAAGCCTCTGCCGCTTCAGATTGCACTTGTTCCTCTGCAACATGTTGAGCTGTATCCGTTTGAAATGCATCATTGACCATTCCCCAAGTATCAATGGTGGCATCAATTGGTGCGTCCAATGAAATAGGAGGCATCATGTGCAATACCTCCTCCCACTCGTCATCAGAGGCGTGCCGGTCACCTGGTCCCCTCCAAACTCGAAATTCAGGAGCCCTTCCATATTTGATGAGGTGTTGTTTAATTTTCCTCAACAAATGCTTCCTTCTCCCCTTGCACACTGAACAAGGGCAATGAATTTGACGCATGTTTAAGAGAGAAGCTCTCCTAACTTCTCTAATCCAAAGCCTTTCATCTCTAAGGCGTACTCTACGCAAGTGTGAAATAAGCAAGACATCATGCTCCATGCCTCACCTACATAAGAATATCCAACACTTAGTGACTCTGTCTCAGACTTCGACACATGCTGTCTATCAATTCTGTCCACATGATAAGACTGCAAGTTTACTACAATATGACTCTGGTACAACTACAAAGGATAACAAGACTGCAGTACAACTGTAATACAACTTTATACCAACTCAAAAAATAATGCAGTCGTATATGCAATTGTACACAAGACTAAAAAAAAACTATGCATGGTCTTCCAATTCTTCATAATGAATGACAACTTACCTCTCCAGGCCTCCTGTCTAGGACCAGAGACACATAGAAGCACTTTTGATTGCTTTAATGGCGTGCAAGACCTGCTACTATTTTGGACTTTGGTCTCTTCTCTCTTACATTGTAAGTGTATTCAGAATGTATTAGATAGGTTTTAGATACCACACTTTGGTTCAAGCTCTTCCTCAGTCTTGTCTGTGTACTACAAGTATATGTTGGGTACCGAAAAAACACCAAAGAATTTATCACAATTGGTTTATTAAATAAAAATATTTGTTTAACTGTATGTGATGATTTTTAACATGGAGACATCTTTTTCATGACCTTAATTTGTCATTTTGATTATAAAGAGGTTTCAATATTGTAGAGCACCTTTGCCTAGTTAAACCAATGAATTCAATTTTGGTATTATTCCTGAAGCATTTGGATACTTATTTTCTAAATGAAGAACACAATAAAGGGTTTACATTGTAGGTCCAAATAAGTCATTATTTGTTAATTTCAATGTAAAGTTTGGAATACATTTGGACCTTTCAGACAAAGACATATTGGTCTTTTAGACTACAAATTTTGTGTTCTAATTTATATAATACATGCATGCAAATACATTGAATTATTTAAAAAACACCCTATAAGTGTGGAGATTGAAAAGCGCAAAAAAAATTGATACAAAATTTGTTGCAGACATAAATATCAAATGTACTTCAAATTTCTCACAAAAATATATAATGTGCTTCTACCTGCTCACGTTTTTGTTTTTAAGATTGAATCCAACTCATTCTTATATACTCTAATATATGAAGAATCAATAGAAGACGCTTTCACCATGAGTTTTTTTTTTACATTATACATTGTAAAGAAGATATAGCTACGAGTACTACAATATTTACATTATTTTATTACAAAGCTTCTAGAGATTATGTTTAAAGCATTCAATTTAGTTCTCTAATACTTTAAAACCACTTTAATTCAATCACAATCAATATTGTAAATTTTGTATGGACAAATGAAGATTTTTCGTTATGTATTTTTCCAAGTACGTTGTGATATTCTTCATTCTTAAAAACA
The DNA here is from genome assembly GCA_963971425.1 of Bryoerythrophyllum caledonicum. Classification (NCBI taxonomy): domain Eukaryota; kingdom Viridiplantae; phylum Streptophyta; class Bryopsida; order Pottiales; family Pottiaceae; genus Bryoerythrophyllum; species Bryoerythrophyllum caledonicum. Next base: position 58,458,779 of record OZ020514.1, on the reverse strand, counting down.
ATAACATAATTTAGTCAACTACTTCTGGATTGCAAGGGCAAAATTTTGAGCCAACACTACAATTTTGTTCAAAAAAACTTATGATATAACTAATACAACTAAAAAGGCTTTTACGACTACATTACTACTAAGATACAACTACAAAACAACTATTACTAGTCGGACATTCATATATGCAATTGTACATACAACTACAAAACAACTATGCATGCATTTTGAGATCATCATAATGGGTGACGGCTTACCTCCACGCGCCGCCTTCTGTCCACAGCCAAGACTCCTAGAAGCTCTTGAAGTTGCAACGATTCTGTGCAGGTTCTTCTAGTCTCCAATTTTCTCTCTTCTCTCCTACATTGTGATTGTATTTAGCATTGTTGTGTGGATTGGAGTTCAACTTGCAAGGATAGAAACGGTAGTGATTGCAAGAATGGAAGATCATGAAGAAGTAGGGGAAGAACAGAAGACGGCTTACGAATTGTGGAGGGATGCCAATGTTGCAGAGATCGCATCCAAGCTACTCCCGGTGGAACGTGCACTTGCAGAGATGTGAGTGACCTCTTGCAAGTTCTGAATTTAGTGCAAGCAAAGAGACGTTCACATTTCTTGGGCAGACCTTCATAGTCGAAATTGGCGCCGCCATGTAGCTTATCAGCCATAAATGTTGTAGGCAACAGTTGTGCACAAGTTGAGTAGTTGCACTGCAGTTGTATTTTAAATACTTTGTAGTTGAGAATGAGTCGTTTGACAGTTGTGTACTAGTTCTTTCGTTTTTCAAGAATTCTTTTACTCCAAAGAAGATGTAGATCCTCTGCTTTGTTCTTTGAGGTTGACGTTGTTGCATTGCAGGAGATCCGCTGATGCCATCAGTCGTCCCCAACACGTTAAGAAGAAGATGCCGCCCGTTCCTATGCGAAGAAGTCTTCGACTTAGAAGATCGTTTGGAGAAGAGCCTGCAGGAGAGGGATTTAGGGTTTCGGGCGACAACATGAAGAGTGGTGGATCCCAATCCCAATCGGATTCCGAGGAGTCACGATCGGTGGACGAACTTCTCACGGCACCTGCTGGTACGAAAATCTTAAACACCCACAAAGTTTATGTTTGATTTTCACATGTTGCTAGGGTTTCTGCAATATGCGGGGTTGAACTGGTTGAACGCCTTTTCCTCCGTGTTCAACGTGTTCCGCTTCTACCTCACTCATATTGCCCCGAGCCGCTACGGTAGCGCAGCTGCACGCCTAGGCTTTGATCGGATCGATCCTCGAAGTAGACGTCCTCCATTTGCTTCAGTCCAGACCAGACTTCGTCCGCTAGGAGCATCACTTTGCGGAGCACTGACGTGAGCGCCATTTGGTCTTGGAAGAGCGCTTCTAGAACGGGTCGGAATTGACGGCACCGTGAAGAGCTTGGGGATGTAGTAGTGCATCTCGGTGAGGTACATTAAATTGACCTTGTTGTAGCTTTCCTGCTCCACGTCGCAGTAGAACCGCGACTTCGGTGTGCCCATCGAGCTCTACACGTCGACGTGCAGAGCTGCAGCGTGAAGAGCTTGGGGATGTAGTAGTGCATCTCGTTAGGGTACATTAAATGACGTAGTTTTAGCTTTCTTGCTCCTCGTTGCAGTAGAACCGCGACTTTGGTGTGCCCATCCAGCTCTGCACGTCGACGTGCAGAGCTGCAGGACATAATAGGTTAAATTAAACTGTGATAATTAGGAAAGCGTAATCAGGCATCCAGTATTTCAAAAGCAAGCTTGAAAGAAATCAACCATTTAATATATTGAACTCACAGTTCACCCAAACAGAGGCTCATTCTCGTTCAATGACCAGAATGAAGAATCCGAATTATGCTCCAACTCCCCAACCAAGTCGAAGCATAATGCCGATTCTAGTATTATGACCATTGACGAAAACCCTCCAGGAACTTATTAGCACTTTCTCTCTATAAAAATCAGTTCATCTAGTGGATATGGTAAGATCCAAAGTAAGCTCACTAGGGGTTTTGATAACTTCCTCTGTTGGCGTTGCCTGATCGGCTGATCCGGTGGACATAGTTAGGTCCAGCTCCACGCCGACGTGATCGTTCGACAAGAAGTCTAGAAAATGCACGCGGCTCTGGGTAGATTTACAGGTTCCAGGTCAAGAATGCGGATGCGACGTGAAGATGCCACCTCTGGTGGTGTCGAGATGCTCCGGGTCCATCACGTTGGTCTGGAACCTGTCGTAGATGTTGGCGAAGCCGCGCCAGGAGGAGCCCTCGAATGGCTCGCACACTAGGTTCGCGGGGATGAAGTCTTCGGCGCCCGCTAGAAGAAAGACCCGATTTGTTAGAATCGAGTACAGGAATCGATTCTGGAATTCAAACAGCTCGTATCTCGGTTCATGAAGTACGTCGTCATGATGCCCACTCTGTACATGCACGTCTGTGCATGCACGAGTACTCTCGCACTATGCATGCACGAGTACTCTCGCACTGTGCATGCACGAGTACTCTCGCACTGTGCATGCACGTCCTGTACATGCACGAGTACTCTCACAGAGCCGTGTAGTCACTCTATTCTCGTGGAGAATTTGGGGAATTCCAGACGTCTAATAAAGTGTGACGCACGCGAAGAGAATGTCAAGCTTGTCGCGGGAGAGTAGACCGCTGCCGGATGGACCCGGTCTAGAACACAAGCAGGCGTGGGGCCACTGGTACGGCATCACGATGATACATAGTGTTGGAAAACTTTGTGGTTTTTCATGTACAGTACATCGAGACCGGATTTTGTTAAGAGTTAACAATCGGAGATGCACCGCTATATTTCAAGCTGTTTGAATTCCAGAATCGGGCTCCGTTATTTTAGACTGGTTGATTAGTAGCTGTAGGACTGTCCGACTTGTTGCGAACTCTAGCGCAAAGACAGAGACAAAGTCACTGAGCTAGCAGGTGCTGGCGAGGTTTTCGCGACCCGGTCAAGGGTGGTGCCAACAGTTTCTGCACAGACAACTTTGAGCTGCTGGAACGCCATGTCCATTCTCGGGATCAAGTGACTGCCTGTGAATTAGCACTTGTGATATTTTACGTCTCGAAATAGGAGGGAGAGCCTGAGAGGCGGTGCAAAACTACACATACCCTTGCCAAAAAGGTACAAAGCGCCGCTCTTGAGGTTGTTCGAAGAAGCTTCTGGCTACGTTCCAGCCCAAAGAAATAGAACTTCCAGTTTTGGTCTTTTTTCTGATTTTTTTCTTGGAATCCCTTTGGTGGAACGTTCTGAATACGTGTCTCTTCTATGAGGGCCTGATCATAGTCTGGTACGTGATCATCGATGAAATGATGTTTGAGCACGTTGCAGAAGCTGTCAGTGTAGTACTTGCCAACAAAAATTCATGACTGACGCTAACCAGCATCTTCTTCGCGGCCTGGTAAGCTTGACCTTGGTCACTATCTTTATTATGCACTCATAAAGATCATCAGTAGTAAGCAAGGACTTGGCTCCATGTATGAACTTGTTCGCGCACAGCCAAGTCGAGACTTGTCCAAGTCGGAGAAAGTCTGTACAAACTTTAGTTGCATCGATTTCTAACAGTGAGAGGAGGATCAATAAACTTGAGGACGTCTTCAAGAATCACTAGCGATTTCCGTCCCCCAGATACGGTAGACTTGCATAGGGTCAAGCTTAAGTTTCCTTGCGGCAGGAAATTGTTTGCACTCACGATGAAGAGGAGGGATACATAATTGAAACGAAAGTTGAATGGCAGATTCCAAGTCTAGAATTACACTGCTGGAGATTCAACCAGAGTTCGAGTCCATTAGCTTGGTTGATAGTTGTTCATCAGCTGTGCAGTTATGTTGGATACCACTGTGCATTTAGTTTGATGTATTGTGCGTGTTCTTAGTTTACTGTTTTTTTTTTTAAACTTTTTGCTTGGGGATTGGTTGTAGTAGGAATGCTTAACCACATGGCTTTTGTCAAATGCATGATGGCATAAAGTATGTACGTTGCTGACTTTCTAATGTGTTAGGATTACAAGTACAAAGAGGACAAGTTTTGGAGCATGGGACAGGTGAATTTTGCGGTGGTTTTCTCTTGCATAGATTTAATGTGGACAAATGATGATCAGTGATTATTTTGTGGTGGAGGCCTCCCTGGTTTGTCAAAAGATGCTGATACGAAAAGGAGAATGAAGGATTGAATTTAAGTTTCTATAATGAAAGCTTGTAATGCAGCATTACCATGACCTACTTTTGTTTCAACGTGCCTTGATAGTCGTTATTGGTTTGCACTGACATTATTTTTTTAGTGGATTTATATTTGCGGAAGTTATTTTGACTCTTGATGTGGTCCTTGGCAATTGAAGAGAAAGACGTGGACTCTAGAGACGTTGGCGTGGGGTGCAAGTCACGTCAAAGGCTCGGGAAGGAGGTCTTGCCGAGTGTTGATGAAGGGTTCAGTGCCTTGGATCCTTATCTGAAGTTTCTGAACGTCACTTATGGGACGTTCAGTAAATTTCAGGGGTCGGGTCCATCTAGCAATGGCACTGAAGATGGATTGTACAAGGGAATTCATAGGGGATGTCGTCGTCAGGAGCGTATCGACATGGATGAAGAGGCGTTGGAGCGCCGTTCTCATGGGGTGAAGCCGTACAATCTACACATTCTAAAAGTGACCGGTGAGATTGATGGTAGCTGTCATGCAAAGAGTGCCTGGGATGCGGCAGTTAGAGTGGCTGTGCCTCGCACTCTAGACATGAGTATTATTGTTTTCGAACATCAGGATTCCACGGCGGTTTTGAGGCTGAAAACGGAGTTGGACAAGGAGTTCAACTACGTCCCTAAACCGTTGAGCAATGGGAAATTCAAAAGCGCAATTTCTAGATACATGAAGACAACCCGCAATACTCTGAAAGGAAAGTGGCTCAAGGGCAAGGTAGATTGCCCTTACAACATCCAGCTTGACCAGTGGCAGCAAATGATGGAGCATTGGGATCAAGAAGAACAGAAGTTGAAGGCGCAGAAGATGGCCCTTGCTCGAAGTAAAGTCTCCCAAGTCTCCAGTAGCGGCCGAAAAGGGAAGGCACCTGAAAAAAGAGCTGTAAGTCCATCTCTCCAATGAATTGCATGAGGGTCTATTATAAGAACTAATTCAATTATGCAACACTTCAAAATCTGAACAAAGCATTTGTTAGCTGATGCAGAAGCGCCGAAAGGTCATTGATGCAGCAGAAGATGCCATGGAGGGATCAGATGATGATACGCAACCGTCCTCGGTAAGATAATTTATACTCAAATTTCATGTCTTACTGAGTTGGGGCTTTGAAGGCCCCATTTTATATTTTATATACCTCCATTTTGTGTGGGCATATCCTATGTAATGTATGTGTGAGTTCAGCCCTTTAGGGCCCCATTTTATGATAGAGAAATTTTGATTTTTGTGGAGAGGCTTTGCATTTGTGCATATGTTTGATGTGGGGCCTTTAGGGCTCCATTCTATGTTAAATTTGTTTGATTTTAGAGATTCAGCATATTCTTCTTTGAGTGGTTTGTTAAGGTCCTCATTTATTTGTTTTGGCTTGCAGGTTGTTTCCGATGCTCTTTCTATCAGGGTGGCAAACATCGAGGGCAAGTTTGTTGAGTATGACAAAAAGTTTGCGCAGATGTTTGAAATGATTGAGGCAACCAACATTGCCGTTGCATCTTCTGTCTCGTCCAATAAAGAGATGAAGGTCATGATAACTAGTATTTATGATCGGTTGGATGTAGTGGGTGGGAGTGCTATGTTGTTCCCCAAGGCAGTTGTTGTAGAGGATGGTATTGTGGACCCTGTGGCTACCAAATTGACAGTGTCAACAGGGGCGGTTGCTGTGGAAGTGAAGGCACCTGATTCTATTGTTGAAGTAGTACCAGTCGTGGAGGGCATTGTAGCTCCTGCACTAGTGGAGGCTGTCACGGCAGCTGTGGAGCATGTTTCAGGAGATGTGGAGGATCCGTATACGATGGACAGAGCGGTTTTGTGTTCAAGCTTGCCGGAGGAAGGTGGCCCGAAGGGTGATGCATTTATTGTCACTCAAAGAGATGGCAAACTCCTTGGAAAGGAGAATGTGCCTTGCTCTCAAGAGGTTAGGGTTGCTCTTTATTTGTAGAGCCTATTGGGTCATGTTAGTAGATGGTGTACTAATTGCTGGAAGCGTACGAGTTGGTGTGAAATCAGATATGTTGTATGTCATGTGTATGTTTTGTTCTCAATAGGGCATCCAATTTTATAGTTGTGTCGCAGTCGTTCTTAAAATTTATGAGTATTCTTATGTAACATGAACAGTTGTATGGAAGTTGTGAGGTAGTTGTTTGAATTACTTTATGACTTTGTGTACTTAAATTTGCAGTAGTGTTTTGGGATGTAGTTGTGTTCTAGTTGTGTTGTAGTTGTATTGTAGTTGTGTGAGTAACCCTAAAGGAGCGGTGCTTCTGAATGGGGTTGTTACTTGTGAAGGTGTTGATGATCTGAAGTTTAAGGTGATGTAAGTTTTCATGATGTTTGGTTGTTTGTGTAGGAGTCTGCTACGCAGACCGCTACATCAAAGAGGAGGAGCCCTAGGAAATCAGCTAAGGTTGTTTCTGAAGTTGTCAAGGTGAGCTTGGTCATTGAAGTGTTCTTAGTAGCGTAGTATCTTCTATTGCTTTGCTCTTGAATAATTCTCAAGTAACTATTGTCATTGATGGCATTGCAGGAGAGAAGAGGGGCTAGGCTTCAAAGCCTTAGTACTAGTGCAACGAAGAAGGTCCGCAACCATTCCTTGCAAAAGATAATTAAGACATCTTTTTAACTTACATGTTGTTTGAGGTGTTATTGGAGCAATTAGTTGACTTGTTGAATCATTTGGTTGCAGTTTTGTTTGGGGCAGAAGGTTTGGCTTCTCAATCCCAAAGGTAGAAAACAGCATGTTGCAGTTGGAAATGTGAGTGGGCTTGCAGGAGGGATGGTTCACTTTCACACCATCAAAGAGGGATGGTGCAAAGTGGATGTGAGCGAGGCCTTATATGGGGACGTGCTGTTGATGGAGCCAAATGAAGACGCCGAACAGCTCTTGGTGAAGGACGTGGTAAAGGGTAACACCTTATGGGAGGCCAAGTTTATGAAGGTATTTATTTGACACTCTTTTTTATTCGTAGTCTGGAGTTCACTCTGCTGTAGTTGTTTGGAAGTGTGGATAGGGCGCTTGCAACTAATATGCGACTACAATGCAACTCAGTTAGTGGTTGGTTTCATGTGATATGCAACTGTATAAGGACTACATTGTAACTGCACAGTGTACTAGCAGTAACTGTGTTGCAACTGCATTGCTACTCAAATGCAAGTGTATGTGTGGTGCACATTGAGTAAAATGCAACTATGTTGCAACTGTTGCATTAATTTGTGTTTTTCATCACCACTGCGATGCAACTAACATACAAGGTCTTTGCAACTGCTTCGATCTTGAGACGCATGTTTGAATGTGACAACGAACTCTTTTGGCAGTCGTAATTGAAAGATGCTTGAATTTGTTGTTGTAATGTAGTTGTTTGCATCACTGTCATAATGTTATTTAAGCTTGAAGGCAACACTTACCGACTAGTGCAGAACTTACAAACGACTACAGCACAACCCATAAACAACTGATGATTAATATCTTGCAACTGCAATGAATTTGTGGAATTACTTTTGATAACCGTTACACAACTTCTTCACGACTATTTCACAACTGGGTCACAATTGTCATTGTTTGATAATAAAATTGTTGTGCAACTGTGGGACAACTGGGAGACAACTCAATTTTTATGATAATACAACTGCTGGTCAACTGCGGGACAACTACGTCACTACTCTTACAGCGTGGTTAACATTTTAAAAAAACATTAAAAATGAATTCTACTCCTATGAAATCATGACACTTGGCACAACTAGACCGCTCTGACAATCATGTGTCAGTGAAAATTTAATACAACATTGGGAACCGTGCAAAAGATTTCTTGCCACAGAAGAAAAAGAAGGGCGAGGGGGTTGAGGTTGTGAAATTTTTGAAGGGCAGAGGATGATTTTCGAGTGGATGGAAAGTTTCAAGTCGTAAAAATATGACTGCACACAAATAACTGCGGCAGGACTACGGGATGACTCAAAGACAACTGCTCCAGTTTTACAACTGCAGCAGTTGTATAGAAGTTGTTTCAGGTCAAAAACGACTGTTTTGCAGTTGTAAAGTGGCAGTCGTAAAAACACCAGATTCTACTAGTGCATCTCAAGTAGTCCACTCCTCAAGTCCATACTAACCGTCGAGTCATTGTTTCCTTGTTCCCTCAAGTAGATTAGTCGTGGTGGAGGGGAATAACAGGTGAGATGGTTAGATGGTTAGTTGGGCGTGACTCTAACTCTGACCCCTTGTGATTGTTTCCTTGTTCCCTCAAGTAGATTAGCCGTGGTGGAGCGGAATAACAGGTGAGATTAGAAGTGGTTAGGGGAGGACGAGGGGGGAGTGACGGGTGTGGAAGGAGTCTTGATATGTCTTGTGTGACCGGTCGGCGGCAGTATGTCATCGATTGTGAAGATGTATTCTAGATCCCAGACGCATCAACCTTTGGTCGGATAGGTTGATCCATAGGAGCACTACACACCATCAACCCTTCGTGTTGAGGACGGAGTAGACTGGTTTGACCTAAGGGCAGTAAGTCCAGACCGACTCTAACAGCTCGGATTATCTTGAGAGAAGAAAGGAGATCCAACTAACCCCTTTGCGAGGTGACCATCGGAGTAATAAGAGGAGGACTTTGTTCTCTGAAGAAAAGGAGTGGGAATCGGGTATCCGGGGCGAATAGCTAAGCGATCCCACGACGTACTATTCCTTTAGCTGATTCTGAGGTGAAGGAAGGTCTAACAGCTCGAAGGGTGGGTACACCACGTACGTGCTACAAGAGTAAGTGTTAGTCCTTAAGGCCCAAGCCTTATCCCCTCTTATGGGGGGAACCCAGTGACGCCACAACCATCCCAAGTTAGTGCGTAGGAGTGATTGGAGAAACTCTGAGGAAACGTTTACTAAAACTTGTTTGAGTCCGTGAACCGTCGTTCATGGTGGTAAAACACTCTCCGGATACTTGCGTATCCGGATGTCTATAATGTATATAGTTGTAAAGTCCATGTGTGATCCAGGCCATGTATGATCCGGGCCATGTACGATCCGGGCCATGTACAATCCGGGCCATGTGGAATCCGGGCCATGTGGAATCCGGGCCATGTGGAATCCGGGCCATGTGGAATCCGGGCCATGTGTAATCCGGGCCATGTGGAATCCGGGCCATGTAGGATTCGGGCCATGTACGATCCGGGCCATGTGGGATCTGGGCCATGTAAAGTGCTTGGGTGGGGCGGTTGGTGTAATTAACGCTCACCCCTTGTGATCTAAACCTTTCTCTCATTTCTTTTGATGTATATATTGTATAGTCGACATTGTACAGATCATGGTTTGTTATTAGTCGTTGTAGTTCTTGGTGACTCTCTATGGGAACGATTACCTTAAGGGTATCTTTGTGTTAAGATGTGAATACTTGCCAACGCATACTACGACAGTAGAATCCACCAACACCCGTCAGTTCCCACCAGAGGCGGACATCATGGGCCCCGAGGGCGGAATCTAGAAATGCAGCCATACAAGGAAGGGCGGGACCCGGGAATACGAGGGTGGGACTGTAACAGCGAGGCACGAGCCCGAAGGCGGATCGTAACTGCAAAGCCCAAGCCTGAAGGCCGACCCCAACGAAACACGAGGGCGGACTGTGTGCAAGCACCCCTGCGGTAGAGGGGCGGACTTTGGGAGAGCATTGTTTCAGTAGGGCGGAAGCACGAGGCAAACCTCACCGACTCCCCACAGTCCGAGAGGCGGAACCGCTAGTCAGACCTCCCGAGAGCAAGACTGCAGGGCAAGGCGGGAGCTCAAGGCAAACCACGAGGGCGGACTGTGAGGGAGCACCATTGCAGTAGGGTGTCGGAAGCGCGAGGAGGACCTCTCCGACACATCCAACCCAAGACGGCGGACTCGCAAGGCGGACCACGGGGGCGGACTGTGGGAAAACACCGTTGCAGTAAGGAGGCGGAAGGACGAGGCAGACCTCTCGAGGAGCAAGACTGCAGCAAGGAGGCGGAAGGACAAGGCAGACCTCCCGGTGAGCAAGGCAGCAAGCCAAGCGGCCGAGAGCAAGGCGCCGGGGAGGGGCGGCGGAACCGCGAGACGGACCTCTCGTGCAAGAGGAAAATCCGAGCGAGGTGGAGCCAGGTACACCCCACCTCATCGCAAAAGATGGCGACCGGACCCTCCTTACACATGGCCATTTTCCCGGCTTTCCCCAAGGATCCCCTTGAACTCACGGAGCTCAAGGAGGACCTCCTACGCATAGGTTGCCTCTCCCTCCTTGGAGTTTTTGTGTTGATTCTACCGTAGAGGAGATGCGGAGGAACCCACTACCTCAACCGGAGGGAGACAACATCCGTGCTTGTCCCGATAGGTGGACCATGGGTAGGTGGCAAGAGGTATATGAGTTCCCACAACAAGGAGGAGGATGGACCAATTTGAAGAAGGAGGAGTACGCCAAGGGATGTTTCAGCACCAAGGATGCCAAGAACGGCTACTCATTGCAGGATTGCTCTGACCCGCGGGTTAAACGGGTCTTTGCCTTCCTCGTGCCCATCCTGCACCCCGAGAAGGCCTCCCAAATCACGGTCACCCTTGCCAACACCGTGTATGGTTCCTTTTTGGGAAAGAGGATGGTGAATTGGGCCATCATCGTCAGAGAGGTAGTGCTCAGGTTGGTGAAGGGCATCAACAACGCCAAGCGATCCCCCCTCTATCCCTTCTTGATCCATCTCTACCACCACTTCAAGGAGACCACTCCTGAGAAGGACATCGCGTATGGGACCCAACTTATGTTGAAGAAGTTCGAGGGGACCAAGTCGGAGCCCGAGCCAGGATCTAAAGGAGGGAGCAGTGCATCGCAGTCGGAGGAGGAGGCGCTACCACCGCCCAAGCGCCAGAGACAGAGGCAAAGAGGAGCTCCTGCCACCAGGACCCGTGCAGCCATCCGTGTTGCAGCCACTGGACTAGTACAACTTGGAGGTAAGACTTACCCGGCCTGTGAATTGATAGAGGCCCTTTGAAAGTATGTGGATGACATGGATAGGACTTTGGGAGACATTAGCGATTTGGTGGGCAACCCTCCACGTGAGGGATTGATTGCTACGGTCAAGGAGAGAGTTGGAGGGGCGGGTGACCTCCGCATCATGGAGCAGAGGGTCCACCGACTCACCTTGGACGTGACGAAGATGAAGAGTCGAGCATTGGAGGCAGAGGGGACTTGCAGAAAGGCTCTCTTACAAGCCAATGCCTCAGCGGCAGCTTTACAGCAGGTGGAGGACGCGTTGCACTTCCTAGCGGATGCGGTTGCAAAGGCCAAGATGTTCGATGCCAAGCTGGAGAGAGATGGCCACATCTCCAGCAAACCGGTGATTGCTTTCATGGTGGAACAGACCGTTAAGTTATAGGAGGCTTATGCTAACATGAGGGTGTTGGTGGGCAACCTCACCTACATCCTCCCCAAGGTTGGGAGGATCTTGACAATTCGGGCAAGGATGCAGATTCGGGGTCAGATACGGACTCGGGTAGGCAAGGTTTGGGTGGCCAAGACAGGTCGAAGGAGGTGGTTGATCTTGATAGCCCAGACCTTCCACCACGAGCTCCAGTGATGGAAGTTGCAGCATGCCCTTCCCCTTCGGAGATCACCTCTTAGGCACAGAGCGGTTGGAAGGAAGACACGGGTGTCACGGGGGAGCCTTCATCCAGGGTTCGTCCCCACACTCTCCCTCTTGGAGACTCCGTTTGCAACACGCCAATCGTGGCGCCTTTGCAGAGTGTATCTCACCCGGGGAGGTCCACGAGTGAGAGCTCCGCTTACTTGCACCTTCCGATATCCACGAAGGACAAGTCCAGACCCATCGCTGCGGAGAAGGTCTTCACCGCGACTCCAAGCCCGGTACCCACCTTCCCAACCCGACCCGAGCTTCACCCGAGCACTACTTCCGTGTTACTCACTCCGGATGGCCCGGAAGCCTCTTTGACTTCAGGGAGACCCTCCCTCGTGCGCCCGTGTCTGGACCGGCTTCCTCGTTGTCCGCAGATTTGTTATTTCCCTTGGCAACTCTTGCGAAGGCCCCGTCCAAGTCGACCTTGAGCCGGAGTGCCAAGAAGCGGAAGAGGAAGGAAGAGAAGAGAAGACTTGAGGAGTCGACCCGGCAGTAGGGTCAGTATCTTAGTTGGTAGGTCACTGTTCATTCGCGGACTAGGCCCCGGTTTGACTTTGGATTTTGACTTGGTTTGCCTTGGGAGTTGTGTTTAGATGCCTTTTGACTTGGCGTGTTGAGTTGGTGGGATGACGACTGTGCCGTCAAGGGTAGTTAATGCCACCATGTTTAGTTAGATGGCATCTCTTGCTTCGGACGTTAGTATGTGTTTGTTGCAGTATAAGTGGGGAGCCTCTTGGCACCTCTCTTCACTGCTCGTTGTGTGTATTTGCTTTCAGTTTTAATTCTAAACCTACGCTCTCAGAAAACCTTCCACGGTTGGAGAGCTCGGTTTGCATACATGATTGTGAGTGCCATTTCAAGTTGTCCACTCCTCAAAGTTTGAACTAACCTTTGAAGTCATCGTTTCCTTGTTCCATCAAGTAGAGTTAGTTGTGTGGATGGGAATAACAGGTGAGATGGTAGGGGGTTAGTCGGACGTGACTCTAACTCTGACACATACAATTGTTTCCTTGTTCCATCAAGTAGAGTTTGTCCAGGTGGATGGAAATAATAGGTGAGATTATCAGTGTTCAGGGAAGGACAAGGGGGGAGTGACTGGTGAGGGAGGAGTCTCGGTGCGCCTTGTGTGACCTATCGGTGGCGGATGTAGCCGGTTGTGAGGGCGTAGTTAGATTCCCGCTACACTAACCTTTGGTCGGATGGTTGAGTCATAAGGAGCATTACCTTACCTTAAAAACATTAAATCCAGTCTCAGTCTTTTCCTTTGTGCGGATGTCTATGCGGATATAACTAGGACTTACTCTATCAGCTCGGGTTACCTTGAGAGAAGGAAGGAAAGCTAACTAACCTCCTTTGTGCGGATGTCTATTGGAGGTGAGGAAGGAAGGATGTTGTTCTCTGAAGGAAAGGAGTAGAGTCAATGGTCCCTTGTGCGGATGTCTATGCGGACCCCCTAGATAAAGCTCTTTTAGCCATTTCAAGGTAAAGGAAGGACTACTAATTCAGATGGTAGGTAGATAAAACTACGTGGCCGCCCCGAGAATTACACAAGTCCTAGAGGCCAAGGGCCTTACGTCCCTTACGGGGGAAATACACTGAAACCACAACCATCCCAAGTTAGAAGTAGGAGTCGACAGAGGAGGAAGGAAGGATAGTCGTTACTTCTGTCAAACCCCAAAATCTCTACGAGTCCACGGAGCAATTGTCCGTGGTGATATACCCCCTCCGGATGCTTATGATCTTCGGATGTCCATAGTGTACATGGGTGTATAGTCGTTCCTCCACAAGGACTAAGTGGGTATCCGCCGTGGGTGTCCGCCGTGGGTTTTCGCCGTGGGTTTCCGCCGTGGGTTTCCGCCGTGGGTATCCGCCGTGGGTTTCCGCCCATGGAGAAAAGCCCTTCCCTTACGGTAAAGGGGAAGGGTGGTTGTAGATAAGACTAAACCGTATGGTCTAACCTTTTGTTTCTTTCTTATTATGTATCCATTGTGGAATGTTTTATCATTGAATAGTTTTAGGATTGTTGTTAGTCATTGTAGTTCTCGGTGATTCACTGTGGGAACGAATACCTTAGGGTATCTTTGTGTTAAGATGTGAATACTTGCCAACACGTGCTAAGACAGCTATTGTCAATGACAAGCGTATTTGCCGGAGTATACTCACAATCCAACCTATTGAAGAGATGGTTCGATAAGGTCTTCAAGAAGATGTACTTCAAAGTGTCAAATTCCTTCAGGTAGATTGTTCTGGCACCAACTCTACGCTCGGAAACCCTATCGCAACTCTCCTGACCAAAGATCCTGAGAGGGTACGAAGAACTATGCTGAAAAAAATATTTACATATCTGACGTGTTGAAGATTCCATCATCGAACTCCAGATCGTGATGGTAGCAATCTTAGACAACTTTTTGCAGTTTGTAGAGACAAAATTCCTTCGGAATGCACCCAATTGTCACTAAGTGCTTCCAAAGTAACCGCTCCGGTTTTGTTCCCACAGAGACCTAATGTTCTTTTCCAAATACCCCCATTTACTTGACTTATCACAACAATCGTTTACAAGTTAGCTATCTTCTTAACTTACGTATGGTAGATCCGGATCCTTCCGGAGTCCGGATTATGTACAACGATTTCCGAAAAGTAATTTCTGGAAGTCGGGAGGATAGTTTGATTTGTCTCTGTTCCTCCTCAGAGAGGCTCCTGGAGTTTTTAAGCGAGTGGCCGGAGTCCACTGATCTTGTTTTGTGTAAGTGGCTGGATTTCCTAGTGCCCTGTGACTTTAACAAGCTAGGCACCCAGTGTCCGGAACTTATAGTAATCGAACACCACTCACCTACTTTGCTAACCTCATGAGTTGATTGTTGTTGCTAGACTTAGACCCTCACGACATCCAGAAAACCTTCCGGATGCGGTCACACAGAGTTAAGTCCAGACTACAACGACATTCCAGTGAGCACAATTGTGATCCTCCGGGGGTGATGGTACTACCTCGACACAGTGTTCCGTCTAGACCTACGCATCGGGCTTTTTCCTATCTTGGGGGAAAACTCCAGCTTTGACTAGAATCCAGGTTAATACAGATTTCTCCGTTTCCTAGAGACTACCAGGAACACCTCTGCAATTCGTTCCCTCCCCTCCTGGCTACTTCCGGACCCTAGAGTCTATCAAACACACCTCTGCAATAGCCCTTCAGCTCTTCCAAGCAATCTCCCGACACGGACCTTGACCGGTTTCTCTCTTAACGAACTAACTATCACCACACTCCGAAAAGATACTGACACAACCTCTCCCACAGGAATGGATCCGCTACTCACAAAATATACACCTCACACCAAGTGTACAAGAGAGCAAGTCTAATATGAAGGCGTGCTGTATATTTACCAAGTGCGAAAGACAAGATGAAAGGTTTTTGCCCAAAGCCTCACTACTAAATACTAACTAAGTTCCTTCTAAACTTAGCTTTCCTCCTAGCTATTCTACGGAAAGTCCGTTAGATCTTATCTAAAAGATTGGAGAAATCCGGAAAGGTCCCTGATCGGATCTCAGATCCTATAATCTCGGAACAGTTTCGTCTCCGGAATTCCTATTCTAACTACAAAACCAGTAGTCGATCCCGTCAGCAGCCGGGTATACTTGGGACCCCATCGTTAATCGCTGTTGATCCGCAATCTAAACCCAAAAAGAAATACAAAACCTAACTAACCTAAGTCGGAGCACCTGGTCCCCGATTTCTCCCACTCCTACGGGAGGGGGAGATCTCCACCGGAGCGTGCTGCTTGCCCTTCGCCTTCCTCGACGTTGTAGGCAAAAGGTTGGTCTTCCGGGTCGATGGTCCGGCCGCTGGAGAAACACCGGCTACAGGAGTCCTAGAGTCCGACGGTGGAGGGGGCTGTTCCGGTGATCCTTCTGGAACCGGAGGTACGGGTGGTTCCGTCTCGAAAGTTGACCTGGTCTCCCGGACCAAGTCTCTGTAGCTTCTGGATGGACTCCTTAACCCGGGTGCCAATCTCCGGGACACGGACTTTGGTGGTGCTGAGAGGTCGCCTTCCGCCAGATGATCTGACAAACTCATGTTGGGTGGCGACAGTAGATCCGGAAGCTTCTTCAGGATCTCACTCGTATTCGGATTGGGAGGTAAGATACCCTTCGTCGGTGTCCGAGGTGACGGAGTGTCGAGAGACTCCGGATTCGCTGAGGTGCCCGGAGCTGGAGTTGTCTTAGTCGATGGTTCCGGAGAGGCCGTAGTTTGTGTTGGGGTCGTGGTGCCTTCCGATCCAAGTGCTGCTGGGTCTTTTGGAAGCACCTGGGTGATGTTGTCGACCAGCAGCTTCATCTGCTCCCAAGTTTGCCCCATCTTCTCCGCTTGATCTAGGAAGAACCGGATAATGTTGGCCCTGGTGACCTTGTCTTTCTTCTCCACCAGTTTGGTGAAGAGCCAGCTCCAGCTGATCACGTCAACCGGGAATTCCAGGGCCGTCCGGACCTCCATCAAGGCAGCTGCGGAAGCATTGGCCTTTGCCTCAGCCAGTTTTCGGGCCGTCACCGCCAGAGCTGCTGTTGCGAGGTCATGCTTCACCTTCTTCTCCATCACGGTGTTGGCCTTGTACATGGAGGAGATTTAAATATGCAGCGCCTTCGTGTCTATTTCCCTACTCCGGAGTTCCTCCACCCTGTTGATGGCGTCCTCCAGCCGGTCGACGTCCAGACTCCGGAAGATCTGGTCCACGCTGGTGGTGATGACGTAGTTGGTCTCTTTAAGGAGGCCAATTCTCTAGCCAATCTTGCGGGTGAGCTCGTCCATTTGTTTGAGTTGCCCTTTGGAGTCCTCCTTGTTGATCTTCCTCCTCTTCCAGCTGGTCTCCGCTGAGGGTCCAGACTCGTCTTCTCCAGACGACGTGGAGGAGCTGCGGATGCCCGAACTCTTCATCTCAGGCTCCTTCCTCCGAGGTCTCTTCGGAGCCCTCCGGCCTTCCGGAGTGCCTGTGGTGGCTGCTTCCGATACAGGCTCTTTCCCTCCGGATTCTTCGTCCTCCGACTCGTCCCCTCCATACTTGTGGAAGTTAAAAACTTCGTCGTACTGCTTGACCTCCGCCGGAGTTAGCTGCTGGTGGTGACAGTAGAGGTGTACCACATACAAGGCCAAAGGTGTTGCCGATTTCTTCACCTTCTGGAGATTGGCCACGAAATGGTTGATCATCTCGGTAATAAACATTCCCCAATCTATGACGATCTTCCCCCGGAGTGCTCTGAGGAAAGTGCAGGCCCACTTCGCCACAACCCGTCTTGGCTTTTCCGGATGGAAGATAGGATTTAAAAACCCTAGCACGAGCTGGGCGTCCAGGTGCCAAAGGTCTTGCAGATTGTAGCCATCCTTTGAGTCCGCTAGTCCCCCAAATTCCTCCGCCAGGAACTCGTCCCACCTTTCCACCACCTTGGTGCGGCCAACTCGGAAGTCGTATGCCTATGACCATTCTGGAACTCCCCAAACTTCCGGATGGGCTCTCATCAGCCCCTTGTATTTCTTGTCCGGCGTCTCTACAAGCTCCCGGACGTAGACCTTCTCCCGGATGCCCCACGCAACTTCGAGCAAACCCTCGCAACCCATGAACTTCAAGTTCTCCTTGAGCATGTTGTACTCGTCCTGGTCTGTTGGGATGTCCGGAAGAACGCAGGTCAAGGGAGGGAGCGCAATTGCCGGCTCTTCGTCTCTCCGGCCGCGCCCATCCCTATCCGTCCTCTTCTTCTTTGCCATCGGAACAGACTTCATGAGGCCTGCCTATTACCACACAGTCTCTCAATGTTGTCCCTGCACGCACCAACCTCACAAAAACTCTCCCTAACGGACGCACGTCCGTTCTAACCATCTAAGCTTCAAACCGTAACGGCCAGCGGTTAGAAAACCGTAAGAGTGATGGAGAGAGAGCGAAAGAGAGAGAGAGAAAGAGCTAGAGCGGAACCTCAACACGCGAAGAAGAAATGAAAATAAAGAGTTTCCCTCCGAACTCCAACTTTAAGTAGTCTGGCCATTAGTAGGGCTCATGATGACAGTTGATGGTGACCGCTCCGGTTGACAGTTCCAGATAACTAACTGCCTCGGAATTTCGGTAACTACTCCGGCTCCGCTTTTAGCAGCTTTAGGCTTAATTAGGGTTTGCAGTCAGGCCCATCCGACTTTATTCTTACATCAAGACTATAGGCTGTATTCTAGCACGAACTATCGTAACTACTTACTAATTTATTTTTGTTTTGGCCAGAATTTAAGGTTAACTTCCGGCACCATGTGGGAACGGAGTCCAACACAACTTCGTGAGGAATACAGCACAACCTGGGCCCACTCTTACTAGTTTAGGGCCTACTTCGGCCGGCTGCAAAGCCGAGTGAATGGACGAGTCAGAGTTCCTGGATCCCCTGGCCTGCCACGAAGGCTCACACGTGCATAGAATCCCATTGAGGTCCAACACAACATTCAACCACCTACCCTCAAAATCTGACAGGATTCTAGGTATTTCTTCTAGATTATTGGCACCATTTATTGATTTCTCGCAGACCGGGTTCAAAAACGCCAGGAGAACGAACAATATTACTAAAGATTTATTATGAACGACGGGTCAACAAAATGTGGAACGAAAGAGGCAAACGGGGGGAGGCGTCATGGGGGGGAAGAGTGGAGTGTGAAAAGTGTTAGAAGAGTACCTCAAGAACTCTATCGTCTTGAAGCATTTCATCTCGGGCCCCCATCGATGCCAACAAACCATGCATGGTGTCAAGGGGTTCCGAGTGCTCCACAACTATTTTAGGGCACAGTCCTGGGACAGGAAGAGGTGGCTTCGGGACAACATAATCATGATTGATCTCGTCTACGAGCACGCCCGAAGCTTGGACGACCCCTTCTACGACTAGGACTGCAGTTCGGACGACCTCATCTATGACTGGGTGAGCGATCGCGTCATCACCGAAACTTAGATCTGGAAAAATTCAACAACCTCAATCTATGAGCGTATGCGCACATAGGACACTGATATAAGTCAGAGTCGTCAGATGTCAAGCAGTTTAGCTCGAGTTGAGCTAAAGTGCTCGCAGAGCACTATAATATTAACAAAAATACAGGAATACAAAATTGGACATTTACAAAATGTTTTGCCTCTATACACTCGCAACTACGTTACACTAACCTGATGATGAGCTGGGGACATCAACGATAGATACGTCCCAAGCGGGCGACTTTGGAGGGGAAGAAAGGCGGGTCGACGGGGATAGGGGAACAGAAAGCGATTGACCCCCGATGGAGACGGGGGAGGAACCTGCCAGAGACGGTAGCAGCAAACCGCGGGACTGACTCCCAGTCCCT
Organism: Bryoerythrophyllum caledonicum; assembly: GCA_963971425.1. Taxonomy (NCBI): domain Eukaryota; kingdom Viridiplantae; phylum Streptophyta; class Bryopsida; order Pottiales; family Pottiaceae; genus Bryoerythrophyllum; species Bryoerythrophyllum caledonicum. The sequence goes on along the minus strand of OZ020514.1, from coordinate 58,439,640 downwards.
TCTTCCGCTGAGAGGGGAGGTTGGAGGATTGCAGCATTAACTGTGGGTGGGGTCGTGGCGACACTAGGCAAATTAGCCGTCATGAATTGCTGCATCATGAGCATCATGTCGGCATGCCTCTGGTCTTGGTTCCTCTTCATCTCTTCGTCACACCTCCGTTGCAAATCCCTGAGCTCCTCGTCACGCTCCGCCAGCCGCTGCTCCATCAACCTCCGCTGGGAGGCCTCCTCTTCGAGCTTCTTCTCGAGAGTAATGAACCTGCTCTCGCCCTGTGCATTGCTCGTCGTAGCCAACGGAGAGCGGCCGCTCGCGCTGGCGACCTTCCTCTTCTTGGCTGCGGGCCGAGCGGAACACCCGCCCAAGGTCGGAGCTGAATGAGGCCTCTAGGAGATATCCAGCAACTCCAACTCCAGGAACTCGAGCCGTTGCCGCGAGGTATTGATTGTGTCTCCCGCTTCAAATTGAGAGCCACTCTAAAACTCCGGCGATGTGGCGTTATCGAAATCGTCATGGGATTCATCATCCGGAGTGGCCGTGCTCGAGCTCGGGCACACAACCAGGGTGCTCGGGTCCACATCTTCCTCCTCATCGACGAGCTCAATACTTGTTTTCCTTTTCCCTTGGCAACGGCCTCTCCAAGCTCGGGAAAATCTCCGCGTTGACGTGATATGCACCAACATCAAAACCCGCCCGATCCAACGTCAACGCGACCATGGCGTCGTCGAGGTCTTGCTCATCGGTGTCGTGGAAAATGCAGAATGCCTCCAGATCCAACATCTGTACACCAATGGATTGAACAAGTTACACTTTAGGTCGATCCAGCTAAAGTGAATACAATCAATTACTGGTACGAAAACTCAGCTATTACAATTTGAAAGGTTACGACGCGATTGATGACTGCTAGAAAATCATATAAGTATAAGTCGGCACTTTAGCTCGACTCGAGCTAAAGTGCCATGCTACAAAAGCATAAGAAACGACCTCTCTGAAACCATGCATAAGTCAGAAATGGTATCAACAGTTTAGCTCGACTCAAGCTAAACTGCAGGAAAACTTACTACACTCGCAATTAGTAATTTAGTCCTGCCAAACGGCTGGACAATTGCCTCCCCCTTCTTGCAGAACAGCTCCAGGACCTTGATGAAGAACTCCATCCTCAGTTCATTCATGTTCATCGAGTACACCAGCTCGTTGTACTTGCAAAGGTTGGTGTGAAACACATGCTCCGGAGCTGCGTAGGTGGGTGAAAGTCCACTAAGGTGGTATATTTATAGTGTCACAAATGGTTTTGGAAAGAGTCACGAACCTTCTTTTGCTGCATAGTGCAAATGTGGGATTGATCTTGGAATTCTATTGATGGAATGTGATAATTGCCTTGATTTAAAGTCTAGGAACCTCAAAAATGATGAGTTTTGATTTACGATAAGGCCAATATAGGTATATCTTTCATCAGTATATACCTGTCACAAGTATATGACATTTGCCAAATATACTTATTTTGAGAGTTTTAGGAAGTTAAACACTCCAAAAGTTTTGGGACACATTCACGCCATAATGTGTTCATATATTATAATTGAAAATTCTAGATCGAAAACTTATTTTCACTTTAATTGCTAAAAAACAAGATATTTCTTCAAGGCTCCTAAAATAGGACTTAATGTTGATTTTTCTTTGATTTCTTATCCAATCAGATACATCATGCATAGATCCATCTTGAAACATAATTTTTTCTGAAAAAAAACCTTTTTTTTCCATTAAATTGGGCAAAATTCAGTTTTTTTGGCCAAAAAAATATACTTTTGGATATATTTTTTTTGCCCAAAAGTGAGTAACCCTAGCTGACTTCTACCCAGGTATTCTTCACGGCCGGGATCTGCGTAAGCTCTTTCTTGAAGAGAAAGAGCAGGCAAACAAGGTCGAGAGCGTTGTTGCTCTTCGGCGCAAATCCCCCCAAGCGCTCATTCTCAGAGGGAAGATACTTCAACTGCAGCACATCGTACGCATGGCACAACGACGGGCCGTTAGCAAACGCTGTCACTTGAAGGTGTGACTGCTCGTCGCCACAAATGAAAAGCCAGGCTGGAAGATCGGTGAGGGGAGGTTGCCTTTTCGATGCGAACATCGTCATGAACTTGTCAAAGAAGGGCTTCTCCAACGATGACGTTGCCTTCCCAGAGAAACCAGGGATATTTCGGAAGTCGATGATGCCGAGCTTGAAGTTGCAGGCCATGTTGTGCCACAATTCCAAGGCCATGTCCCGAGCGAATTTGTCGCCACCTTGTACGAACAAAAGTGCAAGGCCCCCTGAGGTGGAACGAACCGCGACCGCACATCGATGAAGACTCTGAAGAACTCCTTAGCATATGGAGAGAGATCTTCACATTTGCAGTTGCGAAATTGTGTCTGCCTTGAATCCTTGTAGTACGAATCTAGTGGACCCCAATCCAAGAGGGCACGCTTTGAGGCCTTGCTGACATTATAGTCCTTCTTGAACTTGCGTCAGTTGCCCCGACTGTACGCTCCAGAGCTGTTGAAGAGGCCTAGCTCCGGCCTGATCACTTGAAGCTCCATCCGAGCGACCTCCTTCCTCTTCCTTCGATCGACCTAGTCCCGGGCATTGTAGCAATCCTCCATCACAGATTGCGGCTGCATCACAACCACCTTAGGATAAGGTAGTTTCCGCGATGGCCCTGATCAATTGAGAATATGTTTACACAATTTTGCATGATCAGCCTCGATCATGTTGCCGAAAAACTTGAAGAACTCGCACGTCAGAACCTCATCCTTCGCAGGCACCCAGGACTTGGCATCCTTGAACTTTGCCAAGGGCGTCGAAGTCGAATCAACGTTGATGAGGTAGCCATGTGCCGCCGAAGAGATAACATCCGACCAGAGCTTGAAGGTCTCATCGGTCGAGGTGAGGATCTTCACCTCTTTAGTAATCGAGAGTTCATTCGCCTTTCCGGCTTTCTTGAGCGCTGCCTAGCTCTTCGCAACATCGATCGTTGCAAAGCGCTCACGAACCACGTTCAGAAATGGCTATGCAGAACATTAACAGGGTCGAATTAGTTTACAATTACAGTAGAAAATAAACATGTCCAGCAGGGTCCGGAAACTGCAAGTTAGCTTGAGTCAAGCTAACTTGCAATCGGAGAGTATACACTAGAAGCGATTGACTCTATATACACTACTATACAGAAAGTAAGCAAACATGCAAGTTAGCTCGAGTCGAGCTAATGTGCACGACCTTGGTTTAGTAATATTACCTCAAACTTCTTGTCATTGGCAATCTCAACTGCCGTTCTCCGACCTGACTTGTGAGACCTGCAAATGCCTGTGAAGGATATTGGTTGCTCTCGTCGGCTTGAATTGGACCAAGTGATTCATGCGATTATAATACGCGGAAATCTTCCTCAACTTCTCCGGATCCTGCGTCTAGACAATGTAACACTGCCATGTTTGGAAGGGCCTTCTCATAACCTCCGGGATGTTATCTTCGCCTTTGATGCAGCAACACTGTGTTGGCAGCTTCTTGGCAGTTGAGCGATTCTTGACGGGGGAAGCAGACAGAGTGTTGCGCAGGGTGCTTTGATTTGTTCTTGCACCTGGTGTTCTAACCGGTACCAACGCTTGACTCATATCCTGGCTACCGGTCACGGCCCCCGAAACTATCGATATTTCTATTGGGCGTCTCTCCGCGATATTTTTTGCCTTCTCTATAGCGGCAAAGGTAATCATTTTCAATAGAATGACGTGGAGTTTATTAGCTACAGCCTTTGCTTTTAGCGAGTGACCACTACTAGTCTCCCATTTTTTTAACGAGATTTTGTGGTCGACCTGAGCCACTATTTCATCGAACTTGGACCCCCTGAGTGAGTTGAGTAAATCGTGGATACAGAAGGGAGATGAAACATTGTTCGCTACAATAGTAAACAAATACGGCTCTACGGACTCACTGGTCGTCTCACACGACAACTTAACGTGATCGTTATCTTCGTGGACTACATCAGTAATTTTGGTCTTTAAATCGGTGTGCTGGGGTACAACGATATCACCTACGAAGGTCTGACCAAACACTAGATTATCCATATAGGTGGCCCACAGAAGCATCCACTTCAATGTCATTGATGGATCCTTCAGCTCCCAGCAATCCAAGTGGTTGTTGTCATGTCCATCATCATCATCAATGTCGACGGGCTTTTGCTGGAAGAAGTGCTGCAGCTGAGTCACCATCATGTCCCTCTCAATACTACACACACGATACCGAGCACAAATATTAGATTGCTAAATTGATCATCCAATTAGGATGGGGAGGTTATCCTTTAGCTCCACTCGAGCTAAAGTGTAATCAAATACAAAAATATCAATAATACTCTACAACAAAATATAGTCATTTGGAAAAAAAATTCCTAGACCCTTTCAATTAATTCATGCCTACTTCTCGTTCAGCTCCCTTAAACCTTGGAAAAGCTTACGAACCGATCCAATCACTCACGAACTTTACTCTTTAAGATTCTCAAGTGGTTGGAGCGGGACTAAAGCTCATGCAAGATTTATGAGAGGTGAACCAAAAGTAGACATGAGTTGAGATATTAGACGGCAATTACACGACGGTTAACATTCGTGTATTCAAGCTAATGCTTCATCTTTAGCTCGACTCGAACTAAAGTGTAACCACATACAAAGTATGTCAATAACACTTTGCAACAAAATTTAGTCATTTGGAGAATTTTCACAGACCCTTTCAAACAATTCGTGCCTACTTCTCGTTCAACTCTTTAAACCGTGGAAAAGCTTACAAACCGGTCCAATCACTCACAAACCTCAGGCTTCGAGGTTCTCAAGTGGTTGGAACGGGACTGAAGCTCATTCACGATTCAGCAAGGTGAATGAGTAGACATGATTTGAGAGACTAGACTGCAATTACACGACTGTAACATTGTTGTAATCAAGCTTTAGCTTCATTTTTAGCTCCACTCGAGCTAAAGTGCTATAGCATAGAATGTAAATCTGTACAGTTTTGACACTTTCAATGTTTCTTCGAAAGACTTTTCTAGACTTTTTTATTCAATTCATATCTACTTCTTGTTCAACTCCCGAAACTGTGAAAAAACTTACGAACCGATCCAATCACTCACGAAGCTCAATCTTTGAGGTTCTCAAGTGGTTGGAGCGGGACTTAAGCTCATGCACACTTATGAGAGGTGAACAAGAAGTAGACTTGAATTGGGTCATCGATATCATTGGTAAACTTTACTTTTGGAATGTTTTTAGGTCTGAAAGTAGAGGTGTTTGAGATGTGGTTTAGGGATTTTGTTGTACACTTTAGCTCGATTCGAGGTAAAGTGTGTTGGCTTTGATGAAAAGAATGAGATTTTTTTGAGACCCAGAGTTTGAGAGTAGATATTATGATCACTTTAGCTAGAGCCGGGCTTTAGCGCGACCATAGACGCAATTGTTTTAGCTCGAGTCGAATTAAAGTGCAGCCAAAAGAGCACACTAGAGAGCCCACTTTAGCTCGACTCGAGCTAAAATGTGGCCCATAGTGCACAGTGGAGGTCCCACATTAGCTCGACTCGAGCTAAAATGTGTTCATTGAAAAGCTTATTTATTGCAGTTTGTGCAGATTTGTCTTTTGTTATATGATATTCAAGGCGTAGGGTTTAGGGCTCCTGGGTGAGAGTATGGATTTTACCTTTCAGCCATTGATTATGAACTTTAATCCCAGACAAATTCTGCTGGAACTAGATGTCCTACAAGAACAATAACAAATCCACACAGACAATCAATCAAAATAGCACATGGAAACCAATACATTGAAACCAGCACATTGAAACTAGCACAAAGTAGCACATGGACACCAGCACAAACTAGCACAAACCAACACATATAAACGAGCACAAACCAGCACATGGAAACCAGCACATTGAAACCAGCACATTGAAATCATTCACATTGAAATCAGCACTTTGAAATCAGCACATTGAAATCAGCACATTGAATTTAGCACATTGAAACCAGCACATTGAAACTAGCAGAAAGCAGCACATTGACACCAGCACAAACCAACACATTTAAACTAGCACAAACCACCACAAATCACCACAAACCACTACAAATCATCACATTGAAACCACCACATTGAATACACAAACTCATGTACGTGCTCACACATACATCAAAAGCAATGCTCCACATATATAATGTTTCAACACATTATATCAAAAGCAATACTACACATATATCAAAAGAAATGCAAGATTGAATGAGTGCACTTACCTTTAAAACTGAGAAATCCGACTACTAGAGTTGCAAGTCTTGTTCCTCGTTCACGTCAATCCTCCGCGCACAGCCGTTTCAGACACTACGTACTCACAGAAACTCACAGAAACTCACAGAAACTCATAGAAACTCACACAAACAACCCTAAACTCCAGCGCTATCGTATTCACAAACTCATCTACGTGCTCACAAACTCACACAACGAGAGTTGCACGTCCTACAAACCCTATCCGCAGAAAACCCTAAATTCCAGTAAATTGCGCAGGAAAGCCTAAATTACAGCGCTAGAGTATACACAAACTTAACAAACCCTGTAGTTAACAAAACTAACACAAACCGCAAAGACGCAATGACGAACTAACACATAAACTCACAAAACTAAAACAACAACGCGTGGAAGAACAAACAAAATACTTGGACAACAACAAAAAGAGAAAAAAAAAACTCGTGCCACAATTTCGTGGAGTACTTCCTGGGGCACCTAAAGCCGTGAGGGTCGAAACCCTATAGCCGGGTGGTGCTCTCGAGATACCTTCGGGATACCCTTTGCAATATTGGGGTGAGACCCTCGGGTATTAAAGGTGGATGCACCACAAATCATTCACCTTCATTATTGATACCCGGAATTTCAAGAAGTCAATTTAATCTTACTAGAATAAGTTCAAGATATTATGCGCGTTTAGTATTTCTGTACTCGTAAATTTCCTACACAATTTATCTGAGCCATTAACACTACAATTTTGCTTATTCTAGGGCAACGAGCAAGTAGCAAAGGAAATGTGATTATTTCCAATTTCATTCGTATGATCTCAATTAAAACTTATAAATTGACATTTTCTCAATATTACACAAACTTGGATTGTACAGAAGTGAACGATTATAGTGTTTAGTGTTAGAAACAGGATTACAGTGTTTAGTTTTCTTTCATGCTTTCAGTGGATCAGCTGGCTTTCACTTGACTCGATTTCAATTTCTACATTATAGAAGGAGTAAATTCATTACCATCGATATTTATAAGTTCCTCCTACACCAGTTATTAGGTGAAGCACATTTAAGTGAGTTTTAAAGCAACATATTTAAGATTCTATTACTTTGAATTCAAGTTTTGTTTTTTTATGAGTTTGATATTATTTACTATGAGAATCAAACAGACAATAAGTATGTTAAGACCACGTCTTGCAATTGTATAGTTTTAAAATAAATGGCAGTGCACACTTTAGCTCTTTTGGAGCTAAAGTGTGCATATTTTCTTCTTAGTTCCCTACATTTAGTAATGGTGCACACTTTAGCTCAAATAGAGCTAAAGTGTGAATTTTTTCTTTTTTTCTCACTTCATTTTGTTTTTAGTGTAATGGTAGAAATACTGTAGCTAGAGCATCTCCACCTCTGATGGGGAATTTTCCACGCCAGCAGGAAGGTGCCCAAGTTTGAGATGACAGGAGGGGGGTTACCCTTTTCCCCCCGCACCGTCCCCGAATTGGCCACTCTGAGGGAACGCCAACACCGAGCACTGATGCCGTAGTTGGCTAATTTTTTTGGGGGTTTTTATTGTGTTTTTTAATTCCCTCGTGTCATTATATGATTGAACACATGCTCCCGGGGAATTTTGATGTCCCCTGTACTTTTCGTAAATTTACTGTTCAGAAGAACCGGCGCCGCCACTCCAGTGGGCCCAGACACCGGCCTAGGCCTCGCGGAGTGGGCTTTACCGTGTTTATTCCTGCATCCCGGTTCCTCTGCCCCAGTGGAGATTTTCTTTTTCTAGTACACTATTTGTCAACAAGGTGGCAACTAGTTTTAGCCACCATTGTACTAAATATTATCCCTCATTCGTTCACCTACTGCAGTTTATTTTGTAATAGCCCTCAATCAAAACTCTATCCTAGCACACAAATTTGTTACTTGATAAATAGTGTTAGCTCAAAATCTTCTGCCTACCGGTCGCCATGCATTAATTCTTCGTCTAATCTTCAACCTCAAATTCTTATCGTCTTATCCACAATTATTCTCATTCCCATCTCTTGCATTTCCTTCACATTATTTAATATTATCTAATGAATAATTTTTGTGTAATCATATATTTAGCCAATAACTAATGACTTTGTAATGAATTTTTGTAGGATATTTAATGTATATTTGTATACTTGTAACTTTTGTGCACAATTAAAGAATATTTAAATATTATTTGATGAATCTTTAATGTTTTAAAAGTATATTTTATGATAGTTTAATTAATATTTGTATGTTTAATGATTATTTATAGAATATTTAATGTATTGTTAATGAATATGTAATGAATAGTGCATAAATTTCTAATGTAAAATCAATGTGTATTTGAATATTCAATAAGTATTTAATGAATATTTATTGAATATGTAATGCACATTGAATGCATATGTGATGGATAATATCTAATGAGTATTTTACTTGTATTTCTATATTTATTGTAAGTTTAAGTTTTTTCCTTTTCCAATATTCCTTTCTTTTCTCACTTTCGTTTCCAGAAGAATGTTCTTATATTTCAAATCTTCTACTTGTAGTTTCATTTTTCCTCCATATTTTACATTCTACTTTGTCCAATTTTTGATATTTTCCTTTAGCTCCATACCTACGTCCGATTATTCCCAAGCTCTTTCTTGCAAATTCTTGTTCTTCTACATGCACTCAACCCTTCCTTACTTTGATGCTCAAGATGTAATCAAATCATGATTAAGGTTTCCTACAGTAACTGTCCACAAGTAAAAAAATTTATGTTCCACAATTTACTAGGATTGACATTTAAAGTAGTAGTTCACATTTAGTGTAATATAGTTTTGTCATTACACTTATTGTACATTTTACAGCTACTGTATGGATTCTTATTTAGTGTCCACTACACTAGAAGCCATCTTATGTATATTGGAGCTACATAGTGCATTTTTGCTTTCTAATCCACTCCATTTAGTGATGGTGCACAATTTAGCTCTAGTAGAGCTAAATTGTGCGTATTTTCTTTTTAGTTCACTGCACCTAGTGATGAAGCACACGTTAGCACTACTGGAGCTAAAGTGTGTGCACATATTCCTTTGAATTACACGTAGTGATGGTGCACACCTCTGCTAAAAACTGAGCTGATGTATGTGCAATGTGTATTTCCACTTCTTCAAAGAATCATTTTGAACTCCATACTTCTCTGTATGGTTAAGTATTTCACAAGTGAAATATAAATCTTTTGAATTTTAAAAGGATTTTCAAAATATGTGGAACTAAATCTCCAATAGTAATATTAAAAAGCAAAAAAATATGACGATCCCCTAGTCTTCAGTGGATATGAAGTCTAACTATTCTTGGTACCCTAAATCAATAACATTTGACAATATGTGAAAATGTATGAATTGGGATATAATCTTTTTTTTCACTAGAAAAATAACATGTTTTTCTACAATATCAATTGTTCTAATATTACTTCTATGTATTGAAAATATCACATTCCGTACTGTGTCATAGCAAAAGGTTTTCAAGTTGCTCGACGTGCCGGCAATCGAGACGTTTCTCTTTTGGCTAGCATAACTTTTATTGAAGACGTTCATTGAGAAAATAAATTACTTATAAATATGCCTCATGACTTCTATCATCCTTCTACAAAATTTTGAGAATTTAAAATATAATTTGCGACCACTGGAACGTGCTCAAAAACTAATTATTCTTTTTTTGCATGTATAAATAAATTCAAAACTACTTACATTATGAACATTAAATTATGCTTGATGCACTAAGTGATACACTTTGTAATAGTTATATTTTATATTTTGATTATCATTTTTTTGTCATGAGGAGGTCTCTCCATACCTTGTTTAATCTTTTAATACCGTTCCACTCTCTATGTTTTACAAATGACAAAGTCCTTAATTTCACTTCAAAACATTAAATAAATTGTGTATGGTCAAAAATTCTTCCATCTTTCATGTCATGCTTAGATTGCCACACCCTAAACTCATGATAATACAATGTGAACTCAAGAATAGGATATTTTAATCCAACTATTAGTTTGCGCACATTTCAAGTCTTTGAGTACCTTTAAGTGGATAGTAACCAATTTCAATTCCAAATCCAGACCATGGAGACACTTGGGATTCTTGCCAAAGAATGAACATTCTAAATTGATTACAAAATAGTAACATTATGCACATTTTTAAAACCCCAAAGAAATGATGTCCAAAGCATGTTTGAATACATACTTTTTTGCTCAAAATACACGTTCTCATGTAATATGTTTTTTGTTTTTTTTAATGCTACTCGTTTGTTAAGGTCTTTGCTTTCAACTTTATAGATAAGTCCTATTTGGATTGTAATACAAATTCTTTTCAATCATCTCAATATCTTCTCTACATTTCCCTATACCTTAGTTGAATTGTCAATATCCGGAATATTCAAAGTATTATTAAATTGAAATGAAATGACATCAGAAGGATAACACCTAAACCAAGGATCCTAAACCCTGAAACCTAAACCTGAACCTAAATTCCAAACCCTAAATCCTAAACCCTAAACCTCAACCCTAAACCTTAAACCTAATCCTAACCCTAACCCTAACTCTGATCGTTACCCTAAAACCGTGTATATTACTCGCATGTGCGAGTATATTTGAGGTATTTACTCTTTCTTATTTTAGTCAACCGAAAAGTAGTTGATTCAGTTTCCCGCCGAGATTTCGAATTTGCACTTTTTCAGGGGCTGTGGAAAAGTTTTTTTCCGCCAATTCTGAAGTTTCCTCCCGCCAATTTAGAAACGGTCGTGTGTCCGTGAGTGACCTTGCCGAACCTCAAAAACTTTCTTCATTTTTTTCCTTTTCAGTTTGGTTGCTATGCAAGGTTGGTGGGGAGAGGCTTAGAGGTGGTACAACTGTGGGAGGTTGAGGAGGGCAACATCTATAGGTTGCGCACAGTTGAGCAGGGCGCTTGCGAGAGGCAACAACGCACCGGTTGTCTTCTTCATAAGGTACACAATGTATACTTCTTGCATTCTCCGTGCACTCTAGCAATTAGGATGTGACAGTGTTTAGGGTTATTGCGCTGGTTCCAGTTGCTACTGTGATTTTCAAACATCACTACGAGTTTCTTGACGACTAACGCAAAGATTTGGGTTTTAGAATACAGAGAGGCAGATTCATAGGCTGAAGAGTTTGTCCATATGAAGCCCAAAAATGACGCCGAGAATCACGGAAGGACAGTTTAGCTCGAATCGAGCTAAGCTGTCATTCCATAATATAAACGACAATTTAGCTCGTGTCAAGCTAAATTGTCAGTCCATATTATTATCGACAGTTTAGCTCGAGTTGAGCTAAACTGTCCTTGGATATAAGGTAATACAGTTTAGCTCGACTCGAGCTAAATTGTCATACCTTATTTTCTATGTCTGTTTACCTCGACTCAAGATAAATTGTCATACCGTCTAAGAGTCAATATTTCAGTTTGGGTCAGGCTAAAATGTCATTGTCAAGGGTGAGATTATTTCATATTCGGATAAAAATTGATCGCATGAAATTGCATTCTTGTCATATAATACCATATGTGTTTACCTCGAGTCGAGCTAAATTTGCATGTTCTACAATGTCAATTCAGTTGAATGCAAGTTATTTTCAAGCGCCAGACCTTACCTTGATTCGAGCTCAATTACCCTCTTCATATGCTTCTTCATTGATGTCTATTCCTACAAGGTATTCACCCATTCTTATTGGGCAGGATTATATAATATTTATCTCATTGGAATGTAGGATGTCGTCTTTGGAGGGCAAAGATGTTAATGTTGACGCTCCCGTGAACCCAGACCTTCCTGAGTTTGATGTTATTCCGCGCCGTCTCTGGGTTGGGATGACTGTTTCGCTTCACAATGGTTCGGGTGTTCACGTTGCGGAGGGGTTGGTTTGCAATCTCCGGTCTAGTGCAATTCTAGGTTCCTCTGGTCCTCTTGGGGATTCTAATGTTGTAGTACAGATGTCGAGTAATTTTGTTCAGGAGGAAGCTCCTCATGAATGGAGGTACTTGTTTAAATCCTAGCCAATTCAACAAGTCTTGTTAAACCTTGTGAGTTTCTTCCATCATTGCCTTAAGGACGTTTACAATGTCTGGTTGGTTGAGCGCAACAAACCTCTAGGTGGAAGCTCCAGTTCGTACGACAATTCCTCAAGGAATACACGTCCAACAGTGTCCATGAATGTTGAATTCCCCTTGTCCCCTCATTCCATTAACGCAGCTATGAGCAATGGTTGTTGCATTCAAAATTGTGTTCAACACTACCCTAGAGATAAAATAAAAGTCCTCCGGACGCGCTTCTACAATGAGACCATTGTGCAGTTCAGAAATCATATCAAACTCGACGATCACAGACAGTTTTATAGAAACGCTCCGGGTAGGAAGGTTGTGACCCTAGAGGGTGTGGACGTTTGTGCCCATGCCTAAATGAAAATCATGGGTGTAAGTTCCAGTACTTTCTATCGGAATGCGAAGGGCGCTGCCGCTAGTCAAGCGGTTCAACACCACGGAAATACCGGTTTGCATAAGCCTAGAGGTCATACGGTTGTGGCTACTGCCGCTTTTGGAGCCATCCTCAAAAGACATGCGGACCACATGCCTCACAAGTCACATGTTCTCCCAACTGGCGAGAAGGTTGTGGCAAAGGTCCTTCCTGCAAGTTTTAAGTGGAAGGATCAGATACCGCTTCTTGATGATCATCTCGTTGATTGTGGATTGCCGCCAATCTCAACTTCAAGCTTGAGTAAGATTCGGCGAGTGAGCTTCCCTCAGTACTATGCCAAGAAAGGTGGAGACAACTTTGCTCGTTGTTCTACGTGTGACAAATACCAGGATCAAAAGAAGCTTACTCAACCTGAAACACAAGCATCACTGCTATGGCAAAAGAAGATGCAGGTTCACATCGATTCTACTTTCTCACATCGGGACTTGTACTATTTGAACCGATTTCAATCAAAGTCGTCGCCCGAGGAAGTTCTAACCATCATGCATGATAAGATAGATTACTCAAAGACCGCCTCCCTAGTTTTTTCACATAAAACAAAGCACTTAGATGGGCTTATGAAGTTGCCTCTTGCAGTCACAGGCATGCTTGCCCATGGTCATGTGGACCAGCGTTACGCCCATTACAGCCTTGATTTATACTCCCATGATGCCAATTACACGGTCGGATTGTTCGCACAACTATTGCGTGACCTGGAGGCGCCTCTGAAGTCATCGTCCCGACAACTCTTTCCAGAATCTAGTTCTCATCCATTGTATGCGGCGGTATTACGGGGTACAGAGATGTGTTTGGATTAATTAGGGCAGATTCTAGATATTCCAGTTTCAGGGAGGCCTTTGCCTCCAATATTGAACGTGCAAATGGACAATGTTGTTGATGATAACAAAAATAGATTTGTTTTCTGTTTTTGGTCTCTCCTTGATGCAAAACGCATTTTTTGCGAGGTATATGTTAATTTCATGCTAGTTGGTCATACACATGATGATATAGATGCATTATTTGGATGTTGGAGTATGACACTGAGGAAGGAGAGTTTTCCAACCATTCCTTTGCTCATGAGGTCGTTCATGAAAAATGAGGGTGTTCCGACAATCCCGCATTTCATCCAAGAGGTTTCTGACTTTAAGAAGTTCATTGGAGATATGATTGCGGACGGTGATGAAGCTTTGCAGGGTCATACAAAGGCTCATGAGTGCAAGTTTTATGTGGACTCTAGTGGTTGTCCGGTAATGAAGTATCAAATCCTTTGTCATGATGAGGATTGGCTTCCTAAGGGAGGAGAAGTAGTGGCATCAAATTGTAGAAGGAGGATTCTGAAGGAAGGTCTTTATGGCCTAGCAGAGAACCTGATGCATTGAAGCCTTCTACAATGCGGTATCTCCATGAGGTGGTGAAGGGACTTTCAGGACTCATCGATCACTGGGAGCAATCATCGCGGGGGTCTGTTGAAGCCGATCGCGTTTTGAGCCGCTATCGTATTATTGGCGTGATGTTAGAGATGCTTTGACACTTCCAATGGATACTCCCATATCATTGGAAGACAACTTTTGGCCAACGACGCAAATTGCCCATGCCATTGAAGACGAGTTCTCAGCGAAGAGTGAGGTTCGCGAGGAGTACCGTGAAGATGAGCATTTTGTTGGCCAGAGACGCGATCGTCCACCTCCTTTTTTTAGAGTTGGTCGTGATCTTTTTTCTGGCTATTTTGTTGCATTGCGGCCTTGTGATGGAGACGAGCGCCCATTTTGGATTGCTCAAGCAGTTTCAGATCCTAATTCTAACCCGGATATGTCAAACACCGTGCGTATCCAATTCTTCCGCCCTATATCGCGCGATCGGGATGTTCTGAAGTTCTATAAAGATTGGGATACAGATTGCAACCTTCGCTGGACAATTAAAAAGGGGATAGCCATAACGTGGGAGAGTACCGATTCAATCTTGACAGCATGGAAACCTAGGTCTTTAAAGAGGGATGGAGGTCATGTGCAAGATTCAACTACAAAAATTCCGAAGGGACAAGTAGCAATTATCAATGCCTCCTTGGAGGCACTTGCCAGGTCTGAATCGTAATAGACTTAGATAAATGGAGTTTCCTTTTCCTAGATTTTAGATTATGATGCGTAATACTTCATGTAGTATGGTTAGATCCATTGGTGCTGAGATTATAGATATTTGTATTTGATTAATTTACACTCTGTATGACTATAATATGTGATGCCAATGATTGCTATGAAATATTCTCTCCATTGTTTTTGCGTATCAGTGATAATTTGCAGTATGTTTTTGTGTCTTTTTTAAATAACAATGTGGCAAATTGCTTCTAATCTTGAAACCAATAACACCAATAATTGCCTTCATGGTGAATGATAGAAAGTAAATGTTGGTTAACACTTTAGCTCTAGTGGAGCTAAAGTGTGAGCATATCTTCTTTTTTAGTTCACCGCACTTAGTAATGGTGCGCACTTTAGGTCAAGTAGAGCTAAAGTGTGTGGAATTGTTTTTTTGAGTTCATTGCATCTCTAAGTGATGGAGACACTTTAGTTCGAAGAGAGCTAATGTGTGTGCAACTTTTTTCCACTTTTGAACACCATCATTTGAAACTCGTTACATATTTTTTTAGCCAATGTGTATTCCACAAGGTAAATTGAAATTCTCTTAAATAAAAAAAAAAGCTCATCAAAATGTGTTTAGCTAATTCTCTTACAAGTGGATATTTATCTGTCATTTAGCTCACTTTTAGCTAACTTGGAGCATGGAATTAATCCAGGTTAGTAGGATCGAGTGTGAATATTTAGCTATTCATATTCAATGAACACATGTGGTATAAAAGAAGTGTCGACTAATGTGTTCTTCTTTTCAATATTGTAGTTAGATTCATAATGTAATATTATGCGTAGTACTTATTTTTCTAGAAATTTTTGTAGTGAACATTACCTCCCAATTTAATGGAAACTCATATCCCTCCATATTGTAGAGTGTAGATGTGCACTTTAGCTCTTATGATCTACATGTGTTAATTTGGGAGTCGTTGAATCTCCCAATATAACGAATATGGTCTTCAATGACCTTTGATGGCCAAGATCTCCCGAACGAGCCCCTATCTCCTCATGTGGATCGTGCAGGCGTTCCATCCGGAGGTTGGTTTGTTAGTTAGCTTACCATAGCTTCAGAATTTAGTAACCTAGCGTGCAACTAATTTTCTGAAATATTTCTAAACTCTTCTTGATTCTGTAGTCAGGTGCATTGCTTATCTTGCGTTTGATTTTATGAAATATTCTCTGACCTTGTCTAAATTTTCAGGTCTTTTGGCTGGCAGCCGGCTAAGGATCTAATGTCTTGCTAAAGGTCTTTCTCTCATTCCATTGATCAAGGGATTGGTACTCCTATCGATGCTACTTTTGGTATTGTGGAGTAGGTTTCTGTTGATCGAGAATCTGAAGCGTTTGAACACATGGTTCAGGTGGGTTTGACACCCATCAAAGATTACTACTTATATTGAATTGTTTTGTTCTCACGCATGGCGATGACGGTGTAACTAAGTTCCGGCCTCACACACAACAGTTTCTCAAGTACTGTATTGATAGCTTTACTGTCGTGATTTGGAGTTCCGAAAGTCCGGAGGAGTGGGGACTCTTCCTAATGACGTGCAAGATCAGTTCAAATGTATTCTTTGCAGAATCAAACATGTCTATGATAATACCCTTTGCGACGTAGCTCGCTATTTTGTCGATGGCATGAAATTCTACTTCTAGAGGCTATCAACCCTATTTTTTAGATATGGGGAATTGATAGGGAAAGGAGCCAATAGCGCCAACACCTTCTTGATTGACGTTCATCTGTACTCGAACGCTAAGAATTCTGCATATTATGCCAATCATCTGATGCCCTACACTCTCACTTCAACTGTGACTGCCGATGAAAGTTGGCAAGCTCTCTTGGTGATTGTATCCTTTCTGAAAGCAATGAAAGAGTTGGGTTGGACAGTTCCCGAGTATACCTCAACTGTGGACCACCTTATCATGGGGAAGAAGTTTGCCGAGCCCTTTCGGAGTGACAGGCCTCGTCGTCTTATCCTTGAAGGGGTGAATCCAGTTTTGGATGATGAGCGCTCTGCCACAAATGACACGGTCTTGCTTGATGTGGCCGATGTCGCTGCTAAGCCTCACGGCCGCCGGGAGACCTTCATTTAACCCAAGCCCGTCGGCCCTTGGAAGAGTGAGGTGGTCCCCGTCCCAAGGAACCCACGACTGCTTCCACGTCAACTAGAGTGGGAGCAGTTTGTATGGTCCTTCCCAAGCGGGAAATGTCCAACGTTACTTCCAAGTAGACATTAGTTCAATCCGTGGGCTGCCAGCCGACGTTGAAATTGATTCCATTTCCTTTTGTGACATTTGTAATGACCATGAAATTTTGTTTTTGAGTTGGCACAGTGATAATATCTTTGTGTGAATGTTTTCTAGTAATAAACATCGCTTGTATTATCTCAACTTCTTTTGCACTTGATGGTTTTGTAATTCATGCATCGTCATCCATTCCTTTCTCCAAGTTAACCCTGGAGTCGGCAATGCAAGTGCGTGGTCTTTATCGTTTTGCTCCAGACCATCTGAGAAGGTCAATAAGTACTTCCTTGTCCTATCTTTGAACAGTCTATTGATGGCGCAACGTGTTGAAGCCAACAAGAATTAGCATACCATCTTCCGGCCGATGTTGAGAAAGTTTCTCGAGTTCTGTGTTTCAAACTTCACTGTGGCAGTTTGGAGTGACCAATCTAGCTCCTTTCTAAAATTACAAATGATAGTTCTTGAAGGACAGTGTGGCATTGTCAGAAAAATTAGACATCGTTTCCACAATAGTTTCTGCGACAAAGCAACGACATTGTTAAATAGTCAGACACTTTTTATCTATAGGCTTTCTATCCTTTTTTTGCATCCGTCCGGCCTGTTAGGCACTCGAGCAACTAGCCTAAACACTCTTCTTCTCAACATTTGTCGTTTTAATAATGTCTGGAACAGCCCCCTCAATGTAATGCATCCACTAACATTCGATCTGACTTCGAAGGAGACCGTGAAGAATGTTGTTCTTCCTGGTGTCGTTAAGTTCCTTTCCGATTTGCTTTCATCGGGATTGCTTGTTCCTGAGTATGTTTGTCAGAACATCGATTTGACAGGATATCCTTGTCTATGGCCCGATGACCCAAAGTGGGAAGAATTCGTTGAAGCTTATTATGGCTCGATGCGTCGGAGCATTTCTTCCTCATAGGATAGCAGCGTCGGCTGGCAACCGATGCCCTCGAATGTTCATTTTGTCAGACTATTATTGCCTTGCTGTAAATACAATTGTCTCGGTAATAAAGCTCTTTCATTTTTTGAACAATCTTTTGCGATTGGTGCCTCATTGAACACATGCATGTTTGCTCTATTGACTTTAGATGCAAAATTCTCTCCTTGAGGTCGGAGTTCCTGGGGAGATTTTGCATCAACTTGTCGTTGTGACTGATCCGAGAGACATTGATTTGATGGACATCTCCCCGCGCTTCAGTGGCTTTTAGTCTCTATTGGGTGATTACGAGAGAGTGGAGCATCAAGGCGTCCCTGGAGCCTCTTGCAGTCTTGGATTTCATGTTGATTATGGCCAATGCTCACTTTAGCCTGACGGGGAGCCTGCAGTTGAAATCGGACCGGCTATTGCACTTGAGATCGCGTCACCGCTTCGTCCTGGGAATGTTGTTGTTGTTTCCGGCTCCACTTGTTGTCACCTTGAGGAGGTTAACATCGACGCTTAAGTTTCAACTTGCCTTATCGGTGTCAATGTGATCGGCTCCCAGCCGACACCTTCATCTACTTCAATACCCGCTGCCGACCTCAGCTCCGATGTGGTTCCAAGGAACATCCAGGTGGGTCCTTCAAGCTACTACCTCGTCCTTGAAATAAGGGGGCTTGTTCTTGCCGAAAGATTTGTTTGTCGTGGCAATGCTAAGAGGAAGAGCTTTCATCAAAAATCTAGGCCTGGCTTCAAGAGTTCCTTACTTTCTGCCATTCGTCCTTTTCGTTGGTCTTTTGGTCAGCCGATAAGTCTATAGATATATGTGGACATAGGGATCACTTGTTCGATGTTTTCCCCGACTTGCGAAGGGACACAAAAGTGTTGAGATCTACCTACTGTGATTCCTCTGCGGCTAAGACTCCCACAACTTTAGTTGCGCCGCTGCTGAAGAGGTTGGCCCGTTTGATACTGATAGACGCAATTTAATCAGGCTCATGCAAATGAGCGGAACACGCTTCTTGTTGATCCTTTTCTTCTCCAGAATATCCTCAATAGCCCCTATTATGATGTTCATCCTTCTCTATATAAATATAATCCACCAGGGATCTCAGTTCCCGGAATGCAGTCGTATTTCTTGAATGCGTTAATTCCTTGGCTCTCGGGACTTTTGAAGTCAGAAGTCAACGTCAAGGAGTACCGCTCATCAAATTGGGAATTTGGAACGAATCAAATGTATCCAAAGTCGTTTCAACATCAAAAGTACAAGGAGGTCATCTATTTCCAAGCATTAGGTTTTGACGCGCCATATTGTCCTGATGAAGTGGAATTCAAGCTGACAATTGCCTACTCCCAGTGAGTATCCATTGTTTCTCCAATGGGCTTTTCTGAATTTCTCTTCTTCTATACTACTATTGACAATCAGAAATTGAACCTTACTACCTTGTAATTTCTTAATTTTTGCGATTTTAAGATATGTTTTCTCATTCCAGTTTTCCTGTGTATATGTATTCTCTTTATCACATGTCTGTGATTCATCTCTTATGATGGTCATGTTCGTTGTTATGCACCGTCAGTTGGCAACCAACGGTATAGTGTTTTCATCCGTCCTTAATATTTAGCATCATGACGATTGTCTTCTTTTTTATTTTCCAGGGATCATCTTTTTATTTCAAATGCATAAATGGAACCCTTCACCATATTGAAATTGTGTTGTCCTCTGTGTCAATGGACTCCTTTGCTTTGTAAAACCACGTATGCCAACTTTTGGTTCTTGCACTCCTGAGAATGTTGTTCGCCAGCTGGGCCAGAAATAGCTTTTTGATATGTTGCTCCCGTGCTTTGAAGTTGCGCTTTGGTCAACGTTGCCAATGGAGCAGTTACAACTAGTCTTGCGGCATATTCTTTCGGTTGGTGTTATTGATAGGCTGTCATTTGTCTATAGCAGACGTGACTTAGCTCAAAGCTTAAATTTCCCTTGGAGTTACAAAATGATGTCTATTCTTTCTAAGAAGAATCATACGCGTTTTGTCTGCCTGCCTCATCAAGTTTTGTTCGTGGATGTGAACCCAAGGTCTCTCCGAAAAAACCCCGACAGCATTTGTTATATTCCGTGGCCATTTAAGGGTCATTTGAGCCTTCAAGACGATGACCAAGTTATCCCAAACGTGGCGACCAACATCCTTCCTTTCATCTACCCGCTCCACAGATTTTCAAGCATCCCTGAGTATTTGAAGCAAGCACATCGACCTAGTCAGGCGCATTGTACGGTTTCAAAGGTGCGTGAGTATGGGTGCACAGTTGTATGATGGGACGAAATCGAATGGTACTAGGTCTTCTTCTTCGGCGGCCAGCCGATGGTCTTCAAATTAGTTATTGTTTATTATTTGAAGGATACATTTTGGAAAGTACATGAAAGTGAACATTTGTGTTGTATAATTTGTTTTAGAGTGCCAATGTACGTTTCACTAGTTTCCAATTACTCAACTTTATTCTAGGATGTTTTTCTTCTCAGCTAGTCGTATTTATCAGTTTTCAAGATTTGAACTTTATGATTGGCTGCCATCTGACAGTGTAATTTGTTTCAATCAATATACGTCTATTTTTTGCAATTGGTATTTCTTTTTTTTGAACATCGAGTTTGTCCATTGAGTTCTCAGCGCTCACTTTACTTTGGGCTCTGTTGTCCACCGACTGTGTATTTTGTTCTCAGTGACTTGTTTGTGACTTGTTTTCATTTTTGGACTTTGTTTTGTCCATTTATAGTTAAATATCCATTTTACACATTAAGATTACATATCAAAATTGGGTGAAAATCTGACAAGGTGGTATATAGTGTCACAGCGGTTTTTGGAGATACAACTACAACACGATTTGATGCCAACTACGTCGATCGTGGTCTTCATTTTGGTGGTTTGGCGATGAAATGTGAATGTTGCTTTCCTCTAAACCATGCTCAATCTAGCAAGAATATGATCCCTTTATAGTTTGTACAAAGACATATATTTTTAAAGCACATATACTTATCACATGTAAGTTGAATGTCAAAAATATGAGGGTTCCAGGATTTTTATAACAACAAAACCTCTAAGGCAAAAGTTGAGTACATTATTACGATAAAATATCAAGCCAAATGATAGCCATAAATTTGCAAAAAGCTCGGATTTTTTACAAGCCTCAAAATGATAACCTTCAAATCAATTCCTATGCTTTTGACCAATCAATATTCGTACACCATAGAACACTCTACGTGAAGATGAATTTTTTCCAAGAGAAAGTTGAAATTTCTCAATAAAATAGGCATTTTTCCATTTTTTTCACGAAAAATATATATTTCTAATTATACTTGTTTGGTCAAAAGTAAGTAACACTAGCTAATTTGCACCTAATTATAATAATTGTCATCAAAATTTCCTTAGAGTCACTATTATAATACCTTGTACATGTCATGTGAAGGAATTGCTACTTGTAAAAAACTTGTATATCATACATAGAATAGCCTATATGTCATGCCTTCACATCATGTTACGCTAAAGCCAATTCCCATGTGTCATAATGAGTGATTATGAGCGATTCTGACTTAACCATTAACTCTTCATTGAAAAAAATACCAGGGTAGGCTTTTACAAATCTCAAATACTTTTCCATGGTTGCGAAAACCTGATATAAAATTCAAAGATGCAAGAAGGCAAGCGGTGCATGGAAATAATATTTTTATTCTCATGGAACCTATGGAAAAAAAAATATGTCATCTTAAACAAAAACTCCTTGAGTGTATACCGGCTAGGCAACTCCAAAATCTTTTGCTCTACTCTCTTTTTCACGTGTGATTTTCAATACTAGCATGTAATTTTGTCTACTCTCATATTACCAGAAAAACATTTATTGGCTATAGTGAAAATCCCCTTTCTAGGTTTTATACAAAAGTGTACAAAGAACCAACATCATGTTTGACATGATGGTGATGACTATAGACATTGAGGTATAGAAAAATTTGATACAAAGAGATGTCAAAGTAAGCTCATGCACTCTACGCAAAGAACAAAATAAAAGGTTCAATTATTTTAAACAATACGATCTTTCAACCGATACAATTTAAGTTCTAGATATATTATAAATATCCTACTTGGTAAGTCTATATTAATTTATTATGATAAATAAAAATGTATAAAAAATTAAGTGCCATTCCTTGTTGAGTGTTCAAAAAATCAACAATCTTGAAGTTTTATTAATGAGAAATTGTGAAGAAGAAAGTATAATTGATTGTCAGAAGGTACCACTTTTAGCCATAGTATTATACATGTATAGGTTGTATTTCATAAGGTTCAAATATTGCAATCTGCTCCACATGAAGGAACTTCAAGCATACCTTCAACAAGGCCACTTTCCTAATACCGCCACCCTATATTTGGTCTTAATTCCACCCCACATCCAAATCATTTCCAGCCCATGCACTCCTTGTCGACTCCAAAATAAAACTTATTGTTGGTCAAAATCCCTTACTTTTGACCGATGCTAATGGGGGCACCTAGTGGTAGAAATAGGCTAAAGTGACAGCTCACGTTCTATATTCATAACTTATGAACTTTCATTGCAAAAATATGGAATCACTTGGATTGAGATGAAAACCTTGAGTTCTTTCAATGAATTTTCTTTTTGAAACTTGAAAACTTCTGTCATGCTCCTTTCCTTAAAGTAGCGCTCACAAATCAATATACCTTTGTTAAGATATATTCAATCCAAAGGTGTAAGTCTTGATGGAATCAAGACTGCATTTTGATACATCAGCTATTGCTAGGCATTGACCATTGCCCCTTGTAGTTCACTTAGGGCACGTATAAGATTACAACAACTCTATAAAACCATCACCTCGACTTGTCAGCGTTGCCATGTCAAGCATAGCAAGTACATTGGAGAAATAGTAAACTTACAATTGGATTTGGCTTGCAAGTGGCTAGTATTGTTGTTATTATCCACCACCATTTCTCTTATCATAAACACCTTCATAATTGGACTAACTCACCCCTAATGGACCAAACGTACCCACAAAGTACAATACAAATTGATGCTAAGCAAGTTCCTAAAAATCCAATTTTTAACATTTGGTTTGAAAAAATTTAAAGTTGCTAGAATTTTGATTACTTTTTTGAGAAAATACTAACACCTTCAGCAAACTTTAATAATCTTCTACCTTGAAAATATGGTGCAAATATCTGTGACATGATAATATTTTTGAATTGTCCATAAAAATCCAGCAATGCAATAAAAATCTGGCACTACTTTTATAAATTAAGTATCAACAATACGCTAACAAAATTTGCATAAAACATGTCCTTATATTTTTTAAATTTAAAAATTCCTACCGTAGATGCAAAGATTTATGTCTTCTTTGGAGAAGAGATTTAACAAAAATAAAGTGAACCAGATCTCTAAATTCAGTAGAACATAGAAAAAATCAAAGTTATTTTGCACTATCTGTCATTAGTCACATTGACCATGTCCCATGATAGTCCTACGCCATTCTAAATTGTTATACAATTTGTGTATGTCACTAAGATGTGTTCGTAACTGTCAAAATCGAAATAGGATTTCTACTTAATCGTGTCCAGAGAAAGCTAATATTGGGTATACTACTTCAATGAACATATATTGGGTACCATGTTGCAATATTTCTATATCCTTTGATTCGAATAATATGGTGCTTATAGTTAAGAAAATAGTTTTTCCAGTTCCCACTATTAAATGGACCAACCCACTTTGGATTAACTTGGTGTCAAATTCTTGTACAACAGGATATCTAAATTTATTCGCCATCGAGTAGAGTATGATATTAGTTCTTGTGCACCAATTTTAAGAGGTGGAGAAGAGGTGTGATAATTCCAAATCAACCTGTGCAAAATGTGGAGGTTCAAGAAGTGCAAAATAACGTTTTAATCTTTAATAAACTTGGTATATTTTAGAATGAGAATACAAACGGTCCATATCGTTTAGTAGAAACGTTTCCACCACATCGTCTAGTAGAAAATTTTGAAAGTAGAAAGTAAGCTTGGTAATTCCAGTACAGACTTCAGTGCGGCTTAAGACTAGTGTGATGAGTCAAGCATACCAACTAAAGTTAAGTGTGGCTTAAGTGTGGTAAGTTGAGCATGCGAATACTAGTTGGATAACTTAAGTATGTCTACTTGCTAAGATTAGTCAACTTGACATAATTCGAGGATGCCAAAAGTTTTTTCAATTTATTTAGATTATAAGTTTCTGAATCTTTCAATTTGATCATGTGTTTGAGATTGAAAATGGGTTTTTCATTCCAAATTTCCATGGTTTTTCATTATGAGCTGGTTTTTCATTATGAGCTGGTTTTTCATTATGAGCTGGCCCACCTATTTTTCAGAATCGAGACTCTTGACGATGGACGTATAGGCTCGAATTCCATGAAGGCAGAGTTTTACCACTGTGTTACAGCTCCCACTAGTGACGATGCAATGAAGCCGCAGCCTCCACTTATGATGGTGTCTCGTTGGTGCAGATGCCTTGTGTGCAGCAGTGAGTAGATTAGTAGTGTCTCCATGGCGGTGAGAGTGGATTGCACGTCCCAGTCGATTGTTGGAGACGCCTAAAGCGCAGTGACGTGTTGAGTCTTGATCTCGTAGAAAGCGGCCTGTTCGATCTCGTCCCTAGCGTAGACAGCGGCGTGTTCAATCTGTCCAAGCTGTAATTGAATTTAGATATGTTCACGCCTTTCCTTGTTTGTGTAGGTCAATCTCTGCTAACCACAATGTTAGAATATCGATAGAGTCAAAGGTGGATTGGATCTACGTTTGAGTCCGAAATGAAGATCCATGTTGACAGGAGAAAATAATAATTTTTTGTTAGTTTCAACATGTCCATGTGCTGAATTATGACTACATGGGTGAAAAAGTACAGCTTCACCTCTTGGTGAAAGAGGAGATTGACTAGGAGGACTTGGACTTGCATCGTAACCAAGTGCTTGGTGTTGATCGCCTCATTCCTATTGAAATCAAGCTGGAATAGATCCGCTGGTCTGCTGATCTAGTGTTTGGCTTGCGACATCTTATCAGCCCTTGAAAAGCACAGTTGTTGGGCTATCATATTACTAATAATGTGGCGTGGGTTCATGTGCAGCTGTCTGCAAAGCAGAGAGAGCAATGGGGACAGCTGAAGCGGAGGTGGGTGATTGTCACCTCTTGTTGAATTCAATTGCCAGTGTTGGCACCTTGTGACATTTTAGAGTAAACGAGGTTTATCATGTTGATATACAACACCATACGTGTAGAGCCCGCTCACTAGGTTCAATCCGTGTTCGGGCTGTCAGGCCCTGTTTTGGTCTTCTTTCCGTCTCCCGCGGCCGTCCCCCAAAAGCATCTTTCCGCCCCCTTGTCCGCGTCTTTTCCTTCCAGCGCCTCTCGCCCTTTCCGAGATCCCTGCCCGATCCATCCCGATAAGCGCCTGCCCGCCCCTGCTATCGGCGCAGACCCCGAGACCCGATAACACCGTATCGGCTATCGGCCTAGGAACGGATCCACGCCCACGTGTACCGGTGGGACCCATCCACCCGCCCTCCGCCGCCGAGTAGCCAGTATCATCCGGGGATGGTCACAATCATCCATCGTAGGAGGGTTGCAATCAGCCGGAATCCAAATCGATTGAATCTGAAAGCAATCATTTTTTGCATAGGGTTTCAATGGAGCTATCGCGGATTGAATGACAGGGCGGTCTCTTGATTTGGTCGAGGCGATGTGCTCTCATGGTAAAGTGTGAAATGGTTTTGATAGCTATAGTTCTGTGGTTGGCGGCTGGTAGTCTCGATAGGAGAATTAGAGTCTCATCATTGTCGCCATCAATTTCAAATGTTCCGGCGGCGTTGTTCAAATGGCGAAGGCTGCTGTTGGCTCGTTTTCTCTCTCATTTGCAAACCCGTTTGTTTGTACTCGCTATTATCGTTTGCGCTGTTCTTTTGCGAGCTCGATCTCAGAGAATTCCTTGACATCTTCCATCTCCGACGACGCCTTCTGGTAAGCATGCAAACCCTCCCGCTCTCATTCAGTTTGTAAACCTATAGGCTCATATCGAGTTGTGAAGTGGACGCAGGAAGTTGATAGTTAGGGTTTCTGGAACTCGATATTCTCAGTACTAGTTTTTCTAGAATCATACTGAAGTTTATCTGTAGACGATAAGGATTTTGGGGTTTAGCGATCTGTCGGATTTGTTTAGCCGTATACGATAAGGCACTCAGGTGATTTTCTATTCTTACGTCGTCAGTAAGCGTGAGCGTGGAGTTCATGATAGAATATACTGTGTCGATTGGAGTACGAAAGGAGATAACGATTGGAATTCCAAGTGCCGCGCTGATAGGAGTACCAAGGGAGGTACCGTTTGGAATACTAAAAGGCTTTAACTTCTCGGTTTTGGTTTAGGGTTTATAGCTTCTCATGTACCACGTTTCATAATAAGTTTCATGACTGATTTGCTCTGTATGCTGTAGGTCTGCAAAAATGCCGAGATGCAACTGCGTCAGTGAGTTACCGAGAGGGGTGGAGGCTGTTCCCACCCACCCGAAGTACAACGATAGGCTGAAGAGGATAGAGCAAGTTTTCAAGGTGGAGGGGCATTACTGGCAAGACAGCTGGGATCCTCTCACGGCCAGGAGAATGATTCTGGCGATGCACGGGCCAGACTCGCAGATTTACAAGACCAGTGAACTGTCTCCGGAGAAGAAAGCTTTTCACTGTCCGTATTGCAAGGAGGTCGGGCAGAAACATAGGATCAATCTGCACCTGAATCACGCGAAGTGCCCTGGGCGACCTAACAGGAAAATGCCTGCTTATCCGAACCTCGACATCAAGAATCAACCTCAATTCATACAGAAGATGGTGGATTCTACAACAGTGGACGACGTCATTGCTGCTTTCCAGCATATCGTCCCACTCGATAGGGCTAGCAGGAAGCCGAGAAGCGGCGGGAAGAGAGCGGCCGGGACTGGATCTCGGGACACGCGCGCAAGAAAGCGAGGTGCGTCGTCCTCTCGGGTTCCGAGAGCAGTCCGATTGGAAGCCGATGACGAGGAGTCGTCATCGGATGACGACGATCAGTACGAGGCGGGCGAGGATGGCGATAGGTCTGAGGACCGCGAAGATGTCGATGCTAGGCCCATGGACATCGTCGCCTACAGCGTTCCAGCGACATCGGAAAGTGGGCACTTCGTTTCCGGGAATGTCGCTTCCAGAGCCCCGATAAGCCAGGCGATTGTTACATCAAGTGCTCGTGGTCGGGACATGCACTCGATAAAGCGAGGTGCATCGTCCTCTCGGGCATCGAGAGCAGTGCATGCACAGCCCCCGTCCGATACGACCACATCGGATGAGGAGGACCAGGACGGGTCGCAAGAGGATAGCGAATCCTCTGAGGCGCGCGAAGATACCGATGCGCGTCCCAATGAAGCGATCCCGGTCAGGCATCCAGCGACGGCGAAGGGTGGGCAATGCAGCTCCGGGAACGTCGAGAAGAGGCCTACGATAGGCCAGGAGGTTGCAACATCCTCTCGGCGTGCGAGGAGCCCCAAACCGAACTTTACTGCGCGTGCGATGTGTCCCTTTGACAGCATCACTGCCCCGAATTTCCATGGAGAAGACGATCCATATTCCGTAGGGAATGCAGCGGAAGTGCGCGAACAGTACAAGGTGGTGCGGAGGGACGATGGACCTAGCGCGACTCTCGCCGATATCTCCGACGAGAGGTTAAGTATCAGACAATACCTCGCGGGGGGCGCTAGGCCGAGGTACAGTAACCCGGACAGAGAAGCCAGGGCGCGGGAATTGGAGGAAATGCGCATTCGCGAAATAGAGCGCATTCGTCTCGACGTGGACGAAAAGTACGCGGCGTCCATCCAAACCGACATACCTCCAGTCAGGCGAACCCGAACCCCTTTGTGGATTCTCATGAAGAATGGTTTGCTGTCTGAAGAGGAGCGTCGTAGCATATCGTCCGAGGATCATCTACTTCAGATGATGCAGGACGTTGTGGCGCAAGGGCAGTGGCGTTTTACGTCTGCTATCGGGCAAGCGTTCTGCACGCAAGCCATCTCCACCGACGAGCTAAATGAGTGCAAGCCTATCGTGGAGCTGGCGCAGTTTCCGTGGAGCGAGAAGCTGAGAATTCGGTGGGTTGCTACTGTGAAGGAGACGTGGCTATTTCTTCAACGAGAGAAGGAGGCGCAAGAATGGGAGGTCTCGGGAAGAGCTAGGGCCGCCAGGATCCAACAAGACCGCGAGGCGGAACTGGTCTCCCGAATTGCCTCCTACGACAAGGAGCGGTCTGTGGAATGGGAGGCCTTGGTGTGGGACTACAATCTCCTGTTCCACTTCTGCGCCGATAACCCCTTCATTCGCGAGCTCTTGCCGCCCATGCCATGGAAACACAACTCCGAAGAGGCGAGAGTGGTGTTATCGATCTTGAAGGCAGCAACTATCGATCCCATGCGTCCTCCACGAGAAGCGAGGCTCCTGAAGTGCTGGTTTATCGCCAACGGTTTCAGTAACCGGTTTGTCCCCCCTCTATTATTGTCATCTATTTTACCAGCTATTTTAGGGCTTCAATGCTATCGGATTCTCGTTCCAGTTCAGAGTTTTTTGTCGTTTTAACAACTACTGGATTGGAGGTATCGCTTATGAGTTATCGGCTGACTGTTGTTTGAATTGCAGTGGAACAAATATGTGCCATCCCCACGCGCGAATGACGCCGCTGATGATTGATAGGAACTCCGATAACGCACATTCGCCTTGGGATGGCGCATAATTTCTGTACGAGAAGCTAAGGAGGTTTCTCTTCGGGCATGTGGAGTACGCGGATGAAGATCCGGAGGTGGTAGAACTCCATCAGATGCTCGTTAACGAAGCGCGTGAATGCGGCAGAGCTGTAATACAGTTCACCCATCACGTAAGAGCGCGGACAGTCATCGACATGGCCTGTAGACACGAGGTCCAGTTTGAGCTGAGGTGGTGTCAAACCGATCTGGCGTCGTACATGCCATGGGAGCTTCTCGAAGAGCAATGCCTGTTTCGGGAAGACATCGACTTACTATATGTCGGCAGTGGATCGAGTAAGCCGTCCGCCACATCGTTTACGATCTTCACTTACAATTTTATGCATATCGTGTGTGAGTACTTATGTTTATCCACTGTCACGTGTGTACAGATATGGTAGGTGGTCACCTTATCGGAGTCCATGACGGGCCCGAGATGCAGGCTTGTCTCACGGCGATAACAAGTTTCTGCCGGAAGCAATGCGCAGCATCGGTGTCACGTATTCGATCCGAAGACGTCACGGAGGATTCTTCTCGGAATACTCGAGACATCGAGGGTGCCCAGGCTCTTATCGCCGTCCACGAGGGAACTCCGATTGGGCTCGGAGAGCGACGAGAACCTGCTCAAAGAAGGGAGCACGTAGAGAAGGTCTCTCTCCCGCCGCATATCGTGGTGGAGGACGTCGGCGATAAGAAAGATGAGAGTCCTTCAGAAGCTGCATCTCGGGAGGGGGAGACGATGGACGTCGACTCCAAGAGGGAGGAGATCTCGGCTAACGAAGGAGATGCCAGTATCCCCGACCCCGGGTTCGATGACGTCCCGAATTTAAGTCGTGGGAGCGAGGAGCGAGAAGCCGATGTCACACCTGACAACGCCGAGGTTAGCCAGGAAGCTGAGAACCTAGCGGACCGGCGCACTACATCTGCAGGCGGTGCTACTGCCGAAGGCGATATGTCAGGCGTCGCTTCTTACATGGTCCCGGTTCCTATCGAAGCCGAGAAGGAATGTCGGGCTAAGGAAAACAACGATCCGCCTATCGTTGAGAGGGATTCGCAGCCATCGGAGCCTATTGTGTCTGAAGAAGAAGCGGCAATGCCTTCGGAGCCTACCGTACCTGAAGAAGGAGCGGCAACGCCATCGGAGCCTGTTGTGGCGGACGACGGGGACGAAACGCCTCTCGGATGGACCCAGGTAATGGCTGACCTCACGCTTGGAGATGGGTTGCTAAACCTACACGGGAACCGAACCCCCGAGGACTTACGATTATTACACGGGGTAAGAACACAACGAGCCGTGAAGGTTGCCGAGGGAATAAATAGACAAAACCGTCCTTTTAACCTATCGCGATATCCGCCTATGTATGCTATGTTGTTTGCTTCCCCTCGAATCCGTGTCATAGAGACTACGCCCCTAACGACTATAGATTCTGTGTTTTTGTAGGACGGGTTATCGGAACAATGGAGAGAGCGAACTCTAGCGCAAGTCATCGAGGGCGTGATGGAGAAGAGGGAGTCCATTGTGTATCATCCAGGACTTCTGGAATCGCTCGCGAAACGCGTCCCTGATAACCCACCCCCGTATGAGTGTATGTTGCCCGAGAACCGCCACATCTGCACGTCTCGGATGCCCGACTGGAATAGAGAGCCCACTCTATGCTTCGAGGCTGCAAGTCACTCTCCGGAGCTGGTCGAGCAAAGTTTGGGTCTTATCGTCGAGCTTCTGAAGCACAGGTTTAGTTTTTTTACTCTTATCGTCCGATACTTTCCGATTTGCTTCCTCAAGTATAGTTCATGTTCGATATCTTGTGAACGATAACCCCTTAATACGATATGACTTGTACTGTACAAATGCACGTATCGTTTGCTAACTCACAGTGTCATTTCTGTCCCGCAGACCCCCTGGCAAGAAACTCGATGACATTGTAGACGATATGCTCGTCTTCGGCCCGGACAAGAGGAAAGCTGTGACCATATCGCTCAATCGTGCCGACTGGGGCTACATTCTCCAGGACCGGCGAGAGCTCGACGGCTCTCTTATGGACTTCCTACTCCGGCATATCGTATACCGCGCTGACTCGGAGGTACGACGGCACTACGCGTTGACTCACAACTGGATGTCCAATTGCATGCAGTCGAAAATCGATGACGCAAGCACATGGGACGAAGTCGTGTATTACATCTATCGTACCGTGCGTACCGTATCTCGACTCGAGGACACACTAGTGGTGCCCTACCAGAACATGGATCACTGGAGTATATTTGTCGTGGAGGACTCCCAGACGATACAATTCGACACGTTGAATATGCACCGGGACGAGCGAGCGGGCAACTTCGCGTTTGTGTTGCACATGGCGTGGGCGATGGCGAGGGGTGTTTCGCCTAAGTCGGCCATGTGGAGGAAGTGGCAAGGACGGAAGGTGGAGAGGTTGCCGATTCCAAAGCAAGCGTTGTCGTGGGAGTGCGGTTACGTGTCGTGCTTGGCATT
Organism: Bryoerythrophyllum caledonicum; assembly: GCA_963971425.1. Lineage (NCBI taxonomy): Eukaryota > Viridiplantae > Streptophyta > Bryopsida > Pottiales > Pottiaceae > Bryoerythrophyllum > Bryoerythrophyllum caledonicum. The sequence goes on along the minus strand of OZ020514.1, from coordinate 58,408,282 downwards.
CTGGCAGTACCTCGTCATACGTGGGAGTAGTCCAGTGTCCGATCCGGATTTGCTGCAGAACCACAAATGGCAGGACTGGGCGGGGTCAAAAGCGCGACTGTGGTTAGTTCAGGGGTTCTATCTCGAGCTTATTTCCCCGCCCAATGGGTTTTCTAAGCCTACAGTTGATGTCTGGAGTCCTGTACAGGCATATGTTTTTGCCAGCGAGAACATGGAGGGCGATGATGAAACCATGGAGATGAGCCCGGAAACAGGAAGGAGGAATACGACGAGGGCTGCTATCGACTTGGGTATCGAGAAGACGATAGCATTGCAGCTCAAGGGATGTCGTGTGAGGCAGCCTCTCGGCGAAGCACCTAGGGAAGGGGTGAAGAAGCCGGGCACGAAGAGAAAGCCGAAGAAGAAATAGGCTCAGAGCTTCTTCTTCTTGTATTTTATATGTACGATAGGTTAGGCTCAGACATATCGTCCGACGATAGGTGTGTATACATTCATTTTCCGATCAAATACCGGACGAATCTGTACTATACATTCCATTATGTACAAGAATGTGTTGGTAATGAAATGATCGCGAAGATGTCTATCTATCCTGGCTATCGTTTATCTATGCATAATAATGTGTATTTGTCCTACCAATCCTGTTTGTATCCTGTCGAGGACTATACCTCCCGCGATAAGAACTATAGGAGCGAGAGCAGTATACCTCTTCCGAAAAGATGAACATATGTAGGAGAGGACGATGGACCACAATATGGCAACCCGATAACGCGGTGGCGTTATCGGGTCTCTAAATTAAGAATATAGCCTATTGGCTATGCTTACTGCGTAAGGTTCTTGGGAGCACGAGCGGAGGAATGTCGGTAACCTCGCGAATCTAAGAAATCGCGCAGTCTTTGAAGCCTCATTCCGAGCCCGTCTCGGTTACAAGGGAGGGAATGAGCAATCTGTAGCAGTGGATGAAGCATGCCGGCATCAATATCTGCCTCGATTCTGGACAATGTCGCATCCATACTTCGTAACCCGGCGTCCATTTGCCGCGCCAGTATCGATTGCCGATACGCCTTAACGAGGAGCTTCAAAATGAGTTGGTGCATGCGGTCGAAGTCATCTGACCACACACTTCCCAGTTCTCGTGTTGGCGATGTCTGGAAACATACATCTCGGTCACATGATCTTGAAGGCAAGATATCGTTGGCGTCGATATCGAGAACAGGCCGTAGGATTTCCGATCTCTGGTCGTTGGAGAGCAGGAGATTTGTCATACCTCCTTGGGCCGTGCCGCGTAGAGAGCCGAGGTATCGGGCAATCTTGCCCGAGGCGAGGTCGGGTCTCGTTAACTCGAGTACTTTAACTTGATGCTTGCAGATGTTCCCTTTCTGGGAATACACACACTCGCAGACGGCCCACTCTGTGCAGGGATTGTATACAGCGTACGCAATGTGACCTCGTTTCGAAGACCTAACCAAAGCCGGTCCTCCAATATACATTGGCAATACGACGTTCTCGTTTGGGATCGAATTGGCTTGAATAATGGAGTTTACCATAAACTGCCTCAGCTTCTTGTTCTTCACGAACCCGTTCTGTTTACTCCAGTCGGTGTAGTCATATTTCTCAATGATATTCCCAGTGAGCTCATAGATAAGCCAGTCCATCCGTCGGCCGTTAAGCTTCCTTTTCGACTGTCGCAAGACGGATTTCATGTTCGAATGGAATGACTCTATCGCAGCTGTGGTATCCTGGCCCGCATGAGGGATCTTTCTGTCTCCCACTACCCACATATGGATTTTCGGCATCCATTCCTTGTCAAAATACTTCCAGTACTCCTTTGCATCTGGAATGCGTGCCTTTGCCTCCATATAGACGTGTTGAACCCACTCTAACAACGTCCAAATCCTCGTAGGAGGTCCTCTCGTAGTAGGGTCATCGCAATCACTTGGTGTCTCCGACATGTACATAAGATCCCCTACAGTACGCAATGCAGCAGCTCTCGTCTCCATGTCTTTCAACTTCGCACAAACATTCTTTTGCCAGGCTCGACGCACGTGCCACAAGCATAGGAACAGAAACGACCGAGGCCAAACTTCCCTGCGATAAGTAAAAACACGATAACCCATCAGATAACCCGGCACGATACGAGAAAGCCGGAACGCCGATATGTCGGATCATCCCGACCTGAACCTGACGTACAAAAGGCAAGATATGAAACCAGAGGGGGTATTCTGTGAGTCTATAGTTTCTTACCGGAGTGAGTTGATCTCGTTATCGGCGTCGTCGAGTACGAATGCTGTAGGTCTCCATCTTGGGTTGATTTGCTCTAGCTTCTCTTTTAGAGCGTGCATCCAAGGCACTAGATCACTTTGTTTTGATCTCGCGGTGATTATAAAGGCGACGGGCACGCCATTCCTCCAGTCGTCGAACACCATCATCGTGAATAGAGGGTACTGTAAACAATAGGAAATATTAGTACTAGAAGATACGAATCGATGTAGCAGAAGTTTGTAGATAGGATGAGTAGACACATTCAGAGCGAATCGTAAAGGCACATACCTTCTTGTTGTTTGTAGCGAAGGTCCCGTCTATCGCAATAATGCTATCGTGCCCATAGTTGAGCATCATCCGCAGCTGAAAGGGGGTCTGAATCCCTATCACGAAGGGCACGTTGTCAGAGTTCAGGACCCCTTCTATCTTAGTCCCCGGATCCTGGTAGTAGAATACCATCTCTCGATTCTCTCGTACCCACATTCTAACACTCTCGGCATCATTATGGTGCTTCATGTAGAGTTCTTGCGCACGGACGCCACAAATGTTCCGAATATCCTCCATGCTCAGGAAACAATCCCGAGAAGGTGTGAGCGTGCCCTCATCGCGTCCTTTGAGTACCAACCTCTGATGCTTTAGTTTAATCGATTCCATAGGAACGAGCTCGTCGTACTGCCGTAGAATCCAATCTCTAACCTCCTCCGATATGCACTTTCGGAATCTGAGTCTCCCCCTGGTGATGTTTACCTTATCGTGAACGATAATGCCCTCTCTATCAACGTGATCTTTGCAGAAGTACCCTATCTCGGCGATAGATGGTAGAAAGTAGTACCTCTTTACATAGAATCTACATTGGCAGCCCACCTTCATAGACCCTCCCTCCTTCGCGTCAGTAGCACGAGGGCCTTTCTGACCACGTCCTGAGTATATCTGTTTTCCTTTCCGATTGTATCGTCGTGCTGTGGGTGCCATATCGGGAGTGATATCGTCGATCTTGTCTCTATTGTCTTGGGGACCGTATTGACAACGCCATCTGCAACGACAGCCGAGAACTTTTAGTGATGGATACAGTGCGCAGTAGACGATATGACAGTAACCCTCGTAACAGCAATGACCATCTTACCGTTGAAGCTCGATGGGGCAATTCCAGCGATAGTGGGTCATATCTTCCACGTTCGTGGGGTCGAATTTATCCCGCACGAATGTGGTCTCGACGTCCTTTCGGCCTGATTGCTCACCGTTCACGAAATCCATTACTCTATCCTATGGAATGTAGGCGATAAGCTTCGATTGCTTTCCCTCACCGGGGTCATGATCAGGAAGACCATGGAGGTCATCAACAGCGGACTTCGTCTCCCTCTCGGCCTCAATATTCCACCTCAGATCTTTCCAAGTTAGCAAACCAGGTGGAGGCTTATGTAATGCATCACGCATCCTAAGAACCTTGTGACCATGCTTCATGAGGTACCGAGCGTGCGGGCCTTCTCGGATAGCTGTATCTAGATCTTGCACACCCTCCTCACGCACACCAGCAGGCTTCTTTCGACCCTGCCGCCTCCATCCTCTCGTTGCCACCCCGTTATCGGCTCCACTCCGAACTGGTACCTCACTTGCATCCACACCTGGGAAGACCGGCGGCAGCAGATTCAGATCCAGGAACTCCATTCCCGCTGCCTATCGGTGACACTCTACTCTCCCGCGAGCACAACAAATGGCGCCGCAATGAACACGGGCTGGGGAGACGTTGCAAGCCGAGTCCAACATAAATCATCTACATCATATCCGCTCCTCGGATTGCCCGGATGATACTGGCTACTCGGCGGCGGAGGGCGGGTGGATGGGTCCCACCGGTACACGTGGGCATGGATCCGTTCCTAGGCCGATAGCCGATATGGTGTTATCGGGTCTCGGGGTCTGCGCCAATAGTAGGGGCGGGCAGGCGCTTATCGGGATGGATCGGGCAGGGATCTCGGAAAGGGCGAGAGGCGCTGGAAGGAAAAGACGCGGACAAGGGGGCGGAAAGATGCTTTTGGGGGACGGCCGCGGGAGACGGAAAGAAGACCAAAACAGGGCCTGACAGCCCGAACACGGATTGAACCTAGTGAGCGGGCGTGTAGAGTAGTGTGGTCAGCAAATATGGTTCATTTGGAGGTTGACCTGCAGGATTCTTCACCAAATATGGTTCATTTGGAGGTCTTTAGAATAAGTGGACCTGATTATGTTGAAATATGACAACTTACATGTTGAATTTTATGGCCAGCAGTGGCGATTTGACAGGACATCCCCCACGCTTCGACTTACTGGGTGGGGGATGAGGTGGTGGGGCCAAAACCTGGCCCCTATTTTGTTTTTGAATGGGGGCCTAAATGTAGTCCAAGGGGGACCTGTAGACTAAATTGGGGCCGTAGGCCCCAATTTTGTTAAAAAAAAGCCAAAAAAAAGCCTCTGACCCCCCCAAAATGGGACGGCCAGAAAAATGAACCCATGCAATTAATACGGGGGCCCACCTCAGGTAAGTCTGAGCGTGGGGGACGTCCTGTCCGCACCCAGCAGTGGCACCTTGTGTTGTTTTAGAGTAAAACATGTTTATCATGTTGAAGTACATCACCATTTGTGGAGAATGTTGTGGTCAGCAGGCAGGTGACGTTTAACTTGCTAATTCTTTACGGAACATGTTTTTATAGAGGTCTTTTCAATATGTAGACCTGATCTTGTTGAAATATGACAACTTACTACGTAAAGTACTGTGGTCAGCTTTGCTACATATGATGTTCAAGGGTAACCTCTGTAAGCTACTTTTGGAATCAACAAGTGGAACTCATTTAACCCCTAAGGTACCAAGGCAGTTTTACACCAAAAACATTTCAAAACTAGTGGATTCTAGTGCAATGAATAAAGAAGGTAACAAAAACTTTTATTTTTAGTTCTGACCGTAGGATCTCAATAAAGGCTTATTAAGTAATACGTGTACAAAATTTCATAAACTTTGACCGTACGGATTGAAAGATTATAGTGTTTGAAGTCCAGCAAATGGTTCATTTTCTTCCCTGCGTTTAGTGGATCAGCAGACATTGACTTCAGTTGGTGTCAAAAATTTTCACTACACAAGGTCTAAATCTATTACCATCTTGTTAAGCATGATGTTAGCTCCTTACACACCAATTATTAGAGGTAGAGACAGGGTGTAGCATATTCAAAACAAGTGTGCAAGGAGTGGAGGCTCAAAATTTGTTAATTCACACATTAATTTTTTTTGAACTTAATATGTTTTTGATTGATAATCCGAATGGTTAATAAGAAGGTTTACAATACATATTGTTGTGGGAAAAATAAAAAGTGAAAAATATGAAGATCTCTAGGTTTTATGTGGAAAAGAAGAAGTTTTTTTGGTACCTTGCCCGACAATGAGTGACAATGTGTGAAAATGTTTGACTTGGGTTGGTATGCTATTTTTCACTAAAGACAAGAACTTTTTTTGGACAATATGAAGGGAAATAATATTACTTGCGAGTACTGAAAATCTCACTTTAAATAGAGTGTCCTATCAAAAGTTTTTGGAGGTGCCCGAGGTGCCCGCCCTCCCCATTTGAAATTAAAAACCCTATAACTTTTTCATCAAATGTCCAATTTAGGAAAAAATTGTTTTCCCACTAAGGTCTTGGTAATGCCCTTCTATGGTAAAAATTTCAAAGATGAATGTTGGAAATTGACAGCATAGGAACTTGACCGAATTTTCAAAAAGCCCGTTTTGGACACTTGGTCCTTTAGGGGTTAATAACCTTGAGTAGGTGTTACAACCAATATAGGGCTGGAGTTTTCATTGAGTAGTATTGCATGACTATGAATAAAATTACATTCTATTGACAAATTTGAAGTTAAGGTTGTGAATGCATTGAATTATTTCACAATAAAATTGGACGACAATTTTCGGAGAAATACCCATAGATTTTGAAACAAGACATTGTTCATCAAGGCAACTTAAGTTGCGCCGGATGAATAGTGCCTTGGCCACTTTCCATCTGGGCAACTTAAATTCGTCTAGATGAATAGTAGCTAAAACAATGTTAATCTGGGGTCATTTAAGTGTTGGTTTAAGTGCATTGAGGAAGGAATTGTTAGACATTTTTTCTAGTTTTAACCATAGGATCTTAATTAAGGATTAGAGAGAAACATACTTACAAATTTTGATAGACTGTGACAACACGGATTGAAAGATAAGAGTGTTAGAAGTTGACAAAATGGCTCATTTGCTTCTTTGCTTTGAGTGGATTTGCTGTCTTTGACTTCACATTGTGTCATATATTTGCACTATAGAAAGTCTACATTGAGTAGCTTCAAGTTTGGCATGGTATTGGTTCCTTGTACAACAATTTTTAGAGGTAGAGAAAGTTTGTAGCATATTCAGAACAATTGTGTAAGGAGTGAAGGCTCACTAATTGCCTATTCACAATTCTTTTTTTGTGGACAACGTATGTATTAGAATGAGAATCCAAATAGTCCATATGATTGTTTACACAACATCTTGTAGTAGGGTAGAAAAGTTTGGAGTATTTTGAAACTCATTTAGTTCTATGTTAGAAACATGGAGATATTGACTCGAAAGTTAGTACCGTGTGAATATAGGACTTGGGAGTTCAAGCAATTCCAAAACTTTCCTAAGTAGTGTTTGTTGACATTTGGACTTTTCATGTTTATAAAGAATTTCATCTTCAAGTTTGAGAATGTCAGTAATTATTTCTTGTCTTTAATGTAAAATAATTTTTTTATCCAAAGTCAAACTTTTTCACACATATTGGGCAAGCGTTGCAAAATATTTCATCTTTTCTAGTTGAACCTAGAGATCTTCATATTTTTCTCTTTTTCTTTTCTAGGCAATAGAATGTAAGGAAAACCTTCTTTTGACTATTTGGATTATGATGTCAAAAATATTTTATATACAAAAAAAAGTTTAAAAGTATTGTCAATAAATGAAGCTCTACTCATGACATGATGTTTTTGAATTAGCTAGAGTTATTTCTACCTCTTCAAGTTGGTAAATAAGCTCTATTTTCCCGTTGAACATGATGGTCATGATTTCAGACCATGTGTAGTGACATAGTGTAGAACTATTACACCAAGTGGATTCAAACTTAGCTGATCCATCAATGCATAATTGAAAATGGACCATTTGTTCAATACAAATAATTTCAAACTGTACGGTAAGAGGGCTGATGAAATTTGTCATTGTATTTTTTTAATGGGTCTATTATGATCCTATGGTTGGAACTTTACATATTATAAGTTTGGGGTTCTTTCTTTGATCTTTTGAGTAGAATCAATATGATTAGAAGGTGTTTGTGTGATATTGTGAAGGTGTAATTCTAGATATTAAGATGGCATTACAATAATTTTCAAGTCATGTGAAAATGAAAATGGTCATTCCCTAAACATTGTGGCTTTTGTGTGTACATAATTCAAGGGGTTGCAAATAGAAATTGCAACTGTTAGAATGTGCACGAGCTTTGCAAAAGCTCACTTCCAAGCTCTTGTCATGTAGGGGCCAATGATGACAAAGTCTAGTAGACTATTAAATTAGAGGAAGGACTTTTGCAAGCTTAGATTCCTAAACTATTATTTATATTTGATATGTTGTACGATGATGTGTTTTGTTTGAAGCATAGAAATATGAAGGCATGTTTTGTTTAATACATTTATTTGTACATGATGAAGTGATATCAATTATTTTTTTGTAGATAGGAGATGGTGTGAATTGCAATTCTTGTTAAATTTTGAAGTTATGGTAAATGCGAAATGTTTTGATACCAAAATATTTTGTAGAGTAATACATGAATTCTGAGATGAATTAGTGAGTGTATATTTTGGTATGGTTATGCATCACAGTACTACCTTTGACAAACATGAAAATAGTATAATACTTACAGTTTTGAGAATTATGTTTTTTTAATCAGATATTGTGAGAAGTTTGATTTATAAACATGAAATGTAGACTATTTTATATCAGAGTTGTAGAAAGTCATCAACATTTTCAATATTATGATAGTAATTGGAAATCGATGGATTTACTAAAAAAAATTATTTTTTTGTTGCAATGCAGAATTATTGTTGATGATTAGTCTTTGAAGCAAATGGCGCTGTTGAAGAACTTGATGAAGACTCAAATACATGTGTCTATAAAAACATCTGTGTGGATCAAGGATATCTTAGAAAGATGAAGGCTGGGGACTCATTGCATACCCGTCCAATATGTAAAGATGAAGTGGTTGTTTTTGTCACAAACGATAGTGATGGAGATTGTGTTGTAGATGAACCATTTGTGGAGGTGTTGTCTAATGTGAGGGTACCTTCGTTAGATGGAAATATCAGCGATTAGAAGTGGTTCCTAAAAATTTGGTGAAAAAATTAAATGCCACTACCTCTCTATACAAGACCAATTTTTCAATCTTTGATTCAGAAGAAGCTAACGAAATTCATCATGGGGAAGGGAAACCCGCATCAGTGCAGAAGAAGAAGACAAAGAGATTCAAGGCTGCCCAAGTGGATACCTTAAGGAATAGATGCACATCATAGGCACGATAGCAACCATTTGCTTCAAAGATCATGAGGGTCTTGAGTTGTGTGTACAATGCTAAAGGGGGGTTGCCACCAATCCTCTCCATTCAAGCAGCCAATTGTGCTCGAAAGAATAAGAACAAATATTTGTTGGAGCTATGTGCAGCCCTTCTTAGGCTAGGATACTTTGCGGACGTCAGAGTAGGTTTCCTACTTGTTGGCCCCTGCACTCAAATATAGACCAAACGTTCAATTGTATATCCCATGTTTAAAAAGGTGATGATGTAGATTTACTCTTGAAGCTTTTTGAAATGATCGAGAATTCAATTCCAGGCCATGGTAATGAGTCAGTGCGATATGCCAAACTGATGGAGAATATCTGAGATTGGAAGCAGTATAAAACTCCGCACTTATTTTCAAGCCAAAGTAGGGCATTCACAGGCGTGACAGAGCCGCGTCATTTTGATTCTGTCAACAACACAATTGTCCACATGTGCAGAGCAAGACCTACGTAAACGATCCATGGGGCCTAGCTGATGGTGAACCATTCTTTAACAACATTCCAGATGTGCTTAAGAAACTTGGATTTGCTGAGGTGTTGCAGCAAGTGATCGGCAAGAAATTGCAGCACTTCGATCCATTGCGAACTTGAAGGAACGTCAACTCCACAAACACTAACAATTGGATGCATGAGAGGAGTATTTTCAATCATATTGAGATTTGATAAGGGAGACAAAAGATTTCATAGAGTTCCTTGAAGAATATCCGAACAAGGGTAGAGCTTTGGTGCACAAGTCATCATTGTTTTGGTGGACAGTTTCTATAGTTGAAGGAGGCAAGGAAGAAGGCATCCGCAACAAAGAGGATGAAAGAGAATTTTCTCCTGTGCTCTCATCATTTCCTAGTGTTGAACATTGTGGGTATTTTGGACCAATGAAGAAGGCGCCAACCACTCAAAGGCCGAAAAAATCGACATCAAGAATGTAGAATGTGACATTTGAGCAAGCATTGAGAACCAGAGACGCTAAGCTTCCAACTTCTCCGAGCGGCATATTTTCAAATATTGTGCCTATGGGTCGTGATCGATGATTCGATTTTGATTCACACATGGACGTACACGTTGGTGACTTTATAGAAGTACGAACACCAAGCGATGCACAAGAAAATGGAGAAGCATTCTGGGTGGCAGAAATTTGGGAGATACAATATGTGGCAAGGACAGATGGAGAATTTTTGGGTCTCTAGTACCTGCCTACCGCATCCAAGGGCCTTGTTGTGGGACCGGATGTAATGAGAGCGCAATATGTAAATTGCCTTATTCGATCGTGAAAACCAGATTGGGCTTACAAAGGCCAAGATTGGATTCAAGTAACCATTGTGTTTACTTCTTGGACATAAAGTAGAACGTCAAAGACCAAAATGGTGACGCATTAAGGATATTCCACCAAAAAGAAGACTGTTCTTCCAAAAGAGCAACGCACTCATTTTGAGAGTCATCTCTTACTTTTACGTCATACTGTATCAAATGATGGCCATGTAGATTATAGAGTAGAAATACTTGTTTCAAGAGGTAAGAGGTGTCAGAGCTATATTTCAATGATCTTATGTACTTACTAGTTAATGAAATCCATCTACATGGTGAAATTGGAGATTTTAAATTGAGTGGCTGATGATGTACTTACGTATGCTTTTATAAATTTTAATATACACAAAAGTTTGGTTCATGAAATTATGTTGTTGGGTAAAATATGCAATTTCAAATAAAAGGGGGAAAAAATCATACTGTCAATTTTTTCAACATGAAATTGTAGACAAAAGCAATACATGCTGAGCTCATAGTCTACATGCATAACGTGTTTGAAAATACAAAGTGAACATTCAATTAATAATTTGGTTGCGGATGAACAATACGTAACCTCATGCATCTTGAGACACAAGATCAACATGCAATTCTACTTTTTCATGTTGGTTTGTGTCGTACCACGAGTTTTCAAAGAAATTTAGTTAGTTAGTGAGGAGTGTTAAATTTGAACAAATAGTTAAGATTAGGGGTTAGTACTAAAATAGTGATAGTTCGTAGTAAAATTAGGGTTAGGGAGATTAGGGGTTATTTGGAACTCCTTAAATAAATAAAAAAGAGTAAAAGCCTTGGAGGCACTCATATGAGAGGCAGGCACTCAAAGCCCGGAGGCACTCATAGCCGGGAGCACGAGACTCCAAGCCCGAAGGCACAGCTGCAAGCTCCAAGGCACTCACAGCCGGGAGCATAAAACTGCAAGCCCGAAAACACGGTTGCAAGCCCGGAAGCAAGACGCAGCCCGTAAAGGAGGCGAGGCACCACTGCGACGACCGGTCCCTCTCCAAAACAAACACCTTCTATGAAGAAGGATATTGCCCCGGTCATTTCTAAGGATCCTCTTGAACTCATTAGCTCAAAGACGATCTTCTACGTATGGGTTGTCTCTCCCTCATTGATTTCGGTTGGAGTCTTTGTGTGGAGTTAACGTGCAAGAGATACGGCAAGACCTATTGCCGTAGCTAGACGGAGATGGCATCCGTGCTTCTCCGAATAGGTCGACTATGGGGAGGTGGCAAGAGGTGTATGAATTTCCACAACAGAAGGCGAGATGGATAAGTCTGAAGACGGAGGAGTATGCTAAGGGACGCTTCAACACCAAAGACACCAAGAATGGCTATGCATTACAGGATTGCCTGGAACCCCAAGCCAAACGGGTCTTTGCGTTCCTTGTACCAATTTTACACTGTGAAAAACCTACTTGAGTCACAGTCACCGTGTTAATGCCGTGTATGGTTCCTATCTTGGAGAAAGAATGGTGAATTCGGCAATCATTGTAATGGACGTGGTGATCAGATTGACAAATAGTGTCAACAATGTCAAGCGTTCAGCCCTCTACCCCTTTTTGATCCACCTCTATCACCACTTCAAGGAGACCACTCTCGTGGAGGCCATGGCGTATACGGCTCAATTTATAATAAAGAAGTTCGAGGAAACAGAGTCAATACCTGAGCCTAGATGTGAAGGAGGGAGGAGCTCATTGTATTTAGAAGCGGAAGTGCTACCACCTCCCAAGCGTCCAAGGTAGACGCAGAGACAGGGAGGAGCACCGTCCACCCAAACTCGAGTTGTTGTCGGTGCCGCAGCTACCGGACTAGCTCTGCTCGGAGGTAAGACTTACCGTGCATCCGAGTTGATAGAAGCTCTTTGTGTGTATGTGGACAACGTAGATAAGACTCTAGGACATGTGAGCACTTTCGTAGGCAATCCATCTTGCCAAGGACTGGTCGCTGCGGTCAAGGACAAGATTAGAGGGGCTAGTGACCTCCGCATCATTGAGCAGAAGGTCAACCAACTCACCCCCGATATGGCAAAGATGAAGAGCCGGGCATTGGAGGCCGAGAAGAATTGCAATGAGGCTATTATCTAGGCCAACGCCTTGGCGGTGACATTACTTCAGGTGGAAGAGGCATTCCACTTACCGACCGATGTGGTAATAAAGGCAAAGATGTTCGATGCCAGATTAGAGAGAAATGACCATACTTCAAGCAAAACGGTGATTGCCTTCATGATAAAGCAGACCTTTAAGGTTGAGGCGGCCTATGCCAAATCCGGACGCACATTCGGACAACTCTGGACGACCGGATGTCCGGATGAGTCAGGCGTCAGGATGGAGCTTTGTAAGTCCAAAAATTCATCTCCTAAGAGGATTAATTTTAAACCCACAAGGTCCTATTGTTGCATGGTTTAAACCACACCACGTGTTGATCTGTACTTTCTAATTTTTACTGGATTTGGATCTTTGATATATATATATATATATAATTTATTACTATTATTATTTTAACCCAATTAACTGGACTCGATTAACCTTTGAATTAAATACTTAACTCTAGTCTCTGATAAATTAAATAGGCATAAGTATTTATTTAATTATTTTTTATGTGATTATTAATTTTTTTTTTATCTTTTTATTTTTTATTTTTTATTTTTTATGTTTATTTATTTTCGGTTCAGGTTAGCTGATCAAGCCTGAGCCATATCCTGGTTTACGGCGCAACTTCAGCAGCCCTTATCTTTTGATTCGGAACTCTGAATCCCAATTTTTTTTTTCTTAAACTGACCAGCAACTCATTTCCAACTTGAATAGACCACTTATAACCAAGATCAGCAGGCCGAGGACATAGCAACCACCATCACAAGCACTTCTCATGCACCAACGATCTCAACACGTCATTATGATCAAGAAGACGAACTTACGCATACAAGACAGAATCAATGGGTTGTGAATCGGTTCAGTTCCGGTGGAAGCTATGTGGTCGAATACCTAATTCTGGCAAAAACTTACCAACGCTTCCGCATTGTTTTAAGAATCCTGAAATTCACAACCCAATTCAACGCCTGTTTCTATGACATGCAAGTGAATGTTCACGTGGAACTCAACGACCAAGAAGCACTCCCTGAATATGTCGGCACTTCTACCGATCTGCACGCTTGCTTCGCCTGTCGACCTCCTGATCACAGCTGATTACAACTGGACCGATCACCTCCACTAAAGCATCAAAGGCGGCAGCAGCAGCGGCGGTCTTGTAGGGCTTCGTCCGCCTCTCGCTTACCAGTTCAAGAGGATGAGAATCCCTTGACGCGGCACCACCGCATACTTCACCGAGATCAAAAAAATCTCACCAAAAAGAAACATACACCCGATGCAACTTCCTTATACCGCAGCGCCGCAACTCCACCGCTTGCGCACAACAAACACCTCCGACTCGCAAACACGCACAACCCTCCACGGACTCCAGCGCCTCCCTCTCTCGAACGCGCACTCGCTAGACACCACACATCGCACTTCACGAACTCTCGCTTCTTCCCCGACTTCCGCTACCCCCACACTCTAGTCCCAAAATTGCCACTCTGATCGCCGCGGACAGATGCTTGAGTCGCACTGCCGCTCTCTCGCGCTCACCAACACTCCTAGGCTAGCACCCAGACTCCTCGCCACTTGCTCCAGCAGCCGCCGCAGCTCACTCCGAACCCAGCACCGGTGCACGACTCGCGTCCACAGACACGCCGCGACCCCAACCCACTCACGTCCAAGGCGCGAATAGGCGCACCGCAATCCCGCGACACCCTTGTTGAGCTCATGAGCACCATGCGCAGCGTCTTCATAGCTCATCTCTCTCCAAAACCAGCGTACCACCGTGATCGTCACGCTTTCAGCGCTCGCACAAAACACACCAACAACCGAGAGCCCCGCAGACAGCTCGCACTTCCAAAATCCTCACCGTTGCAATTCCGATCCCCTTCCAGACGACCTCGATTATGATGCGTTGCCGCTCTTCGATGCGCCCTCTCCCACGCGACACCACAACACAATCGACGCCGCTCTTTCAACCGGCACCATCTCTCAAAACCAGCACTCAACCCGCGCTTTACTCTTGCGTGCTCACGTCTCAACACACACCGAGCTGAACCCCACTCAGTTCTCACCCCCGCACACACAATCATCCCAGCATGCGCACCACACCGGACTCTCCCAGATCGCACGAGCCTTCCATCCGATCGCCACACCCTTGCACACCTTGATCCAAAAACAGCCTCCTCCAAACAGAGAGTCTCCCCAGCTTGGGGCTGGCCGTTTTTTTTTTTTTTTTTCTTTGTTTTTTTTGTTTTTTTCCTTTTCCCCCGACGAGACTGGCTCATTTTTCTAGGGCAGCCCACGACCTCTCACAGTAGTGCAAAATTGGTTGCTTTACAGCCGTTTTTTATTTTTTTTAGTTTATCACGAGCATTCAACTCGCTGCTTTGCACCTGACATGCCGCCCCTAAAATTAAATTCATGGTGGCTAGATTTGTCATGTGGCATGGGTATGGAGAAGTACCTCCAACTACTTTATTTTTTTATTTTTTTTAATTTTTTCTTTAAAAAATAGTTAAACTAGATCTAATACTATCTACTGATGATTTGCAATTTATTTATTAATTCAAAAAATAACCATACAACTCGATTTCTAGCACCCTAATTAGCCTACCTTAATTTTCTTAGCCTTTTTGAAGTTTCCTAAGTATTTTTCCCAAATGGTCAACCCGTCAATCAACTAGACAAACCCTAGAATAAAATAACATTTCAACTTGGAAAATTCTAGAAATTTTACCACTAAATTTACCTGCTAGGAGACACTTTTCCAATTTTTTTCATATTTTTTGGCCCATTTCTCAAATTTTAGTCATTTTTCAAGGTCTTTTCTTTTCATTTTTTATTTTTTCTTTCACTTCAATTCCACTTCCACTATGCTTCTGAGCATGTTAGTAGGGAGGAGGAAGAATAGGAAATTTAGTGTCCTATCATGGCACTAGACCTATTAATTAGGAATTTGACTCTAATTAATGGATTGTCCACCATTTTAACTTAAATTCGGTTAATTCTATCATAAAACTACAAAAATGAAGGAAAAATAGTGAGGGGCCCTTTTGGCCACTCACAAGCTTCTACCCATGGTCGATCCTGGCCAACTTCCACTTAGAGACACCGTTCACTCAATACCAGCCATTATTCCTTTGTAAAGTATGTTTCATCTGGGGAAGACCACGAGTGAGAGTTCCGCTTACTTACACCTCTGGTGCGGACTGAGGACAAGTCCGGATGTACATCCGGACACGGTGTCATCGTGGGGACTCCAAGCTAAGTATTGGTCCTTCTAGCACGGTCGAAGCCCCATCCAAGCACAACTTCCGTGCCGCTGACTTCGGGTGGCCCGGATACCACTTTGACTTAAAGAGAGACCTCGCTTTGGTCATTTGCGCCCCAACCGAAGTCATCTTTGCTTGCAGATTTATTATCACCACTTGTGGCGCTTGCGACGGGCGCATCCTACCCGACTTCAAGCTCGAGCTTCAAGAAGCGGAGGAAGAAATAAGAGAAGAGAAGACTTGAGGAGTTGGCTCGGAAGTAGGCATGGAATCTTGTTTCGAAGGTTATTGTCCATTCCTAAACTAGGCCTCGGTTTGAACTTGGATTTGACTTGGTTTTGCCTTAGAATTTGTGTAATTAAATGCCTTTTGACTTGGCGCATAGGGTTGGTGGGACGATGGCTGCCGCCATCAAGGTTATTTAATGTTGCCATTTTCAGTTGAACGGCATCATTTGCTTCTAACGTTTGTGTGTGTTCCAAGCAGTATAAGTGAGGCGTCTCTTGGCACTTCTTTGGAGTGCTTGCTGTGTGTATTTGCTTTCAGCTTAATTTTGAACCTATGCTCACAAAGCCTTTCATGGTTGGAGAGCTCAAATTCTATATATGACTCTGAGTAACATTTCAAACAGTTCGTTGTTGCAAGTCATAAAGTGAGTATTCCTCCAAGTAGCACTTAGTTGTGGCTTAGTGTATCCAAAGTATCCGCTCTAAGTTCGTTCCCACCGAGACCTATTGTTCCTTTTTTAATTTATAGATAAAAACTAACTACCTGACACTACTCCACAGGTTAGCTTTCCTACTTATTCTTTGGCTCACTATCCGAATCCTTTTGGATTCCGGAGTTCTTACAATAGCTTTCGGAACTAGTTTTCGGATAGCCAAATGGTAGTTTGATTTATCTCTGTTCCTCCTCAGAGAGTCCTCCGAGCAGTTTAAACGAGTGAACGGAAGGCCAATCATCTTGTTTTGAGTAAGAGGCCGGATTGTCCACTGCCTTGTGACCTAAAGTGGCTAGACACCCACTGCCTAGTAACTCATGGTGGTGATACACCCACTCTCCCTACTCCGCTAACCGGTGGACGATTGTTGCAGTCGGACCCACACTCTCACATCATCTGAATGGCCATCCGGATGCGGTCATGCAGAGGTCAATCTGGTCTACAACCATATTCTGGTTGGTACTACAGTGGTTCTACGGAATGAGTTTTACAGTTTGTAAGTAAACTTTCTTCTAGACATACACATTGGGCTTTTTCCTATGGTAACGGGAAATTCCAGCCTCAACCGGAATCCGGGTTCACACGGATATTTTGTGCCGTAGGTACTACGAGGCCCACCCCTACTGTACATCTCTTGTCCATCCTGGCTACTTCTGGTCCATACAGAATGTCAGGTCTCTACCTAATCTCTCCTCCAGCTCCTTTGGGCGATCTCCCAATGCAAGTCCCAACCGGTTGTTCTAAGTACAACCCTTTCAACACTCAACACATAAGAACTCAAATCACTATTCTCCAACCACAATGGATCCGCTTTCTCACAAGAAAGAAATCTTAATCACCACAAGTTCAAGAAGAGAAAATGTGATAGATGGAAAATACTCTTCATGAGAGAAAACAAGATGATCAGTTGTCTAAAACTCATCTATTAAGTACTAACTAAATTCCTAAATCTAGAATCTACCTCATTCGCGAGAAATTCAGAAAATCCTATCCCAATAACAAAAGAAGTCTTTATCCCTAAACATCTGAAAATCCGATCTCAGTTCCGAAGATTATGGATCTCAGATCCAACTTTCCCGTTAGTAAAGAAGTTCATGGAATTTGTTAACCTAAGGTTTGGCTGCCAGGTGCAATTGTGAGTTCCATTGTTTAATCGCTACAAAACCTAAGTAACTGAAAATTCCTAACTTCAAATCTAACCCTAGCTCTGGGGTCTTCCTGTTCCGACGCAGCGGTGATGCTTCCTCCGATATTGTCGCCCGGTCGATCTTCTTCAGAGTTGGATCCGGTGCTAGTCTTCTACTTCCGGAAGCAAAGGTTTCCGGCTTCGGTTTGTCGGATGAGGGTGCCGCCTGTGTGGCCTTCTCTACCATGTCATCATTGTCTCCACTACAGCCTTGATACTGCAGGTCTTCTCCGGAAGACCCCTGGATAATAGGGTGGTCGTCTTCTCGCGGATGGAAGAGAGGGAGGAAGGAGGTATTAGGAAGACTAGGGGAGTTCCTTGAAACAACGCCGCCGGAAGATGATTCTTCCCAGTCTTCATTGTCTGCGGATTGTTATGAAGAGCCTTGCTCCGGTGTCCGAGTGAAGCCACATCCGGTGTGCCAAAAGTTTCATTCGACAGCCTCTAATCTTTGCCAGAAGATTCCCGCACCTTCCTTGACGTTCCAAGGACGTCCGGGATGAATCGAGGTCACTTGGGGAGCTCGACACAATCAGTTCCTCTCGAATCATAATGTTGGCCGCAATGTCTACCAGCAGCTGCATCTGCTCCCATCTCTTCTCCATCTTCTGGGCGTGGTCAGGGTTGTCATAACGGAGGGGTTGCGGTGATTGGATGGAACAACCGGACCCGAGGTCCCGCCCGGACGGACAGACGGTTCGGACGGATTGCCTGAAGTGCGCCCAATAATTTTTTGCAAGTAAGAAATTTTTACTGTGATGGCCACGTCACATTCGGACATGTCAGGCCACCGTGGCACTAGGGCAGGGACGTCTCCATGAGGGGCGAGGATGTCTCTGCCCGTGGGCGAAGACGCCTCCCTGGAGGCGAGGACGTCCCCGTCCCTCATGTAGGCGTCTCCGCCCCGACATCAATGAGCGGAGAGACCTTAATGTATGGAAGCAAAATATGCTTATTACATTAAAAAGTTTCAGGATAAAACAACAATTCCCTAATCTCATACTTCCAAACGAAGTAATATCTTGTAGTTATCTAACAAACCTTTTTCTCTCCTAGCTTCTTCTATGAATTACAACAACTCTCTTGATTTCGCCAACATATACGTAAAGTCTTGTCCCTTAATTAATCAAACGACCCGATCTGCGCACTTCTTCAATAGACGGGCCATCCATAACCGCATCTCAAAGGACGATATCATCATCATCTGGTGCCTCATCGCAATCTAGACGGTTGTCATCATCAGCTCCTTCATTGCTCTCATCTTCGTATTCTCCATTACTACCATCCGTAGTCCAAAAGCCCTCTATTTCAGAGTTGTCATTGCGAAGCTCTACGATTGTTTCACCATCGCAACGCAAGCATCTGAATCTCTTTTGTCGATGTGCGTAAGGATCATCGCCGTCGGAATTTATGGTTGGGCCGCTGGTAGGACGAACTGCTCAAATCGGAACAACAAACGCCGGAGTTGTTGAAGAACGTCCTAGAACATACGTGTCCAACAATGGTTGTACAACCACGTTCGGATCTCGTGCCCCTATTCCAAGGAGGGGACGTCTACGAAGCCTTGAGGATGATGCTTCGTTGTTGTTTCTTCCTCCACGGCCTCTAGCCGCTCTACGGCCTCTAGACCCTCCACGAGCATTAGTCCTTCCACTGGGTTGTTGATATTGACCTATCGAATGAAGAGGCCTCCTTGTAGCGGCCAAAGGGGGTTTGCTATTTCTGGCAGTAATAGTGGAAGTGTTTAGACCCGTCTCCTCAACGCCTACACTTTGTTGGAAAGGTCCATACATGGCATTCGCCGTTCTAGGAGAAGAGGAATTCCGGGATGGCGGCGTTGGTGTATTCTGGTCATTAATAACAGTAGGCAACACCACAACTGGAGATGGTTGTGGCTCAAGGTCCTCTGTGAATGCAAAAGCATCATCGGGGTCTAAATATTCCGGGTCAAAACGCCGACGCTGATTAACGACCCTTTCATTTCTTCGAGTCGTCCCTACAATTGTTGTATTTACAACATTTGCGTTAGAGTCTCCTTGAACGACTCCAGTGCTACGAAATGATGCACCCATTCCAATAGGGCTCTCCTGGCCATACCGGTTTTCAACCGATCCTTGGTTGTTTTGAGTTGCAGTATATACTGCGTTCTCTCCGGCTCCGTTGTTGTCGGCATCTCCATTTACACCGCCATGATTTAATGGGGAATTGTCATCGTTGCGAACATTCCCGACATTGCCCCCCCCGTTTCAGGCTCTTAAAAGTTAGTCACATTTGGGATGTCGCTCTTTGAGGAAGTACACAAAGGTTGCACTTCATGAATGCCCTCATTTTGAGGAAGTTGAGGTGAAGGATTGCAACGAGGACTTCGATTCCAAGGTCCCCAATGACCTTGAGCCAATTCTTCTTCCACGTCGTCATTATCTCTGTAATAGTTTCTCATTTCCTCAAGGTGATTGGCGCCTTTCACCCAAAGATTAGGGTTCCCCCGGTACTCTAGCAAAGAGCGGGGAGCTTCCATATTGTGCTCCTCCTTTTCCACGGCTATCAACACATCAAATTCACGATTAGGTTCACCAACCGGGACCGGCCGTAGGGCATCTGGGTCAGAATCCTCCGA
The DNA here is from genome assembly GCA_963971425.1 of Bryoerythrophyllum caledonicum. NCBI lineage: Eukaryota > Viridiplantae > Streptophyta > Bryopsida > Pottiales > Pottiaceae > Bryoerythrophyllum > Bryoerythrophyllum caledonicum. The sequence goes on along the minus strand of OZ020514.1, from coordinate 58,388,244 downwards.
GTGAATATTCGCATCGTACCATCAAACGGGATCGGCCCCTAGTCTTTGTTGAAGGCATCGGCTATTGGTATAAATATACACCAATGACGCAGCTTTTTCCGCCGCTAATCGATTTTGGCTCTTATTATGGACAAACGAGTACATACTCCAGTTTCGTTTGCAAGAGCTAGCTGAACACGTAGGGGCTAGAATACGAACAGCTATTTTAGACAATGCCCGGTCTGCGATCTTGGCCCACCATTAGCACTGGAGTTGAAGCTTTGTCTGGTTGGTTAGATGCCTCGGTAGGGCCATATGGTCATGTGCCCTCCTTGTATTGTGTTAATTCATATCGGACGTCGTCATAAGAGATTTCCAATACCTCCATCATTTTGCAAACAACCCGATTCAATGCTCTTTGTGCGATTCCGTTAGCCCTAAGCGTCACATTATCCTTGAGGTACGGATTCAAAAGAGCCCCGATGTAGTGAACATCGCTAAAAACCATTTGCCACCGGGTATCAAAAGATTGCTCAAGAGTGGATGCTATGTCAGCTCGTAGAGTAAAGGGTGACTCTCTCAAAGAGTACACGTGTTCTCACAAATTATGCATCACGAGCCACGCACGACCCATGGCTCGTTCGCGGCCAACAAACACACGCAATGCCTTCAAAACATCCCCAGTCATGTGCACGTAATTCTGACATCGTTGCCAAAAGGCCACATTTTCGATGGTGAGCACCACATTACGCGAAGCGATTGCTGCTTGCTCTCCATTCTGTCTATTCCGTAGGGTTGCAAAGGACTTTACAACACGGGGGTGGTCTTTCAACTGCTCCAACACTCCTTTGAGTCTCACCAATCGATCCAACATAAAGAAATTACAAGCAAAGTGGGTTTCAGTGGGCACTACAATATGCAAGTTTGGACTCAACTCACGAAGTGCTTCCATTGTCGAATGATGATTTCTAATATATTTGCACAATTTCTTTGCCCTCTCTATCAAATCTTTAAATTCTTGGACCTTCGCCCAATCCTCCAACATGAGATCCAATGCATGTGCCATGCACCCCTGCTTGTGAATGTGCGGGTATGTGAGAATAATATCATCCATTGCTCCAAGCATGTTGGGAGCATTGTCTGTACAAATCTGTGTCACATTCTTGGAACCCACCTTCTCAATGTAAACTTTCACTTGGTCAGCTATGTATCGCATGGACTTCTTCTCACCACTGGTGTCTATGCTCCCCAAGAATACGTCACCAGTGGGGCACGACATCATTAAATTCATGAGGGGCCTCCGATGGACATCATCCCAACCATCTGTCCATATCGACACCCCATAATTCTTGATTGCGAAACCGACTTTGGCTTCAATCTCTTTCTCAATTTGCAACCTCTTAGGTTCAATCAATCTAGTCCTCAACTAGTGATATGTAGGAGGAGTGTACTCAAACTTTGCCACGGATGTTGCCCTCACTGCATCGATGAACGCTTGATTTCGTGCCACATTAAAAGGCACATTCGCCTGATAGAAAAAGGTCGTCTACTTCTCATCAATTTCCTTCTTCTTTGCAATGTTAAAAGCATCAAGCATCCGTTGTTGATGTAGGTGCCCAGATCTAGTGGAATTCAAGGCGGTAAGACCACCCGACACATGTGAAGGGTCGTTTCCTTTAGAGAGATTAGGCACTCCTTCCCGAGGCCCACTTGTTACCCCACCGCCACATTATTTTGAGCGTCGGATTGGCTTGAAGTGTCAATAGTTGGTGCCCTCGATGGACCACTCGGACCTGAATCTCCGCCATACATGTCCCCGCCCGTCATTCGTTGCGGAACAATGTTTCCACAATTGGCAAATCGACTTCGCACATATGAAGTTTGCCCTCATTTTCTTCCCGGTCATTCCATTTAAACCAGATGAAAACATGAGCAAGCTTACAATCAAAATGTCGAAGACACTGCACTTTCTTTGAAAGAAAATAGGGACAAGGAGAGAACCATTATCAGATATCAAACTTCATAGTGCTCTTAGAAGAATCTACACAAACAGATGCAGTCATGTGAACTTGAACTTACCAATGATTTAGAAGATGCAATAAACACCATAAGGCATCCTGCGTTGTCCCATATGGGCTTCGTTTGCTAGACTCACTCCATTTATTGGCGGCGGCTAAACAGTTCTTCAAGAAAGCGAGGTTAGAACGTTCTTCCATCGCTTCCGGTAAAAGTTCTAAACTAATCCCTTGCTGTAGTAGCACCAAAACAATTTTGGAGGACTGTGGCAAAAGGATCCTCATGGTATTCGAGGCTAACAAGGTGCCAGGCCCTACACTTGGAACCATTTGAACCAAGGAGCAAATTAAATTTGCCTGTCTTTTTGCGGCTTGTGAATCTTCAGCTGCTACCACTGAACGAAGGAGTCACACAGGGGCAGATATATGCTACAAGAAAAGCCCTACATTGCTATGTTGGGCGATAAAACACCAGAGATGTTTGATAAGCTCGCCACAAAGCGCATTCAGATGTAGTGCACAGTCAACTGAGGATACAAAAGACCTAACGATAAACTTCTCAAGCGCTTTTACCACCAATAGATACATTATTTGAGACTGGGCTTATGTGGCGGACTCGGATGAAAATGCCGTGAACCTCTGCAACTGCACATGAGCAGTGTAAACCTCATCCTCTGCGAACGAGTCTATTACCCAATCTAGTCGTTTCGCAAATTCCATCATTATGTTTTTCCCGTAGTTTTCAGAGCTTTCGATGAGATGCAAAAAATGCATCACGCGGCTGGACAAATATCCTCCTTGCACGCTGTTGTTCCATACAGGCAAAGAAAGATCCCGTTCTGGCCCTTCGGCACCTCACCAAGGACTTCAGTAGTTGGCAAAGGTTCATAACCGCTGCAAAGAGACTGCAGTAGCTCTATCTTCAAGTTTGTGTGCACCCCAGATGCACTAAAAAGAAAAGATAAAAGCCCAAACGCGTGCGGCAACCTCGTACAGAAGCTCAATGGCTTCTTTTGGTAGTATTTCACCGATGCGACCTTGCAATAATGCCGCAAACTTTAGGATGAAGTTTGCATTTGTACTTCTAAGAGCATACCGAAAATGTACTTCCTCTCAACCCCCGCCGGCACCGGTAATACCTCAACTTCAGGATTCGGCGTGCTTCAGAGCAGAACATAAACTTAAGCCGGCACGGTTGACCGCAGTCTCAGAGTGATCGAGCGGAAGCGTTGGAGGCCCTCCACGACCCCCGCCGGCACTGGCAATACCACAACATCAGGATTTGGTGTGCTTCAGAGCAGAATATAAACCCAAGCCTGCAGGTGCGACCCCTCGAGCGAGTGATCGAGTGGAAGCATTGGAGGCCAACCACGACCCCCGCCGGCACCGTTGATACCTTAACTTCAGGATTCCGCGTGCTTCAGAGAAGAATATAAACTTAAGCCGGCACGGGCGACCCCAGTCTCAGAGTGATCGAGTGGAAGCGTTGGAGGCCCTCCACGACCCCCACCAGCACCGGCGATACCTTTACTTCAGGATTCGGCGATCAAGTGGACGTCACTTTAAATCGTAGATGCAGTGGTCCGTGACCCCCGCCGGCACCGGCGAACCCCACAACCACAAGTTTTTGCTTACCCACAAAGGAAGAAATGACCCTCGCCGGCACCGGCGGACCCATTTTCAGCCAGCTCTCTTCCCGATTATGCAAGATTGGGAGATAGAGCTCAACTTTACAAAGTCCAAAAACAGAGAAGTGGGGAGTTATTGTGATACTTACTTGCTGCCGAGTCGGCAGCTTGCGTGCTGTTATCAAGTTCAATAGGGCCGTCATCCTCGTCCTCATTCACCACGCTCAAGTTCATGGCGTCCCAATCTCCGTCGATGATAGCGTCTTCACTAGACTCAATAGAAGGCTGATCGGCCTGCATCACAATCTACAAAAGTCAGAGGTAGCGAATGGATTTGTGGAAGGGTTTGTAAGCTGAACTCCAAGTCCAATATACGTGGGAGGGTTTCTAGAGTTCACACTAAAAATGGAAGCGTAAACGATTGGGACGCCATGAACTTCAGTTCACACTCTGACGGATGAACGACATCCAAGTCAAGCCCCTTTAGGCCGGAATAGTATTGGGTGATACTGTGATAGGCCGGAGTAGTATTGTGACCTCCCGGGAAGTCTTAGGAGGTATCCATGAATTTTTATACTCATCTTTGTTGCTACATAAATAAAATTGAAAGGAAAGGGACAATTCAAAAACAAAACAAAAAATCATCAATTAGAGGGAGAAGAAGGAAGTGAGGGACAAACCTGAAATTAAAAAATCTAGGTTTAAATCTACAATGGGGTGAACGATAATCTCCACTAAAAAAGAAGGTTTGGTGGGAGGAGAGGGACAATAAAGAATATTTTTTTCAACTATGATAAAAGGGGGAGGGAGGGAGGGAGCAATGGACAACTCATAAAAGCAAATAAGGAATCCAAGCAAAAGGGTTCTTTTACTATTAATTAATAGTATACTGTTATTAAAATCACGGATAATCCAAAAAAACAAATAAAAATTGAGAGGGCGAGGGAGAAGGAGAGGGAGAGTATAATAAAAATAAAAAATAAAGTGAGGGAGAGTAAAATAAAAATAAAAATAAAATTACAGTGACAGTCTCTATGGAAAAGAAAATTCGTTTGAAAGCATATCAATATTCACTTAGGTCCTAAATGATTGTTCAATGCCAAATTCAATGAGTTTGATAAGACAAAATAAATGAATTTAATGGAACGATTTTTAGTTCACAAGAAACTAAACTTTCCTTAAAAATGGTATTTGAAGTATCAATGAGAACACGTACCAAATGTCCGGAGTGATGATTGCCCTCGTCCTTCTCCTCGTCTGGAATGTTGACATCCATATGTTTTGTTGGCAATTCAGCAACCTCTTCCATACTTTGCAAACTTAAACTTGGACCGCTCTCGAATGATAAGACGCGTGGAGTATCTCCTAAGTCATCCTCTACAACTTGTGCCTTACGTTTTCCCATCCTTGCCTTCCTCAATTGCTTACTACTTGAGAAGAGGAGTCCACTTTTTCTCCTCTTCTTCTTTCCCTCATCTAAATGAGCAGGTGTTGCGGGGACAACTATTACGAGCATCTGTAATATATCTTATCTACTCAGTGAGAATATCACATGGTAGTACATTGATATAGTTCAACGACTGCACAGGTATCCTCTTCACTAAGACTAATGGAATTCCAATTGATGGCATCCATTCAGTATTGTTCTCTTTCTATCCAAGACATATGCACTAACTACTAATTAAATTTATGGAAGGCAGTAACTCGAAGCCCATATAAACACAATTGTCAAAACATGCCTTAACAATCATAATGGGATATTAGACGCCGTGCATTTGTTAAGCTTAGATTGCATATTGTCATACACCGCCGATTTGAATGACCAATAAGAGGAGGGAATTCAAACATAGCAGTTATGAATTGTCAACTTCTCTATACTTAAACTCAAAATCCAAAGATACGCACATCATGTCCATCATGCACATAAACGTTTCTGTACATGCTTGCATTTTTTGTAAAACTATTATATGGTTATTCATTATTAGAATTCCCGTTTGTATAGGTATTTGTTTGGTTCAAAATAAATATCAATGCAATTTTTAAATACCGAGATTCGTTACTTTGACTTGAAATGAGGACTAACTATTATGACCACTTTGTATAATACCCTTACAAATTAATAATTTTACAGCCAAGAATTCTAGCCAATCATCTATTACCTATGATGCTAATGTCAATCCGCCGTTATGCTCGAGGTGCCAATTCATAATCACTATTATGCTAAATTAGATCTTTTCTATAACACCATATTCATTATATTGGGAGATTTAGCGACTCCCAAATTAACACATGTAGATCATAAGAGCTAAAGTGCACATCTAAACTCTACAATATGGAGAGATATGAGTTTCCATTAAATTGGGAGGTAATGTTTTCTACAAAAACCCCTAGAAAAATAAGTACTACGGATAACATTACATTACGAATCTAAATATAATATTGGAAAGAAGAACACATTAGTTGACACTTCTTTTATACCACATGTGTTCATTGAATATGAATAGCTAAATATTCACACTCGATCCTACTAACCCGGATTAACACCATGCTCCAATTTAGCTAAAAGTGAGCTAAATGACGGACAAATATCCACTTGCAAGAGAATTAGCTAAACACGTTTTGATGAGCCCTTTTTGATTTAAAAGAATTTCAATTCTCCTTGTGGAATACACATTGGCAAAAAATATATATAACGAGTTTCAAATGATGGTGCTCAGAAGTGGAAAAAAAATTGCACACACTACCTCTCTTCGAACTAAAGTGTCCCCATCACTTAGAGGTGCAATGCACTCAAAAAGGCAATTCCACATACTTTAGTTCCACTCGACCTAAAGTGCGCACCATTACTAAGTACACTGAACTAAATAAGAAGATTTGCTCACACTTTAGCTCCACTAGAGCTAAAGTACGACCCAACATTTACTTTCTATCATTCACCATGAAGGCAATTACTGGTGTTATTGGTTTCAAGACTAGAAGCAATTTACCACATTGTTATTTTAAAAAGAAAATAAAACATACTGCAAATTATCACCGATACGCAAAAACAATGGAGAGAATATTTCATAGCAATCATTGGCATCACATATTATAGTCATACAGAGTCTAAATGAATCAAATACAAATATCTATAATCTCAGCACCAATGGATCTAACCATACTACATGAAGTATTACGCATCAGAATCTAAAATCTAGGAAAAGGAAACTCCATTTATCTAAGTCTGTTACAATTCGGACGTGGCAAGTGCTTCCAAGGAGGCATTGATAATTGCTACTTGTCCCTTCGGAATTTTTGTAGTTGAATCTTGCACATGACCTCCATCCCTCTTTAAAGACCTAGGTTTCCATGCTGTCAAGATTGAATCGGTACTCTCCCACGTTATGGCTATCCCCTTTTTAATTGCCCAGCGAAGGTTGCAATCTGTATCCCAATCTTTATAGAACTTCAGAACATCCCGATCGCGCGATATAGGGCGGAAGAATTGGATACGCACGGTGTTTGACGTATCCGGGTTAGAATTAGGATCTGAAACTGCTTGAGCACTCCAAAATGGGCGCTCGTCCCCATCACAAGGCTGCAATGCAAAAAAATAGCCAGCAAAAAGATCACGACCAACTCTAAAAGAAGGAGGTGGACGATCGCGTCTCTAGCCAACAAAATGCTCATCTTCACGGTGCTCCTCGCGAACCTCAACCTCCGTTGAGAATTCATCTTCAATGGCATGGGCAATTCGCGTCGTTGGCCAAAAGCCGTCTTCCAATGATATTGGCGTATCCATTGGAAGTGTCAGAGCATCTCTAACATCGCGCCAATAATACGATAGCGGCTCAAAACGCAAACGGGCTTCAACAGACTCCCGCGGTGATTGCTCCCAGTGATCGATGAGTCCTAAAAGTCCCTTCACCACCTCATGGAGATGCCGCATCATAGAAGGCTTCAATCAACAGGTTCTCCGCGAGGCCATAAAGATCTTCCTTTAGAATCCTCCTTTCACAATTTGATGCCACTACCTTCTCCTCCCTTAGGAAGCCAATCCTCATCATGACAAAAGATTTTATACTTTATTACCGGACAACCACTAGAGTCCACATAAAACTTGAACTGATGAGCCTTCGTATGACCCTGGAAAGCTTCATCACCGTCCGCAATCATATCCCCAATGAACTTCTTAAAGTCAGGAACCTCTTGGATGAGATGTGGGATTGTGGGAACACTCTCGTTTTTCATAAACGACCTCATAAACAAAGGAATGGTTGGAAAACTCTCCTTCCTCACTGTCATACTCCAACGTCCAAATAATGCATCTATATCATCATGTGTATGACCAACTAGCATACAATTAACATATACCTCGCGGAAGATGCGTTTTGCAACAAAGAGAGACCAAAAATAGAAAACAAACCTATTTTTGTTATCACCAACTGCATTGTCCATTTGCACGTTCAATATTGGTGGCAAAGACCTCCCTCGAACTGGGATATCTGGAATCGGCCCTAATGGATCCAAACACATCTCCGCATCCCGTAATATCGCCGCATACAATGGATGAGAACTAGATTCTGGAAAGAGTTGCCGGGACGATGACTTTGGAGGCGCCTCCAGGTCACGCAATAGTTTTACAAACGACCCGACCGTATAATTGGCATCATGGGAGTATAAATCAAGGCCGTAATGGGCGTAACGCTGGTCCACATGACCATGGGCAAGCATGCTTGTGATTGCAAGAGGCAACTTCATAAGCCCATCTAAATGCTTTGTTTTATGTGAAAAAACCAGGGAGGCGGTCTTTGAGTGATCCATCTTATCATGCATGATGGTAAGAACCTCCTGGGGCGACGACTTTGATCGAAATGGGTTCAAGTAGTACAAGTCCCGATGTGAGAAAGTAGAATCGATGTGAACCTGCATCTTCTTTTGCCATAGCAGTGATGCTTGTGTTCCAGGTTGAGTAAGCTTCTTCTGATCCTGGTATTTGTCACGAGTAGTACAACGGGCAAAGTTGTCTCCACCTTTCTTGGCATAGTACTCAGGGAAGCTCACTCGCCGAATCTTACTCAAGCTTGAGGTTGAGATTGGCGGCAATCCACAATCAGCGAGATGATCATCAAGAAGCGGTATCTGATCCTTCCACTTAAAACTTGCAGGGAGGACCTTTGCCAAAGCCTTCTCGCCAGATGCGAGAACACGAGACTTGTGAGGCATGTGGTCCGCATGTCTATCGAGAATGGCTCCAAGAGCGGCAGTAGCCACAACCGTATGACCTCTAGGCTTGCGCAAACCGGTATTCCCATGGTGTTGAGCCGCATGACCAGCGGCAGCGTCTTTTGCATTCGGATAGAAAGTACTCAAACTTACACCCATGATTTTCATCCAGGCATGGGCACAAACGTCCACACCCTCTAGGGTCACAACCTTCCTACCCGAAGAGTTTCTATGAAACTGTCTGTGAACGTCGAGTTTGATATGATTTCTGAACTACACGATGGTCTCACTGTACAAGCGCGTCCGAAGGACTTTTATTTTATCTCTAGGGTAGTGTTGTACACAGTTTTGACTGCATCAACTATTGTTCGCAACAACGTTAATGGAAAGAGGGGTCATGAGGAATTTAGCATTCCTGGACACTGTTGGACGTGTATTCCTTGAGGAATTGTCGTACGAATGGGAGCTCCCATCTAGAGATCTGTTACGCTCAACCAACCAGACATTGTAAACGTCCCTAAGGCAATGATGGAAGAGACTCACACCGTTTAAGAAGACTTGTTGAATAGGCCAGGACTTAAACGAGTACCTTTACTCATCAGGAGCTTCCTCTAGAACAAAAGTACTGGACACCTGTACTACAACATTCGAATCCCCAAGAGGACCAGAGGAACCTAGAAGTGCACTGGACCGGACATTGCGAACCAATCCCTCCGCAACGCGAACACCCGAACCATTGTGAAGCGAAACAGTCATCCCAACCCAGAGACGGCGAGGAATAACATCAAACTCAGGAAGGTTTGGGTTCACGAGGGCGTCAACACAAACATCGTCACCTTCCGAAGACGACATCCTGCATTCCAATGAGATAAATATTAAATAACCCTGACAAATAAGAATGGATAAATACCTTGTAGGAATAGACATCAATGAAGAAGCATAGGAAGAGGATAATTAATCTCGAATCGAGGTAAGGTCTGGCGCTTGAAAATAACTATGATTCAAGTGAGTTGACATTGTAGACCAGGCAAATTTAGCTCGATTCGAGGTAAACTCATGCAGTATTATATGACAAGTATAAAATTTCATGGGATTAGTTTTAATCCGAATATGAAATTATCTCACCCTTGACAATGACAATTAAGCCCGACCCGACCTAAATTAATGACTATCAAACTCATTGTCATTTTATCTCGAGTCGAGGTAAACAAAAATAGAAAATAAGGTATGACAGTTTAGCTCGAGTCGAGCTAAATTGTCCTTGGAAAGAAGGTAAGTCAGTTTAGCTCGAGTCGAGCTAAACTATCCTTCCGTGATTCTCGGCGTCTTTTTAGGGATTCATATGGTAAAAGTCTTCAGCCTGTGAATCTGACTCTCTCTGTACTACAACCCAAATCTTTCCGTTAGTCGTCAAGAAACTCGCAGTGATGCTTCAAAATCGCAGTAGCAACTGGAACCACCACAATAACCCTACACACTGTCACATCCTAATTGCTAGAGACAGTGCATGGAGAATGCAAGAAGTATACATTGTGTACCTTATGAAGAAGACAACTGGTGCGTTGTTGCCTCGCGCAAGCGCCCTGCTCAACCGTGCGCAACCTATAGATGTTACCCTCCTCAACCTCAGACAGTTGTTCTACCTCCAAGCCTCTCCACAACAACCTTGCACAGCAACCAAAGTGAGAAGGAAAGAAATGAAGAAAGTTTTCGAGGATCGGCAAGGTCACTCACGGACACACGACCGTTTCAGAATTGGCGGGAGGAAACTTCAGAATTGGCGGGGGGACTTTTCCACAGCCCCTAAAAAAGTGCAAATTCAAAATCTTAGCGGGAAACTGAATCAACTATTTCCTAGCTGACTAAAATTAGGAAGAGTACATACCTTGAATCTACTCGCACATGCGAGTTATATTCAAGGTTTTAGGCTCACGCTCAGGGTTTGGATTAGGGTTAGGTTTAGGGTTTAGGATTAGGGTTTTTAGGGTTTGGGGTTTAGGGTTTACGGTTTGGTATTTAGGTTCAGGTTTAGGGTTCAGGGTTTAGGGTCCTTGGTTTAGGTGTTATCTTCTTATGTCATATCATTTCAATATAATAATACTTTGAAGATTCAAGATATTGACAATTCAACTAAGGTATAGGAAAATGTAGAGAAGATATTGAGACGATTAGAAATAATTTGTATTACAATCCAAATAGAACTTATCTATTATGTTGAAATCAAAGACCATAACAAACGAGTAGCATTCAAAAATGTGCATCATGTTACTATTTTGTCATCAATTTAGAATGTGCATTCTTTGGCAAGAATCCCAAGTGTCTCCATGGTCTGGATTTGGAATTGAAATTGGTTACTATGTACTTAGAGGTACTCAAAGACTTAAAATGTGCGCAAACTAATATTTGGATTAATATATCTTATATTTGAGTTCACATTGTATTATCATGAGTTTAGGGTGTGGCAATCTAAGCATGACATGAAAGATGGAAGAATTCTTGACCATACAAATTACTTCATGTTTTGACGTGAAATTAAAGACTTTGTCATTTGTAAAACATAGAGAGTGGAACAATATTAAAAGATTTCAACAAGAAACGGAGAGACCTCCTCATGACAGAAAAAGGATAATCAAAATATAAAATATAACTAATACAAAGAATATCACTTAGTGCATCAGGCATAATTTAATGTTCGTAATGTAAGTAATTTTGAATTTATTTATACATGCAAAAAAGGAATAATTAGTTTTTGAGCACGTTCTAGTGGTCGCAAATTATATTTGAAATTCTCAAAATTTTGTAGAAGGATGATAAAAGTCACGAGGCATAATTATTAGTAATTTAGTTTCTCAATGAACGTCTTCAATAAAAGTTATGCGAGCCAAAAGAGAAACTTCTCGATTGCCGGCACGTCGAGCAACCTAAAAAACGTTTTGCTATGACACAGTATGGAATGTGATATTTTCAATACATAGAAGTAATATTAGAACAAATGATATTGTGGAAAAACATGTTATTTTTCTAGTGAAAAAAAAGATTACATCCCAATTCATACATTTCACACATTGTCACATATTATTGATTTAGAGTACCAAGAATACTTAGACTTCATATCCACTGAAGACTAGGGGATCGTCATTTTTTTTTGCTTTTTAATATTACTATTGGAGACTTAGGTCCACATATTTTGAAAATCCTTTTAAAATTCAAAAGATTACTATTTCACTTGTGAAATACTTAACCATAAAGAGAAGTACGGAGTTCAAAATGATTGTTTGTAGAAGTGGATATACAAATTGCACATACATTAGCTCGGTTTTTAGCAGAGGTGTGCACCATCACTTTGTGCAATGAACCAAAAGGAGTGTGTGCACACACTTTAGCTCTAGTAGCGCTAACATGTGCCTCATCACTAGGTGCAGTGAACTAAAAAGAAAATATGCACAGTTTAGCTCTACTAGCGCTAAATTGTGCACCATCACTAAATGGAGTGGATTAGAAAGCAAAAATGCACTATGTAGCTCCAGTATACACAAGATGGCTTCTAGTATAGTGGACACTAAATAGGAATCCATACAGTAATTGTAAAATGTACAATAAGTGTAGTGATAAAACTATACATCACCCAATGTCAACTACTATTCTAAATGTCAATCCTAGTAAATAGTCGAACATAAAGTTTTTTACTTGTGGACAATTAGTTTAGGATACCTTAATCATGGTTTGATTACATCTTGAGCATCATAGTAAAGAAGGGTTGAGTGCATGTAGAAAAGCAAGAATTTGCAAGAAAGAGCTTGGGAATAATCGGACGTAGGTATGGAGCAAACGAAAAATATCAAAAATTGGACAAAGTAGAATGTAAAATATGGAGGGAAAATGAAACTGCAAGTAGAAGATTGGAAATATAAGAACATTCTTCTGGAAACGAAAATGAGTATAGAAAGGAATATTGGAAAAGGAAAAAACTTAAACATACTGTAAGCCCAAAAATAGACCCCCTAAGAGAATCCATTTTTAAACCTACAAGGTCCTATTGTTACACCACTTAAACCATTCCTTATGCTTAACTCTGGATAAATTTAAATAGGCCGAGTAATTATTTAATTAATTGTTATGTGATAATTATTATTATTATGTTTTGTTATTATTTATTGTTATTATTATCATTTTTTTTTTGTTTGTTTCAGTTTATTATTTTTTTTTATTTTTTATTTTTTATATATTTTTTAAATTTTTTTTGTTTAGGTCGGCTGATCAGGCCTGATCCAGATCCTGTTTTGTAGCAGCAACTTCAGCAGCCCTTCTCTTTTGATTCGGGACTCCGAATTCAACAAAATTTCCTCTCAAAATGATCAGCAACTTAATTCCAACTTGAATAAACCACTTAGAACCAAGATCAGCAGGCCAAGGACATAGAAACGATCATCACAAGCATTTTCCATGCACCAACGATCTCAACACATCATTATGAACCAAAAGACGAACTTGTGCATACAAAACAAAATCAATGGGCTGTGAACCGGTTCAGTTCCGGTGGAAGCTATGTGGTCCAAGACCTAATTCTGACCAAAATTTACCAGCGCTTCCGCAGGAGATTTAGCCACCAGAAATTAAAAACCTAGCATCGCATGAATACACGCGGCCTAATATTGCCGTCTGGACTAGCATACCAATACACGAGGGAGAAATCAGGATTCCAAGGAAGGGTCACTCCCTTATTTGAGCAGTCGCACAACGCACGCACCGAATCCTCGCCTCCCACGAAGCAGCCAGCCTCCCACTTCACGCACGAGCTCCCCACAGGTGCCACCCGATCCGCGCACCTCTCGTCCGGATTCAAGAACCCGACCTCGTGATTAAAATCACGGCCGCAGTCTCGCAACCAACCGCTCCGCCTGCACGCGCAGCGCCTTCACCAAAAAGAACACCCCCCACACGCCGGATTCTCCAGCTCGTGCGAGCTCTCCTCTCGCGCACTCAGGTGCGAACACACAAAAAAAAACAAACCAGCTCTCTCGCGCACAGGAGCCCCTCGCGCGCACCGATGCGCCTTCCCCGAATTCGGTGCAGACACTCCCCAACACCCACACAGCGCACCACTCCTCGCGGCAGCTCTTCCCAGCTCTCGGTACACTTGAGCACAGACTCCTCGCTCCTCGCTTGCAGGAGCCAGCCTCCAACCCAACAACAGAACTCGCGCACTCAGGCGCGCACTTCAAAAAAAACGGGCTCCTCCCCAAAAACAGAGCCCTCCTCTCGCACACCGACGCGACCTCCAGCTCCAGGAGCGCGTGCTCACAGGCACACACAAAAAAAAACCGAAGAGCCTCTCCTCGCGCGCAGCAGGTGCGCGTGCTCACAAACACAACACAAAAAAAAACCTCCCGAGAGCTCCAGCTCTCCGAATCCTCCACTCGATTCCGGCGCACACACACAAAAAACAGAAGAGCCCACGATCCGCACACTCACAGGCGCGTCTCTCGCGCACCGATCCCCGGTGCTCACGAGGAAAAAAAAAGAAGAAGCAGACCAAAAACAGAGAGCTCCAGCGTTCTTCGCTCGCTCATCAATCCTCGTCCCACCGCGATCATCACAATCGCAAGCACTCCCTAGCTCCGCCTTCGCAGCCCACAGGCGCCACCCGATCCGCGCACCTCTCGTGCGTCCTCCCAAAACAGCTCTCTCTCCCCAAAGAAACGGCCCCCGAAAATCCAGAGAGCTCCAGCTCTCTCGCCAGCGACTCAGCCTGGCTCGTTTCTCTCTTTTTTTTTTCTTTTGGTCTTTCTCGTTTTTCTTCCCCGACAAGACTGGCTTGGTTTAAATGAGGCAGCCCATGACCTCTCACAGAAGTGCAGGATTGGCTACTTACAGCCGTTTTTGCATGTTTTTAGTTTATTACTAGCATTAACTCGCTGCTTTGCTCCTGACAAGCCTCCCTAAAATTAATTCCATGGTGGCAAAAATTGTCATGTGGCATGTGCATGGGGAAGCACACCCAACCACCTTCATTTCTTTTCTTCCTCTCCTTTTTTTTTTCTTTTCCTTTTGATCTTTTAAAGACTATTACACTAGGTCTACTACTATCTACTGATGATTTGCAATTTACTTATAACTTCAAAAACTAACCACACAGCTGGACTCCCAGCACCCTAATTAGTCTACCTTAATTTTCCTAGCATTTTTGGAGTTCCTTAAGTATTTTTCCCGAGTGGTCAAACCGTCGATCAACTAGTCAACCCCTAGAATAAAATAGCAATTCAACTCGGAAAATTCTAGAAATTTTACCACTACTTCTACCTGCTAGGAGACACTCTTCCAATTTTTTCTCATATTTTTTTACCCATTTCTCAATTTTTGGTCATTTTCCAAGGACTTCCTTCCCATTTTTTATCTTTCTCTTCATTTCCATTCCACTTCCACTACACTTTTAAGTATATTAGTAGGGAGGAGGAAAAAATAGGGAACTTAGTGTCCCATCATGGCACTAGGCCTATTAATCTAGGACTTTGACTCTAATAGGTGGGTTGACCACCAATTTTAGCTAAAATTTGGTTAATATTATGAAGAAAACTCGAAAAAATGAAGAAAAAAGAGTGAGGGCCCACTTTGGCCACTCACACATACAATAAATATACAAATACAAGTAAAATACTCATTAGATATCCATCACATATTATGCATTCAATGTGCATTACATATTCAATAAGTATTCATTAAATACTTAATGAATATTCAAATACACATTAATTTTACATTAGAAATTTATGCACTATTCATTAACTATTCATTAACAGTGCATTAAATACTCTATAAATAATCATTAAATATATGAATATTAATTAAACTATCATAAAATATACTTTTAAAACTTCAAACATTCATTAAGTAAAATTTAAATATTCTTTAATTGTGCATAAAAGTTACAGATATACAAATATACATGAATTATCCTATAAAAAATCATTACAAAGTCATTAGGTATTGGCTAATTATATGATTACACAATAAATATTCATTAGATAACATTAAAAAATATTAAAAAAATGCAAGAGATGGGAATGAGAATAGTTGTGGATAAGGCGATAAGAAATTGAGGTTGAAGATGAGACGAAGAATAAATGCATGGTGACCGGTAGGCAGATTATGTTGAGCTTATACAATTTATCAAGTATCAAAATTGTGTGCTAGGGAAGAGTTTTGATAGAGGGCTATTACAAAATGAACTGTAGTAGGTGAACAAATGAGGGATAATATTCATGACAATGGTGGCTAAAACTAGTTTCCAACTTGTTGACAAATAGTGTACTAGAAAAAGAGAATCTCCACCGGGGCCGAGGGACCGGGATGCAATAATAAACACGGTAAAGCCCACTGCGTGAGGCCTAGGCCGGTGTCTCGGCCCACTGGAGTGGCGGCGCTGGTTCTTCTAAACAATAAATTTACAAAAAGTACAGGGGAGACCAAAATTCCCCGGGAGCATGTGTTCAATCATGTAATTACTCGAGGGAATTAAAAAAAAATCAATAAAAACCCCAAAAAAAATTAGCCTACTGTGGCGTCAGTGTTGGGCATTGGCGTTCCCTCACAGTGGCCAATTCGGGGTCGGTGTGGGGGGAAAAGGGTAAACCCCCCTGCCTTCATCTCAAACTTGGGCACCTTCCCGCTGGCATGGAAAATTCCCCGTCAGGGGTGGAGATGCTCTTACTATTGGATTTGTACCGTTAGAATAAAAGCAAAATGAAGTGAAAAGTAAAGAAAAAATTCACACTTTAGCTCTATTAAAGCTAAAGTCTGCACCATCAGTAAATTTAGGGAACTAAAAAGAAAATATGCACACTTTAGATCCAATAGAGCTAAAGTTTGCACCGACATTTATTTTATAATTATACAATTGCAAGATGTGGTCTTAACATACTTATTGTCTGTTCGATTCTCATAGTTAATAATATCAAACTCATAAAAAATCAAAACGTGAATTCAAAGTAATAGAATCTTAAAATCGTAGCTTTAAAACTCTCTTAAGTGTGCTTCACCTAATAATTGGTGTAGGAGGAACTTATATACATCAATGGTAATGAATTTACTCCTTGTGTAATGCAAAAATTGAAATCGAGTCAAGTGAAAGCCAGCTGATCTACTAAAACCATGAAAGAAAACTAAACACTATAATCCTATTTCTAACACTAAACACTATAATCGTTCACTTCCGTCCAATCCAAGTTTGTCTATTATTGAAAAAATGCCAATTTAGAAGTTTTAATTGAGATCATACGAATGAAATTGGAAATAATCACTTTTCTTTTGCTACCTGTTCGTTGCCCTAGAATATGCAAAATTGTAGCGTTAATGGCCGAGAAAAATTGTGTAGGAAATTTACAAGTACAAAAATACTACACGCGCGTAATATTTTGAACTTGTTCTAGAAAGATTAAATTGGCTTCTTGAAACTCCGGGTATCAATATTGAAGGTGAATGAATTGTGGTGCATCCATCTGTAATACCCGAGGGTCTCACCCGAATATCACGAAGGGTATTCCGAGGGTATCTCGGGAGCACCACACGGCCACAGGGTTTCGACCCTCAGGGCTTTAGGTGCCCCCCAAAGTACCCCACGAAATCGTAGCGCGAGCCTTTTCTCTTCCCTTTTCGTTGCTGTCCAGGTTTTCTGTGTGTATTTCCAGGCGTTGTTGTTTTGTGAGTTTTGTGCGTTTATGCGTTGGTTCGTCGTTGCGACTTTGCGGTTTGTGTTGGTTTCATTATCTACAAGGTTTGTTAAGTTTGTGTATACTGTAGCGCTGCGTTTAGGCTTTCGTACGTAGTTTACTGGAGGTTAGGGTTTCGTGCGGATAGGGTTTGTAGGACGTGCGATTTTTTGTTGTGTGAGTTTGTGTACACTGTAGCGCTTGAATTTAGGGCTATTTCCGTGAGATTGTGTGAGATTGTGTGAGTTTGTGTGAGTTTGTGAGAGTTTGTGAGTTTGTGTGAGTTTGTGTGAGTTTGTGTGAGTTTATGTGAGTGTGTGTGAGTTTCTGTGAGTTTCTGTGAGTGTGTGAGTTTCTGCGAGCACGTAGAGTCTAAAACGGCCGTGCGCGGAGGATTGACGTGAACATGGAACAAGACTTGCAGCTTTTTGAGTTGGATTTCTCAGTTTTAAAGGTAAGTGCACTCATTCAGTCTTGCATTTCTTTTGATATTTGTGTAGTTTTGCTTTAAATATGATGTATTGAAACATTATGATAGCATTGCTTTTGATGTATGTGTGAGAAGGTAGATGAGATTGTGTATTCAATGTGTTGGTTTGAATGTGGTGGTTTGAATGCGGTGGTTTGTGGTGGTTTGTGATTATTTGTCGTGGTTTGTGCTAGTTTAAATGTGCTGGTTTGTGCTAGTTTAGATGTGCACATTGAATTCAATGTTGTGGTTTCAATTGCTAAATTCAATGTGCTGAATTCAATGTGTTAATTTCAATGTGCTCATTTCAAAGTGCTGATTTCATTGTGAATGATTTCAATGTGTTGGTTTCCATGTGCTACTTTGTTTGATTTTGTGTGTGTGGGTTTGTTATTGTTGTTGCAGGACGTCTAGTTCCAGCAGAATTTGTCTGGAATTAAGGTTCATAATCAATGGTTGAAAGGTAAAATCCATGCTCTCACCCAGGAGCCCTAAACCCTACGCCTTCAACATCATACAACGAAAGACGAATCTACACAAACTGCAATAAATAAGCTCTTCAATGAACACAGTTTAGCTCGAGTCGAGCTAAAGTGGGACATTGATATTGCACTATTGTCCACACTTTAGCTTGACTCGAGCTAAAGTGGGCCTCCACTGTGCACTATTGTCCACACTTTAGCTCGAGTCGAGCTAAAGTGGGCCTCCACTGTGCACTATTGTCCACACTTTAGCTCGAGTCAAGCTAAAGTAGACCTCCACTGTGCACATTTGGCTGCACTTTAGCTCGAATCGAGCTAAAGTGCGCTCTCCAGTACGCTCTTTTGGCTGCACTTTAACTCGACTCGAGGTAAAGTGTGACCAATGAAGCACACTGGAGAGGGCACTTTAGCTCGACTCGAGCTAAAGTGTGGACAATAGTGCACAGTGGAGGCCCACTTTAGATCGAGTCGAGCTAAAATGTACGACTAAATACGTCTTTGGTTGCGCTAAAGCCGGCTCCAGGAAAAGTAATCATAATAACTACTCTAAAACTCTCGGTCTGAAAAAATGTCATGGCCTTCCAGTAAAGCCAACACACTTTACCTCGAATCGAGCTAAAGTGTAAGACAATGAACTTAAACAACAACTTAAACACAACAACATTCGGACTTTAAACATTCCAGAAGTAAAGTATACCAATGATATCTATGATTTAACTCATGTCAACTTCTCGTTCACCTTTCACAAGTGTGCAAGAGCTTCAGTCCCGCTCCAACCACTTGAGAACCTCGAAGAGTGAGGTTCGTGAGTGATTGAAGCGGAGTTGAAGCTCTTCCACAGTTGTGAGAGTTAAACGAGAAGTAGCCATGATTTTCCTAAAAATGTATAGAAAAGTCGTTTGAATGAATAATATAAGTGTTAGAACTGTTCAGCTATGCATTCTATGTATAAGCACTTTAGCTCGAGTTGAGCTAAAGATGAAGCTAAAGCTTGATTACAACATTGTTACAGTCGTGTAATTGCAGTCTAGTTTCTCAACTCACGTCTACTTTTCGTTCACCTCTCATAAATCGTGCATGAGCTTCAGTCCCGCTCCAACCACTTGCGAACCTTTAAGAGTGAGGTTTGTGAGTGATTGGATCGGTTCGTAAGCTTTTCCACGGTTTTGGGAGTTGAACGGGAAGTAGGCATGAGTTGATTGAAAGGGTCTAAGAGAATGTTCTAATTGACTAAATTTTGTTGCAGAGCATTATTCACATACTTGTATAACGTTACACTTTAGCTCGAGTTGAGCTAATGTGTGACCTCGCCGTCCTAATTGGATGATCATTTAAGCAATCTAATATCTCTGCTCTGTTTCGTGTTTGTGCAGATCTGAGAGGGACAGGATGGTGTCTCAGCTGCAGCACTTCTTCCAGCCAAAGCCTGTCGACGCTGACGATGACGATGGAGACGATAACAACCACTTGGATTGCTGGGAGCTGAAGGACCCATCAATGACACTGAAGTGGACGCTTCTGTGGGCGACCTATACGGATCATTCAGTGTTTGGTCAGACCTTTGCTGGTGCTATCGTCGATCCCTAGCACATCGACTTCATGACCAAAATTTCTGATGTAGTCCACAAAGATAACGATCACGTTAAGTTGTCGTGTGAGACGACCACTGAGTCCTTAGATCCGTATTTGTTTACTATTGTAGTGGACAATAGTTCATCTCCCTTCTGTATCCAGGATTTAGTCGATTCTCTTAGGTCGTCCAAATTTGAGGAAATAGTGACTCAGGTCGAGCATGAGATCTCTCTTAAGAAATGGGAGACTAGTAGCGGACAGCCGCTGAAAGCAAAGGCTGTAGCTAATAAACTGCACGTCATTCTATCTAGAATGAGTACCTTTGCCGCTCTAGATAAGGCCAAAAATATCGCGGCAAGACGCCCGATAGAAATTTCAATGGTTTTGGGGGCCATGACTGGTAGCCAGGACATGAGTCAAGCCTCGGTACCGGTTAGAACATCAGGTGCGAGAACAAGTCAAAGCACCCTGCGCAACACGCTGTCTGCTTCCCCCGTGAAGAAGCACTCAGCAGCCAAGAAGCCGGAGACCTCTTCAAGAAAGAAGTCGAAGCTCGTATCAAAGGAGGAGTTAGTCAATTCGATGGCCTCTGCACTCTCGGAGCTCCCTAAGGCGCTCGGATACGGAGAGACAATTGACTACAACAACGTCCAACTGATTTATCAAAAATTCTGGACGGAGTGTCAGAGATGCTTCTTCAATGGAGACAGAGAGATGAAGATCGAGCTTGACGTGATGAGGTTGCATAATGCACCTCTGGAGTAGACGATCTGTGCATTCAAACCTCGGGGTATGGAGGAGTTGAAATATTACTACCTCCAAATGCCAGACAAGACGTAGAAGCAGACTCTCTGCGTCATGCCGAAGCTTGACGCTATGCCGACGACTCTTGAGGAGCTCAGCAACTACGACTACTACATCATCAACGGCCAGCATAGCGTTGCTGCCTCAAAGGAGATGATAAACGGCAATGTCTCGGAGGTTATGAGAAGGCACTTCCGAACATGGCAATGTTACATTGTCTGGACGCAGGATCCGGAGAAGCTGAGGAAGATTTCCGCGTATTATAATCGCGTGAATCACTTGGTCCAGTTCTAGCCAACGTGGGCAACCAATATCCTCGGCTCTCGTACTTTGTGGATCCAAGCTGGGAGTCCAATGCCCAAGCACTCCGCCACGGGCATTCGAGGGTCTCACAAGTTAGGTTGGAGAACTGCAGTTGAAATGGCCAATGACAAGAGGTTTGAGGTAATATATCTTAACCAAGGTCATGCACTTTAGCTCAAGTCGAGCTAAAGTGCAAATTCACTCTGTATCTTGTATAGTCATGTGTATAGATAAAAAATTGCTTTCATTGTCTGCTCTAGGGTTGCAAGTTAGCTCGACTGAAGCTAACTTGCAATGTGTGGACCCTACTGGACATGTTTATATTCCTTCTTTAATTGTAAATTCACACGACCTTTTTTATGTTCTGTGCAGCCATTTCTTAACGCGGTTCGTGAGCGCTTCGCAATGATCGATGTTGCAAAGAGCCACGCAGCGCTCAAGAAAGCCGGGAAGGCGAAGGAGCTCTCAATTACGAACGAGGTGAAGATCATCACCGCAACAAATGAGACCTTCAAGCTCTCGTCGAACGTCATCTCTTCCGCGGCGCATGGCGACCTCATCAACGTTGATTCGACTTCGATGCCCTTGGCAAAGTTCAAGGACGCAAAGTCTTGGGTACCTGAGAAAGATGGGGTCCTGACACGCGAGTTCTTCAAGTTTCTCGGCAACATGACCAAAGCCGATCACGCGAAAATGTGCAAGTACATTCTCAATCGGTCAGGGCCATCTCGAAAATTGCCCTACCCTAAGGTTGTTATAAAGCAGCCAAATTCTGTGCTGGAGGATTGCTACACCGCCTGGGACTGGGTGGATCGGAGAAAGAGGAAGGAGGTGGCTCGGATGGAGCTTCAGTTGATCAGGCCGGAGTTGGCCTTCTTCAACAGCACTGGAACGTACAGTCGTTCCAACTGGCGAACGTTCAAGAAGAACTACAGTGTCAGCAAGGCCTCAAAATGTGCCCTCCTGGATTGGGGACCACCGGATTCAAACTACAAGGATTCGAGGCTGAAGCAGTTTCGCAACTACAAATGTGAAGATCTTTCTCCGTACGCTAAGGAGTTCTTCAGAGTCTTCATCGATGTGCGGTCGCGGTTTGTTCCACCTCAGGGAGCCCTACACTTCCGTTCTTACAAGGCGGCAACAAATTCGCTCGGGACGTGGCCTTCGGATTCGTGGCGCAACCTGGGCTGCGACGTGAAGCTTGGCATCATCGAATTTTGGAACATCCCTAGGTTCTCTGGGAAGGCAACATCATGGTTGGAGAGGCCCTTCTTCGACGAGTTCATGACGATGTTCGCATCGAAAGGGCAGCCTTCCCTCACCGGTCTTCTAGCCTGGCTTTTCATTTGCGGCGACGAGCAGTCACACCTTCAAGTGACAGTGTTTGCTGAGGCCCCGTCATTGTGCCATGCATACGATGTGCTGCAGTCGAAGTATCTTCCCTCCGAGAACAAGCGCCTGGGAGGATACGCGCCAAAGACCAACAACTCTCTCGACCCGGTTCGGCTCCTCTTTCTCTTCAAGAAGGAGCTTACGCAGATATCGGCCGTAAAGAAGACCTACGCAGCTCCAGAGCATGTGTTGCAGACAAAGCTGCTCAGGTACAACGAGTTGGCGAACTCCATGAATTTGAACGAGCTCAGGATGGAGTTCTTCATCAAGGTCCTGGAGCTATTTTGCATGAGAGGGGAGGCAGTTGTCCAGCTATTTGGCGGGACGAAATTACTCATTGCGAGTGTGGTAAGTTTTCCTGCACTTTAGCTCGAGTCGAGCTAAACTGTTGAAACCCTTTCTGACTCGTGCATAGTTTCAATGAGGTCATGCCTATGCTGTTGCGTGACACTTTATCTCGAGTCAAGCTAAAGTGTCGGCTTTTACTTGTATGATTTTCTAGAAGTCATCAACTGCGTTCGTAACCTTTTAAGTTGTAATAGCTGAGTTTCCGTACCAGCAATTGTTAGTATTCAGTTGAGCTCGACTCGACTTAAATTGAATCTTGTTCAATCCATTGGTGTGCAGATGTTGGACCTAGAGGCATTCTGCATTTCCCACGACACCGATGAGCAGGACCTCGGCGACGCCATGGAGGTCACGTTGACGTTGGATTGGGCCGATTTTGATGTTTCTGTGTATCACGTCAACGTGGAGATCTTCCCCGAGCTTGGAGAGGCCGTTGGCAAGGGGAAGGAGAAAGCAATTGTTGACCTTGGCGATGAGGAGGAAGATGCGGAACCGAGCGCCGTGGTTGCGTGCCCGATCTCGAGCACTGTCACTCCGGATAATGAGTCCCATGACGACTTTGTTGACGCTACTCCGCCTGAGTTTCAAAGTGCCTCTCAATTTGAAGCAGGAGACACAATCGCTTCCTCGCGACAACGACTCGACTTCCCGGAGTTAGATTCGTTGGATATTTCCGACAGGCCTCACTCAGTTCCCACCTATGGCGGGTCAGCCGCTCGGCCCGCTGCCAAGAAGAGGAAAGTCGCCAGCGCGAGCAGCTGCTCTCCGTTGGCTATGGCGAGCAGTGCACAGGACGACAGCAGGTTGATCTCCCTCGAGAAGAAGCTCGAGGAAGAGGCCACCCGGATGAGGTTGATGGAGCAGCGGCTGGCGGAGCGTGACAAGGAGCTCAGGAATCTACAGCGGAGGCGTGACGAAGAAATGAAGAGGGACCAAGATCAGAGGCATGCCGAGATGATGCTCATCATGCAGAGATTCATCTTGGCTAATTTGCCTGCTGCCGCCACGACACCATCCGTAGTTAATGCTGCGATCCCCCAGCCTCCCCCCTCACTGGACGACGGGTCTAGGAGTCTGTCTCGCGATTTGAAGCTACCATCTCCGTCGGGTACCTCCCCCGTCTCCAGTGGGGGTCAATTGCTTCATGTTCTCCCATCCCCGTCGACCCGCCCCTCTTCCCCTCGGAAGCCGCCCGATCGGGATGTATCTATCGCAGATGTCCCCAGCTCATCGTCAGGTTAGTGTACATAGTTGCGAGTGTATATAGGCAGAACATTTTGTAAATGTCCAATTTTATACTCCAGTATTTTTTGTTGATATTACAGTGCAAGGCGAGCACTTAAGCTCGACTCGAGCTAAACTGCTTGACATCTAACCACTGTGACTTGTATCAGTGTCCTCTGTGCGCATCCGTTGATAGGGTGAAGTTGTTGAATTTTTTCAGATCTAAGTTTCAAAGATGACGCGATTGCTCAAACAGTCATAGATGAGGTCGTCCAAACTGCAGTCCCAGTCAGGGTTGTCATACTGGAAAGACGTCCGGTACGCCTGTCCGTCCGATTTGGCCGTCTGGTAGAGCTCTTGCCCGTCCGATTCAGTCAACTAAGGGTTGACTTACTCGCTAGGTATAAAACAGGTGACATGGCAGCCATGTTGGCACCACACAGCTGCCACGTAGGAGAGGGTCAATTTTGAGTAGGATCGGGGACTAATGGCAAGTTGGAGGTGGGGCAGAGATGTCCCCGCCCAAACCGGGCAGGGGCGGAGATGTCTCCGCCCCTGCCCCGTATGGGGTGGGGACGTCTCCGCCACTGCCCAGGTTGGGCGGGGACGTCTCCGCCTCTACTAGTGCAGGGGCGGGGACGTCTCCGCCCCTTCAGGAGTTAGTTAATAGTGTTTAACTATTAACACTATTTTGGTAAACTAAAATTTATGTTTACTGTAGTATACACTAAATGTGAACCCATACACCAATTGCAAATGAAGCACTTAGTGTAGTGACGTAACCGGACACTAAATGCCATTTACTACACTATGTATCAATTTTTGTAAAAATAATAAATAAAAAAAATTCACTTGTGCACATTTAGTGTATCAATAGTGTATCAATAATTATTTGTGCTTGAACAAGTGCAAATCTCGGATTGAAAATTTAAGATTTGGACGTATCCAATATTGATTAAATGAGACGTATGGCAATTGCCAAGTACACATATTCTTCTACGAAGATGCCGTATTGCCTATTTAACCACCACATGCAAAACTAATGCAGCTAATTAACAAAAAACTATTGTCAGTAACAACATAGAGGCATAGTCTAGTTGTGGGGGGGTTTCATTAATGTGTCTAAAACATCTGGCACAAAAGACGGTTCTTCGAGCAGTTGTTTTTGCAACGCTGTAAATTTTAGCTACAAGTTTACATATTGCTCCGTATTTTTGTGGGTGAAATACAAAGTGTCCCAATCATGTTTCCAAATTTTTTCACAAATCCAACCCACCGCAAATGCATCTGCTGCCTTGGAGTAGAGGTGTGACCGTTGCATGACTTCAAGCGAGTTAGTGGAGTCCCGCGGCCCAAAAACATAGAACAGTTCTGGTGCCACAAACCGTCGCCGCTCTCTCTCTTCTTGAACCTGCTCCTTGAATTCATAACCATACCTTGATGGCTCATTCTCCACAACCCGACTAGAAAGCCCCCAATCGCAAATTCCGATGTACACCGTATCGGGTTTCTACTCATCAAAGTGGAGCAAAACATTCGATGGAGAGATGTCATTGTGTATATAATTCGCGTCGTGGCATTTCCCCACAATGACAAGCAACGATAGCGCGAGGTTCACTCGATTTTGGCGGTAAGTTTTTACCCACCGAAGCTCTTGGATCGACAACCCGGTATTCGGATGCATCTCAATCCATTCAAACGGCAATGCTTCGTCGACTTTCAAGTCAAACTTGGACCAAAAACTCTGGAGAGATCCCCCATTCCACCAGAGCTTGTACCCTTCCATAGTTTTTGGGTGGATGTACGCAAGTCTAATGATCCCTGGATGCACTATCGGACACCCTCCAGCCTCGTTGATGATGTCTCGGCGCTTCTCCCTCTCGCTGGTGTTGGTCAGAGTCTTTCCAGCAAAGTAAATCCAACTTGGAATGTTTTCCAATTTGGTTATCATTACCTTCCGTACAGCCCCATAGCCACCCACCGCTTTCTGTCCTGGCATTGGAATCACCTTAGCGCAACTTTCAAGCCACTTGAAAGTTCCACCGACGGAGTGAGCCAAAATTTGTTCCTCAATAGTCGCTTTCCAAGGAGCCAGTTTCTTCTTACGGGAAGAAGAGTATTGTTGAACAAAGCCCTGAATCATCCTCATCTTCGCCACAAGTGCGTGTTCCCCCAGGTTCCAGTTGCTTTCATCCTCCTTCCCCGTGACGTAACACTAGTTCGCAACAATATTGGTGGTCAGTGCGGTCACTTGTGTGTCCAACCACTCCGAATGCAACCAATAATCTGAGAAATTATTAAATTTCTCAGATTTATCAAGGTTTGACATTAATTCGTGTCACATGTCAACCGTCAACTTGTGGTATCCCTCTTCGTTGTGCGCCAAATAGCTCCTCGTCAACGCCCCTCTCCTCCGGCGGTTGTAAAACTCGACGGCAATCCCTCTACATTCAACCATGTATTCGTGCGGGGGCATGTCCGGATTTGGTGACTTCTTCCGCCTCTTCCCGCTCGACGACGACGGATTCAATGATCCCGAAGTCAACTCCGTGTTGGTGGACGGAAGCACCGTCTCATCAACATCATCCAAGTCCATAAATTGGGGGCGCTTCTCCATCGACCTACTTCCTTCTCCCGCCATATGTGATTGTCAACTCCCTACCGTGGTCGAAATTCCAAGTTGATGGTTTCAAAAAAATCGCAAAGAATCTGGGTACAAAAAATGGGCCAAGCCCGATCAGGTACCAAACTCACTTTCAGGCCGCAAAGCGAACTGACACGTGAGGCCTAGGGAGTGGACTTGGCAGAGAATAAGGACAAAATGTCCTCTATTTATATGGAGTAGGGTTCTTTTTGCGAAGACGTCTCCGCCCTACCTAGGTAGGGCGGGGACGTCTCCGGCCGTGCCCGGTAAGGGGCGGAGACGTCCCCGCCCCTTCCCGGGTATGGCGGGGACGTCTTCGCCCCTGCACAGGGTGGGGCGAAAACCTCCTCGCCCATGCCGCGGAGACGTCCCCGCCCCTGCTCGGGGACCCTAGACCAATGCTTCGTCTATCGGCTATATAATATCGTGCACACCCCTAATTGTCCCCGCCTCATATACTCCCTCTTCATCCACCTCTTAATTGAGTTGGTTGTGGGCGTGGTGTGAGAACTTCATCCATTCGCATCACATACATTATTCCGATTTTCCCCACCCATGGCCACGCCGGTAAAAATGAATAAAGAAGAACAAGACAAGAGTCGACTATGATCGGGAAACAAACAGCGGAAGAGGTTGCATGTGCTTCGGAATCTTGTTAAATTGGCTTGTAAAGGTTGGGAAGAAGTTCCGGAGCCATGGGGTTTCGAGGATTGCGCAAACTTCATCTAGTGGTGCCATATCGACAAGGCTTTCCCGGAGGAGCGACACAATTATCACCGACGCTTTCACAAGGCAAATTTATGGAAGTGCACCGACGAGGCGTTCGAAAATCAGTGCATTGAAGTATACCAGGTCTTGTACGACATCCCTTATATCAAACGCAATGAAGTAAATCTCTTCCTTGCGCGAGGTGTCCACGCGGAGGTAAAGTTGGGCAAGAGGGTGGATTGGTCCACCTTGAAAGCCATGGGAGATAGCATAAGAGTTCCTTCTCCGGTGAATGGATTGATTCCAATGGGGACACGGAGGTATCCTGAAGGCGGATTGGGCAAATTGATGGCGAAGACTGAACCGGTCGACACGTACAAGACCGATCCCTGAAACACGGATACAAACTCTGACGGATCCCACGTTCCAATCACAAGGAGCCAAAGGACACAAGCGCGCACCAAATGAAGGAGGGCGGAACGGGCGGTTAACGTAGTCGTTAATGATACTGTTAATGAAGTTGGGGCTCAGGTACATTCCCCCGCGGTTGTTGATCGAACATTAGAAGCCTCTATTGGTGATATTTTTGCGAGCACTATTCAAACCTTGCTGAACCAATTGGAAGGGAAGACAACAGAACTATTGTCATTGCGCGATGAGGTTCGCAAGTTGAGAGTTGAAGTCAATGATAAAAACATTGTTATTGACCAGCAACGACGTGATATGGAGGAGCTCCGACTTGCCCTACAAGCTAGTACAATGACCACAGAAGATTGGAATCCACGACAGGAGGAGGAAGGGCTTGTACACGTGTCAACCCAAGACGATTCGTTGTCGTTTGATGAGGCCTCTACCAACGCAGACAAAGTTATGGTCAACAAAGAAGAGGGTGCGAGGGGTGACGGCGGCAAAGTGCTCGCTAAAGCGCTTGAAGAGAATTCAAGACCACAAAGTCGCTTGGATGTGTTGGAAGAACATTACTATCAATGGAAGTTGGCATGCGACTTCACGATCGATTGGTCCCGACAATTGGTGGCGGAATTCCAAAAAATCGACAACAACTATACCGGAAACAACCAGGAGAGGGTGTTTGGTTTGACATCGTGGGCCCTCGTAGATGATCTTTTCAAGATGGATGAAATGGCGATGGTGAAAACCGCCGGTGGGCAAGCAACCATCGATTGGTCCCGTTACAATTGGGATTTCAAAAAGGAGGTTTCATCCACCCTCGATCATCGGGGCAAACCCATGTTATTGTGGCCACAACCTTCGAGCTTCGTATCCGACGGTACGACTTGCTCAATTGTCTAAATCCATTTGGTCCAGAAGGTGGGATGCATCTAGGCACTTGTGAGCACTTGTACCATCCATTTTGCTTGATTAGCTTGATGGTTGTACGCCGGCACTGCTCATTGTGCAAGGCCCCTTTTCACGAGCGATTGTACGAACTTTTTAGATTAGTTCCATACATGCCCCCGCATTGGGAGTTCAGTGTGACGAACGCTCCTGATCAATCACGTATGTGGGGAAAGGATTTGGTGTGGAGCTTGAAACTGAAGATGCACTCGTTGGATAAGATGCACCTCTCAAACGAGTGGGGTTGGGGAAGGGACCCGGAGCAGATTGTCCAGGTGTGCAAGAATTTGATCCTGTTAAAGGACAAATACGGTCAAGGAAAACGAAATTTCTTCTACCAATGCGATAATGGCCATTGGGACGAGAACGGGGAGCAATTTCGTTTCGGACCTCATCCACGGCAATGGTTGTGGGCCGTTGACGGAGTTCGCATCATAGACGACAACGGGGATCGTATTTCTCATGACGTTGACGAACCGGACCCGCAAGAACTAAAACAATTATCGGAATCAGAGTGGAAAGAAATTTTCCGAAATGATGGAATCGACTTCTTGCTCGATGTGCACAGTCCAGGGACACGACAAGCGCTCGACCAGCTCATGCAATCCCAAATCCTAAGGGCCATGTTGGATGAAGATGAACCTGCGAGGAGAACACGATTGGCGTCTCGTAGACTTGTATTGGGCTCAGATGAAGACCTCCCTATGCACGTAGGGGCACACGACAACGAGGCAAGGGCGAGTGGCACTACTAGTAGCCCAATGAATATTGACTAGGTATATTTTTTGTTTTTGCAGTACCAAGAGACAATTTTCTTACAATGCGATATCTGATAGCGTTTAATGTATTTTTCCATTTTCGTATTATATTATGGATACTAAAAAAAATATGAATAGTAGTGTCTATATTCTACTTGATAATAGTGGTGTGAATCCGTGTGATTATGGATGTACTTAAGCCTCATAAAGATTTGTGCGTTTGTATAAAAAAAAATGGTGTGGACCAAGTTTTAAACCTCCAAACATTTTTAATCCCTAAAGGACCAAGACATTTTTGCACCAAAAACACTTCAAAACTGCGAGGCTATAGTATAATGCCTAAGATTGGAGACAAAACCTTTTTATTTCTACATCTAACCGTAGGATCTCAATAAATACTTCTTTGTTAATGTCCCCACAAAATTTCATAAATTTTAACCACATGGATTGAAAGGCTTGCATAGCTCCCATGCTATTCATTACTTGGTATCAAATTTTTGTACTAGATAAGGCCTAAATCCATTACTTATGGTAGTTTAGGATGATGTTAGTTCCTTATACACCAATTGTTAGAGGTAGAAAAAGGGTGTACCTTATTCAAGTCAACTATGCTAGTAGTGGAAGCTAAAAAATGGGCAATTAACGTTTTAGATTTTAGATACTTGATATGTTTTAGATTGATGATCCAAACGGTCAATATGAAGGTCTACACCACATATTGTTGTGGAAAAAATCAAAAGTATAAAAAGTTAAAATCACTAAGTTTTATGTGGTAAGACGTTTTTGTTTTTGGTACCTTGCCCGTTATATTTTTGGCAATATGTGAAAATCTTTGACATCAGTTGAAGCGTTATTTTCCACTAAAGACAAGGATTTTTTTTTTAAATTTGGAAGGAAATAATTTTCTACACTCTTATGTTTGCTCAAAAACTAATAGGGAGCTAATAAAGGTGTTCCTTATTGGAGAGTATGCCGTCAAAGTACAAAAGTTGTACATTCCATTTCGCCTTCCTCCTAGGCTAGAACTAGGGAAAGACATATTCTGCGTGTTATTTTAAGTGCATTACGATCTTGTCGAAACCAAAAATTATGCACCCCATATTTAATTGTGCACCCGCCTCATGGAAATGAGGAGTGCCTCGGCCAAGCAAGAGTGGCCTCAAACGCCTCCTTGGAAAGTTTTGTTGGGACGAACCCCCCCCCAATTTACAAGCAAACGTCTCCGCCCCTACCTTGGCAGGGGCGTGGACGTCTCTGCCCCTACCGAGGCAGGGGCGGGGACGTCTCCGCCCCCACCGGATTACTATTTTAATGGAGGGGGACCTCATTTGTCCCCGCCTCGCATACTCCTATCGACCATCTCTTCATTGAGCTGGATGTGGGCGTTGTGCAAGGTCTCATTCATCCATCCACGCCAAAATTTTGCATTCACACGTGCACACCATGTCTTCATCCGGACAATTGGCCAAGGAGGAGCGAGACAAGACCCGTGCACGAGCGGGGAACGCCCATCGGAAGCGGTTGCACGTTCTTCGTAATCCCGAGAAGTTGGCTTTTTGAGGTTGGGAGGACGTAGTGTAGCCATGGAGTTTTGATGATTGCGCGAACTACATCGAGTGGTGCCACATCGACAATGCTTTCTCAGAGGCGCGACACAACTATCACCGGTGCTTCCACAAGGCAAACTTGAAACATTGCATCGACGAGGCGTTTAAAAACCGATGCATCGAAGTTTACCAAGTGTTGTATGACGTCCCATTCGTCAAACGCAACGAAGTAAATCTCTTCATTGCGCAGGGTGTTCATACGGAGGTGAAGTTGGGCAAGATAGTGGATTGGTCCACTTTGAAGTCGATGCCGAGGAAGGTAAAAATTCCTCGCCCTGAAAATGGAATTATTCCAATGGGATGGCGCAAGTATCCGGAAGGTGGATTGGGCAAGTTCATGACTGTGATGGACGACACACCTAGCTATGATACTGACACGTCAAGTTTAGATGCTGACTCCGATGGAACCCACGTCCATGTCGCGAGCAAAAAGGCACAAGCATGTGGTAGGCTGAGGAGGACCGAACGAGCCCTTCACCAACATTACTACTGACTAGGAGTATTTAAAGGTTTAGGACGTAGCAAATCAATTTTGTGAACAATACTTTTGCTCTAAACATTATATGATTTTAAATATACTTTTTGTTTGTAATGGTACAGTTTATTTAGAGAACTTGCACATTACATTCTATTAGAGGCTTATACTACCCGTTATGGATGGAGACTTGCATAGCTCCCATGCTATTCACTACTTGATCTAAAAGGCAGCTAATAGAGGTGTTCATTATTGGAGAGCATGCGGTCAAAGGACAAAAGTAGTACTTTCCCGACAGCCATCCTTCGTAGACATAATCTGCTTCTTATTTTAAGTGCGTCGCAATCTTGTCGGAACCAAAAATAAGGCACCCTATATTAAAACCACCAACCTCCTCATGGAGAGGAGGAGTGCCTTTGCACCCAAAATGCCCCAAGGGCCTCTTTCTCCTGGGTTGGGAAGACGTCCCAGCCCCTGCCCAAGTAAGGGCGGGGACGTCTCCGCCCTGCCCTGGTGGGGCGGAGACGTCCCCGCCCTTGGCACGTCAGGTTCCACCCGTTCTTGGCTCGTGTATAAAAGGTTCGGGGAGGGCCGATTGTCCTCACGCTTGTCACCTTGGCCTCTATCCCTTGGACCTCAATTTAGTTTGAGCTCCTTGCGAGTCTACTTGGGAGGCAGACGGCACTGGTGTGCGGCTGAGGTGATGTAAAAATTGGTTCAAGCAGTGCACTAGGGCTATCAGACCTCATATTTTCACCCGATACTATACTATAACTAGCCCCGTATTTTGGCTTAGACGGGACTTGCACATTATTTGGCACAAGTATATGCAATGAGACGTCAAAGGAAGCAAACAAAAGAATGGGAACCTTGGTACAATTTTGGTGACAATGGAGGCAAAGTGAGTTGTGTTTTTTGTAACTATACTTTTAGATACAAACGTGAGCGTGCGTTCGCTGACTTTGGATATGGCGCCAAGTCAGAAAGGTCGATTTGTCGTAGCCTACCTCCCTATGTGCGAAGTCGATTGCCAATTGTGGAAACATTGTTCCGCAACGAATGACGGGCGAGGGCATGTATGGCGGAGATTCAGGCCCGAGTGGTCCATCGAGGGCACCAACTATTGACACTTCAAGCCAATCCGACGCTCAAAATAATGTGGCGGGTGGGTTAACAAGTGGGCCTCGGGAAGGAGTGCCTAATCTCTCTAAAGGAAACAACCGCGAACATGTGTCGGGTGGTTTTACCGCCTCGAATTCCACTAGATCTGGGCAACTACATCAACAACGGATGCTTGATGCTTTTAACATTGCAAAAAGGAAGGAACTTGATGAGAAGTGGGCGACCTTTTTCTATCAAACGAATGTGCCTTTTAATGTGGCGTGAAATCAAGCATTCATCGATGCAGTGAGGGCAACATCCGTGGCAAAGTTTGAGTACACTCCTCCTACATATCACCAGTTGAGGACTAGATTGATTGAACCTAAGAGGTTGCAAATTGAGAAAGAGATTGAAGCCAAAGTTAGTTTCGCAATCAAGAATTATGGGGTGTCGATATGCACGGATAGTTGGGATGATGTCCATCGGAGGCCCCTCATGAATTTAATGATGTCGTGCCCCACTGGTGACGTATTCTTGGGGAGCATAGACACCAGTGGTGAGAAGAAGTCCATGCGATACATAGCGGACCAAGTGAAAGTTTACATTGAGAAGGTGGGTTCCAAGAATGTGACACAGATTTGTACAGACAATGCTCCCAACATGCTTGGAGCGATGGATGATATTATTCTCACATACCCGCACATTCACAAGCAGGGGTGCATGGCACATGCATTGGATCTCATGTTGGAAGATTGGGCGAAGGTCCAAGAATTTAA
Source organism: Bryoerythrophyllum caledonicum (assembly GCA_963971425.1). Classification (NCBI taxonomy): domain Eukaryota; kingdom Viridiplantae; phylum Streptophyta; class Bryopsida; order Pottiales; family Pottiaceae; genus Bryoerythrophyllum; species Bryoerythrophyllum caledonicum. The sequence goes on along the minus strand of OZ020514.1, from coordinate 58,354,693 downwards.
AGATTTAATAGAGAGGGCAAAGAAATTGTGCAAATATATTAGAAACCATCATGCGACAATGGAGACACTTCGTGAGTTGAGTCCAAACTTGCATATTGTAGTGCCCACTGAAACCCACTTTGCTTGTAATTTCCTTATGTTGGATCGATTGGTGAGACTCAAAGGAGTGTTGGAGCAGTTGAAAGACCACCCCCGTGTTGTAAAGTCCTTTGCAACCCTACGGAATAGACAGAATGGAAAGCAAGCAGCAACCGCTTCGCGTAATGTGGTGCTCACCATCGAAAATGTGGCCTTTTGGCAACGATGTCAGAATTACGTGCACATGACTGGGGATGTTTTGAAGGCATTGCGTGTGTTTGATGGCCGCGAACGAGCCATGGGTCGTGCGTGGCTCGTGATGCATAATTTGTGAGAACACGTGTACTCTTTGAGAGAGTCACCCTTTACTCTACGAGCTGACATAGCATCCACTCTTGAGCAATCTTTTGATACCCGGTGGCAAATGGTTTTTAGCGATGTTCACTACATCGGGGCTCTTTTGAATCCGTACTTCAAGGATAACGTGGCACTTAGGGCTGACCGAATCGCACAAAGAGCATTGAATCGGGTTGTTTGCAAAATGATGGAGGTATTGGAAGTCTCATATGACGACGTCCAATATGAGTTAAGACAGTACAAGGAGGGCAGAGGACCATGTGGCCCTATCGGGGCATCTGACATCCGCCAGACAAAGCTTCAACTCCACGAATGGTGGGCTAGGATCGTACAAGGCATTGTCTAAAATAGTTGTTCGTATTCTAGCCCTTACGTGTTCAGCTAGCTCTTGCGAACGGAACTGGAGTATGTACTCGTTTGTCCACAACAAGAGCCAAAATCGATTAGCGGCGGAAAAGGCTGCGTCATTGGTGTATATTTATACCAATAGCCGATGCCTTCAACAAAGACTAAGGGCCCATCCCATTCGATGGTACGATGTGAATATTCACTCGGAGGATTCCAACCCAGATGCCCTGGGGCCGGTCTTGGTGGGTGAACCTGATCGTGAATTTGATGTGTTGATAGCCAAGGAAGAGGAGGAGCACAATATGGCAGCTCCCCACTCTCCGCTGAAGTACCGTGGACACCCTAATCCTTGGGCGGAAGGCGCCAATCATTTTAAGGAAACAAGAAACTATTACGGAGATGATGACGATGTAGAAGAAGAATTGGCTCAAGGTCGTTGGGGACCTTGGAATCAAAGTCCTCGTCACAGTCCTTCACCTCATCTTCCTCAAAATGAGGGCATTTATGAAGTGCAACCTTTGTCTACTTCCTCAGAGAGCGAGATCCTAAATGTTACTAACCTTGAAGAGCCCGAAATGGGGGGGGGCAATGTCGGGAATGTTTGCGACGAGGACAATTCCCCATCAGACTATGGTGGTGGAAATGGAGATGGCGACAACAACGGAGCAAGAGAGAATGCAGTAAATACTGCGACTCGAAACAACCAAGGATCGGTTGAAAACCGGTATGGCCAAGAGAGCCCTATTGGAATGGGTGCATCATTTCATAGCACTGGAGTCTTTCAAGGAGACTCTAACGCAAATGTTGTAAACACAACAATTGTAGGGACGACTTGAAGAAATGAAAGGGTCGTTAATCAGCGTCGGCGTTTTGACCCAGAATATGTAGACCCCGATGATGCTTTTGCATTCACAGAGGACCTTGAGCCACAACCATCTCCGGTTGTGGTGTTGCCTACGATTATCAATGACCAGAATGTACCAACGCCGCCTTCCCGGAATTCCTCTTCTCCTAGAACAGCGAATGCCATGTATGGACCTTTCCAATGAAGTGTAGGCGTTGAGGGGATGGGTCTAAACACTTCCGCTACAACTACCAAAAATGGCAGACCCCCTGTGGCCGCTACAAGGATGCCTCTTCATCCAATGGGTCATTATATACAACCGAGTGCAAGGACTAATGCTTGTGGAGCGTCTAGAGGCCGTGGAGCGGCTAGAGGCGGTGAAGGAAGAAACAACGGCGAAGCATCCTCCTCAAGGCATTGTAGACGTCCCCTCCTTGGAATAGGGGCACGAGATCCGAACGTGGTTGTACAACCGTCTTTGGACACGTATGTTCCAGGACGCTCTTCAACAACTCCGGCGTTTGTTGTTCTGAATCGAGCAATTCGTCCTACGAGCGGCCCAACCATAAATTCCGACGGCGATGATCGTCATGCACATCGACAAAAGAGATTCAGACGCTCGCGTTGCAATGGTGAAACAGTCGTAGAGCTTCGCAATGACAACTCTGAAATAGAGGGCTTTTGGACTACGGATGGTAGCAATGGAGAATTCTCAGATGAGAGCGGTGAAGGAGCTGATGATGACAACCGTCCAGATTGCGATGAGGCACCAGATGATGATGATATCATCTTTCGAGATGCAGTTATGGGTGGCCCGTCCACCGAAGGAGTGCGCAGATCGGGCCATTTGAATAATTAAAGGACAAGAAAAGTAACTACATATGTGTATGCGAAATCAAGAGAGTTGTGATAATTCATAGAAGAAGCAAGGAGAGAAAAAGGTTTCTTAGATAACTATAAGATATTACTTTGTTTGGAAATATGAGATTAGGAAATTATTGATTTATCGTGAAACTTTTTAATGTTATAAACATATTTTGCTTCCAGACATTAAGGTCTCTCCGCTCAATGATGCAGGGGCGTGGATGCCTACATGAGAGGCACGGACGTCCCCGCCCCTGGGGAGTAGACGTCTCCGCCTCTGGGCGTAGACATCCCCGCCCCATGGGAGGCGTCACCGCCCTAGTGCCACGGTGGCGTGACACGTCCGTATGTGACGTGACAATCATAGTAAAAATTTCTTACTTGCAAAAAATTTTTGGGCGCTCTTCCAGCAATCCGTCCAAACCGTCCATCCGTGGTGTCTGGACCGCCCTTCCGGTTATCCCGTCCGATCACCTCAACCCGTCCGATCACTTCAACCCGTCCGATCACCTCAACTCGTCCGTTTTGACAACCCTGGTCCCAGTCACAGATGAGGTCGTCCAAGTTTCAGCCGTGCTCGTAGACGAGATCAATTATGATTCTGCTGCCCTGGAGCCACCTCTTCTTGTCCCTGAACTGTGCCCCCAAATGGATGTCGGGCACTCCGGGCCACTTGACAGCATGCAGGGTTTGTTGGGATCGATGGGTGCCCAAGACAAAATGCTGCTGGACGATGAAGTTCTCGAGGTATTCTTCTAACACTTTTCAAACTCCACTCTTTCCTCATCACTCCTCCCCCCATTTACCTCTTTCGTTCTACGTATTGTTGATTCGTCGTTGTTAATGAATCTGTAATAATATTGGTCGTTCTCTTGGCGTTTCCGAACCAGGTCGGCGAGGCATCAATAAGTGGTGCCAGTAATCTAGAAGAAATACCTAGAGTCCTATCAGATTTCGAGGGCAGGTGGTTGAATATTGTGCTGGACCTCAACGGGATTCTATGCACGTGTGAGCCTTCGTGGCAGGCCAGAGGATCCAGGAACTCTATCCCGTCCAATCACTCGGCTTCGCTGCCGGCCGAAGTAGGCCCTAAACTAGTTTGAGTGCGCCCTGGTTGTGTTGAATTCCTTACAAAATTGTCTAAGATTGCCACCATCATGATCTAGAGTTCGATGATGGAATCTTCAACACGTCAGATATGTAAATATTTTTTTCAGCATAGTTCTTCGTACCCTCTCAGGATCTTTGGCCAGGAGAGTTGCGATAGGGTTCCCGAGCGTAGAGTCGGTAGCAGAACAATCTACATGAAGGAATCTGGCACTCAGAAGGACATCTTCTTGAAGACCTTATCGAACCATCTCTTCAGTAGGTTGGATCGTGAGTATACTCCGGCAAATACGCTTGTCATTGACGACAGCCCGATTAAACACACGCTCAATTTGCCAGAGAACGTCCTTCTTCTTCCATCATGGTCACACAAACATGATGGCGCGAGAGACGATTCTGTATTGTTGGAGGAATTGCTGCCATATCTCACTGACCTTCATCAGTTTCCGGGTGGCCTAGCACAATATCGGGCCGAACATCCCTTTGGCCGGGAGATGTTCCATAATGATCAGAAGACGTGTGGTCAGTCTACGAGTATCTGGAACGCAATCCAAGCGTCTCAGAATCTCCGCTCTTAATGTCGTTGGGAACGCTTAGATGCGTATTACACTTTAGATCGGATAGAGCTAAACTGTATCGATTGACTGCAGCTCCATTTTATAAATTTTATTGGACCATTTCTTGTGTATATTTTTTTTGTAAATGAAACAGAGATGTTTCACCACTTTGTTTGTTGTGGGGATTGGATACCTGCTGCTGATGGAATGTCGTGCTATTTTGAATGATTGGAATTTTCATCTATTGTTCTAAGGTATGTGAGTGTCACTCTGGTTGAAATTTCTACAGGACTGTGACTGTCGGGCGTCCGTGGATTCCTTGCTGGACCTAGAGGAGTTCGCTCTTTCTCTTCGGAGTAAAGGGCTTTTGTTGCACTCTGCTGCAACCGCGCAATCAACCATGGATTATTTGACCATGGCAGTGGACGACGGAGTTGTTGAAAGCCCTATTGCGCGGGAGCCAATTCATGAAAGGAACAACTCACCTTCGCCGCAGTGGCCTTGTTCAGTTCCAGGGTCCCCGCGTCTAAATCCGGATAATTGTACTCGAGCAAAGCGTATTCTCTATGACGGTTTAAGGGATGGTACTTCCCAACGCTCGCTTGCGGTGCGTGTTATGATGACCTCCAATTTATTGCACTATTGAGATGTTTTGGCCTAGACAATTTTGGTTTGTTGTTGAGCTACATTGCACTAATGTAGTTTTGGTTCATTTAAGCTTGTTTTTTTTCGTTGGAGGTTAAATGTGCTCTGTGGATCTTTCCTTCTACATTTTAGCTCCATTCGACCTAATGTGCGCTAGGATGGATCTTAATGATACAATTTTCATGTGTGTTGTGTAGAAGTATTCGACCTAAACTGTATTTGTTTGGATTGTGTGTGGCGCCTATTGTGCAGGAACCATCCGGTACATGTCTCCGTCCCCATACTCTCTCAGGAAATGCTGCTAGAGGCAAATGCTCTCCTTCCCCCACCCGCCGGCACTCGCTGCCCAAATCAAACAGTGACAAAGTGCGTAGGCGGGGTTTGCAGCGTCTTCTAGAGAGTCCATTAATGCAAGAGAATGGCGCAACATGGACAAGGCAACGTCAGAGGGCTTTTTTGAAGACGCATACAGAGGCTTATGGTGGAACTTCGTAGACCATTTGATTAGTGATAGGACGATTGTGTTTTGCCTCGGCGTGAATGAGTGTTGTTTGTGACTTTTTTCATGAAGTTTTGAATAAAGCTTGGAATAATGGTACATGCTTCTTTTACCATTACCATTTTTTGGGACATTCGGCTAATTTGGTCCATCCATGTAATGATATATAGTATTCTTGGTGCATTGTCGATATGCTTTGCACCTACAATTGTCTATATATATTGATACTTCAAAGATCATATATCTTCAAAATCATGGAAATCTCCCAATATAACGAATATGGTGTTTTCTCTACTGTTAGAGAAAGTTGTCTTGACATCGTGAACATTCACATCGGCTGCAGCTCAATATGCAACGGGATTTGGTGTCAAACACATTGAGCTGCGAAGTTCAAAATATAATATGCAATTGCTTCTTAACGGTGTCGAAAGATGTCCTGCCATCGTGCATATTCAGCTCGACTCGAGATGAATGTGCAACGGCAACATTTGAAAAACCCTCACCTTCGAAGTTCCACCTACATTCTCCGGTTGCTTCTCTACGGCGTTCCAGAGACGTCTTGACATCGTACACAATCAGCTCGACTCGAGCAGAATGTTTATCTGGAAATACTGTTGAAACTTCATCATTCAAGTTTCAGCAACATTTTGAGGTTGTTGCACTACATTGATGACATGATGTCCTCACATCGTGCACAATTAGCTCGACTCGAGATGAATGTGCATCTGAAATTGCTATTGAATTCTCACCTTTCAAGTTCTTCCAACATTCTGAGGTAATTGCCCTACATTGATCACATGATGTCCTCACATTGTGCACAATCAACTTGACTCGAGCTGAATGTGCAACAAATTGCTGTTGAACTCTCGCCTTTCAAGTTCCAGCAACATTTTGAGGTGGTTGCCCTACATTAATCACATGATGTTCACATTGTGCACATTCAGCTCGACTCGAGCTGAATGTGCGACCTAGGTCCGTCCCATTTGTCGACAAGGTCAATTCATACCCCAAAATATGCAACGAAATAAACGCCGACGTGAAGTTCCCTAGTTTGATAATACACTATAGCAATTACAGTCATAACCTTTGCAATGAACACCATGGTCCACAACGTTGCACAACTTGAGTACGAATGTCAACGACTACCTTCAAACACAATATTGAAAGTACGACATCCTAGTGAAAAGCAAACGTCAAGAAGGAGAAAAGATGGAAAATAATCATACCTGACAGAGCGAATGTTCGTCAAACAACTATACGTGAAGACAGAAAGAGATTTCCTACTCATCCACGCGCCCAATGGCACCTACCGCAACCTCATAGCGACGCTTGAACAAGGCATAATTTCATTGGATAATTTCACACTCTATCACACCGACACAAATGCTAATAACTCTACACTGACGCAAATGCTAATAATTCTACAAGAAGTAGGGAAACCAAAGGCCAACACAAACAATGTAAGAGGTGCAGAGTCTAAACGCGCAGAGCGAAGCAAATGAAAGAGGAAGAAAGAGTCCAAATAGTGCGGCCGACGCTGAGAGAGCCAATGTGAGTCCGAGAGCAACGGGAGGATGGTGCAGAAATTTGGGCAGGAAAGACTATTTTTGGATGGATAAAGTAGGTGAGGAAAAAGTCTGCCACAAATCTAGCACCACATCATTTGGGGAATTGAAAATAGCTTTATCCGTTTACCGTAGGATGGATATCAATGGTCCAAATCTCTATACTTTTTGTGGACGACTCATTGTTCACTGTATGGGATTTTGGGTTCAACGTTTAGGTTTAGGGTTCTATTAAGGGTTAGTGTTAGGATTTAGGGTTCGGGTTTTGGTGGGTAGGATTTAGGGTTTAAGGTTTAGGATTGAAAGAGTTTCGTTGTTTATGTTTATGAATTGTTATTAACATTCCTTCATTTATTCAGATGTTTTGAATTGGTTCACAATTCACTATAAAACATAATCATACCCATCTATGGTCACCGTCTACAATTATTTCAATTAATTGAACAAATTACCTCAGGTTAAAATCGAGTGTATAGTTTGTCAATTTATGGTTTTTATGTATATGCTATCATGTTTTGTGTATAATTATTCAAAATTTAGCCTTATGAACTTAGTTCATTTTATGCTAAAAATATTAGTATTTATTACGTACATTGCATAACATGCATTAAGTTACATGAGCAGGTTGCCAAATGTTAGGGGCTATTGTTGTATGTTAACAATGTGAATACTAACCATAAACGTTATAAAAACTTGACTTGTATTAAGGTAATTTATTATAGAAATATAGTACTATAAAAAGAAAACTTCCACATATTAATTCACATTGTAAAAATATTTTAGATTCACATAGTTGAAAGATGACGTATTTAGAAATTCAATGATAGTACATTTTTCATTGATGTGAATGAAGCACTAAGAAGACACGTTCTACACTAAAATTAATCTTCAATATATGATGTTTGCATTTACCTATTTAATTTTGTTATAATATTTCAAATGAGCACTGTTTATTTTAATACCCTTGTATTGTATGTTAGGTGAATATTTTTTAATTAATATTTATCACGCTAGTATCATTCATATGGGAAGTTTCATTGAATTTTATGTAAAAATGATTAAATTCCATTCGGATGTGAACAATTTTTCTCATTCACTAAATCTTCCATAATTAAATTTGTAGTATATACTACAATTACAAAATATAGATATAATTCATCCACTTCATATTATTTTAGTTGGTTTAATAATAATAACTATAAATCATGGTAAATTATAATTATGTCCTAGAAAATCAAAATTACAAAACTATTATAGTATGACATTTTTAGAAATAGCATGAAGATATTCCACTCAATGAATTCTAGTTAACTTATTCAATGAATTGATATATTATACTCCTACATAATTACTCACATTGGTCATGTAACAGATCATATAATGATACAAAATTATTACTCACACATGATGAATTATTGTCAAAACACCTTATATTGATATTGTTATTCATTAAAATAGTAGTATGCTATTTTCAAATTTGGTAGTGTGGTGTAAAGAAAGATCAATAACCACAACAAATCGAGAGTCTTAAGCAACATCAAATAAACGAAAAACATACACCTAAACAAGTATACGTAATACACCCTCTAGGAACAAGTATGAAATCACTCACGTAGTCAAGCGTCTTGCACTCCACAAAGGGAGAATCAATGAGTGCAAGTAGTATAGAAGAATGCGGAGCCTTCACTAATGATAAACAATCACTTACAAACAAAGGTAATCATTAACACTCTCTAACTCACTGACAAAGCTTGACTTAACAAAAACATCAAGTCAAGGACACTTGCAGCACTATACGCACAGGGTTACAACCCCAAGTGGATGAAAATCATCCACGGATGAATGCAGTGCGCCGCAGTTCGTCCCTAAACACACGTAGATAAGTAACAAACTAATCTACATTAAAACTACGATACGGAGAGGCCCTCGACGCCACGTCCGATGACAGTAGTGATTCTTAAAATTTATCTAGTTTGATGTAGTATGGTGCACATTACAAAGTTAGTGTAAGTCTTGTGTTGCAAAAAAATCACTTCTCTAACGAAGTTCAAATGAATTAAATGCATTAGGCTTCCCTATGCTAATACTCTATTAGTGGATAATTCTTCTTGATATTTTCATTATATAAGTTTGTTGACATTTACAATGAAATGATACCTCTGTAATTTCATAGATATGATGGCACTAGATCATACTACAGTGAAGACATAAGAAAGTATTATCTATGGTAATGCATCAAGTCAATAATATTTGTAACAATAATTAAAAAGATAGAAACCACGATATCAAAATATCCTCGGAGTAGCCATAATGTTTCTTTAGCAAAACAAAGTTGTTTACTTTTGCAACGCCATTTCTTTATTAAATCTCAATTGAAATATTGTATCTTAACCATTAAAGGTTTGCGAAGCGACATTGTGGTTGCAACACATATTGTTTTGTTTATTTGACATACAAGGTGTTCGAATGGATGCCACTAAGGTAGCATTGGATGAAACTAATACAAAAGCTTGCATGAGTATTTGTATTGATCCAAAGATACAAAGATTTTCAAGTGGATATTGTTACTATATCTTTGAAAAGGTGTGTGAGAAGTTGAAAAAGCAGCTGGTGATCTATTTGGCGAGGAATTTTAGAGTTTTGGGTGTATGAATCAAACTTTCCTCTTATTAGAAGATGTTAGATGAAAAATTTTAAACTAAAAATGTGATATGTTATCCAATATAGAATTATTAAATATTACATTGCGGTTAAGTATATATTATGGGTTAGCTACAATGAATAAAAATCTATATGAGATAGTGACCATAAACTTTATGATAATTTGACAATATTCAATCACCTTAACAATAATAAAAGTAATGGTGTATTAAAAGAGATTTCAAGCTTACGACAAGAAAATGGAAAAATAAGAATATTTTGATTCATGATAGGCCTTGAAATTCAAAGACAATTTGAGGCAATAAAATACGTGGTACTAGAAATCAACGAATATGTGGTGGTTAAATTTCAAGGAAATTTACAAGTTTAGGTTTATGATGTCTCTAAAAGGTCACAAGTTTAGGTGTAATTAAGGAAATTGGATGTGTGGTGAGATAGGTGGATGGAAAGGTTTCTCCATGGTCGAAGGACTCGTGAGGAAGGTCACCTATGACCGTTGTCCTGATGTAAATATCTACAATGTGTAAAACATATACTTGTTTATATTTTGGAAAGATCTTTGATTAGGAGGACGAAACTTATTGGTGACGCTTCCAATAGCTTCAAGGTGACGCTTATTGCTCACGGGATTGTCTAAAAGGCGAAAGCCGTAGACAATATTCACCAATTCGAAGTATTCCTTTACGTTCTTAGAGTTTGTGTTTGGATTTGAAGTTTGAGCTAAAATGTCGGACTGAAGGATTTTTATGGAGTCACAAGATCTAGAGTCTGAACCGGAGGTAGATTTACAACTTTCCTTGTCTCAGTTGCCAATTCAACCATCCCAGCTGGCGGTTTCCACACCATTGCCATTCCACCCTCAAGATGAAGTTGGATCTTCTCGTCCGCTAAAGCAGCCTCGTGTTGAGCAGCGTTGGCATGATAATCTCCGAAAGGACGTTCGTGTTTTAGTAATCTTACTTCAAACTGGATGTGTTGAATGGGGCACTCGTGAAATGACATTTGAAGGAAGTTTTGAGGGCCTGAACGAAGACCATTATTTCTGTATACCTAGGCCAATCGAGGTAAACGCTGGCCACCATTGTTGGTTAGAAGGGCCAATGAATCCTTTGACGAAGACTCAACGTGCAGATTACATCGCAATTACTATCAAACGCATCCTCAAGTTCTTGCAGATGGAGTAGCACTGTTCTTTGACTTTAGTTTTTACCTCTACTTGATTTTAATTGAAGCTTTGTGCTAATTATAAATATTTGTGTTCCATTTGAATGCTAGAAGTTAAAAGATGGTAGATAGAGGGTAGTTTACCTCCTAGTTAGAACTCTAAAGGTTTGTTGACCTTAAAAGATAAGTAGATACTTATCTTTTGAGTTTTCCTAGGGCCAATGGGTGTTTTGAGGCCCATGTGATATGCACAAGGACTGATCTTATCCACTTTAAGGGTCTAGAGGGTAGTTAGGCATCTTCTCTCTCCCTTTTAATCGGATTTTGGGGGAAAAAGGGGTTAGTGTACTTTTAGAGTGAAGTATGTGTGTGTAGAGAGCCGAGAGTTTGATGGGCGATAACTCTCGTTGTAAGGAACATTTTGACATGAAATTTTGAGGGTTTCTTCCTCTTTAAGATGCGCTACAAAACAATTTATTTTCGCTTGATTTGGAATTGTAAGCAAAGAGTTACAAGCGTGTGAGTGGAGGAGGGTCTGCAGCCTCCCAACGAAGAGGAGCAAAGATTTGGGCAACCACCAAAGTTTGTAGTTTTTGCGTCTTTCTTTGAAAATTTCAGCAGTTGTAGAATTTTGTTTAGCTTTGCATGAACTTATCACTTGAGTTGGTTGGAGTCGAATTGCAAATGTTATGAAGGCTTGAAATTGTGAAAATCCGAGGCCATCCATTGAGAGGGCAGAGGTTTCAACAAGCCATAACTTTTGGACAATAGTTTAGAGTGGTTTGAGATTTGAAAAGTGTGAGCACCATTGTCATAGCTCTCTAAAAAGTTGTTACAATTAATATTTGGAGTTTTGAGGAAGAAGTTATGAGCGATTGAATTTCTAGAAAGGCGGAACTTTGAACTCATATAACTTTCGGAGAGTAGTTTAAAATTACTTGAAATTTGGAGGAGTGTTAGTTATTTGTATTAGCTTTCGAGAAAGTTATTATACTTAGTAGTTGGAATTTTTAGTCATCTGTGGCACCCGTTTGAAGGTTACAGCCTTGGTGGAAGCTCTTCAATTGTGTTTTTGAACACTTCTTTTGAGTTTCTTTGTGTTTTTGAACACATGAAGATTTGAAGACTTGAAGGCAAGAAGACATGAAGACATGAAGACTCGTGTGTTGTGGCTTGTGGCTTGTTATTTCTAGCCGGATTTGGAGGCTCATAGTCTTTATTTTGTTATTCCCAGCTGGATTTGGAGGCTAGTTCTTTTCAATTCTGCTTCGTAAATTTTGTTGCGGCGAAGTGGGGTTAATCACCTACACGGTCGTATTTATGTTATTCCCACCGGTGAGGTGCGATTGTTGATCACCGTGGGTTTGAATTTTAGGAGCCAATCTTTCGGACGGTTTGAGCTTGTGATCTGGCCGTCCCGTTTTACCCGTCAGAGGCCGTGGGTTCTTATCACCTTACCTTTACCTTTAACCCATTTAGAGACACCACATGATAGGCCAACGGGGAGCTGTTTGAAGAGTCGAAGATATGAAGATATGAAGAATTGAAGACCTGATTGGACTCTCCTGCCATCTATTCCTGTTGCAGCCAAATTCCCCATGAATTCTCAAAGCGCTCCTCTCTCTACACGACACCGTCGGCAAGAGTTGACGCCTTGAGTAGAAAAGGTATTGCCTTTCCACAATTAGCTCTTTTCTTCTAGGTTTTGTTTGTGTTCTTCTTTTTGGTGTTCGCTGTGTTTGCGAAAGGTGTGTGTAAGTAAGGGAGCCCGTTGTTTTGGGTCGTACGTGGGCGTAAGCTTGGAGCGATTAGAGAGCGAGCGTTATTGTCGTTAGGTTTTGTATTGTACAAGGTGTGTTTGCGATAGGAGAGTGCAATTGTGGAGTTTTGTATGTGTTGTTTGTGAGTGTGCTTTCTGTGCGGTGTGTGGTCTGTGAGTGTAGTTTGTGAGTGAGGCAAGTGCTTCTCTAAAAATTTGAGGGTGAGCGTCGTTGAGTGGTGTGTATTTTGTAAGCGTTTCTGTGAGGGACATTTCTTGTTAGGGTTAGCATGTTTAAAGTGTGGGTTTTTCTCTGGGCGGGTTTGTTCCTGTGAAAGATGTGTCTTACAAGAGTTAGCGTGTCGATAGTGCGGATTTCTCTCCGCGCCACTCAAGCTGATTATGTACAATTCTAGTTAAAGAAGCATTGAGAATAGGATATAGAGATGGCGGATTCAACTCGAATCGAGCTAATTTTGTACCGAAACAGTAAAATAATCCAATCAATGAAAAGTTAATCAAGCCATACCTCTAGCCAAATGAACAAAATGACAATAGGTAATCTAAACAGTTGTTGCAGTTCGTAGAGACAATATTTCTCCGGAATGCACCTAATCGTCCAAATGCTTCCAAAATAACCGCTCCGGTTTCATTCCCACAGAGACCTAATGTTCTTCTCCAAATATTACCCAAAACTAAACTATCACATCAATCGTTCATGGGTTAGCTATTCTCTTTACTTACGTGTTATGGATCCGGATCTTTCCGGAGTCCGGAATTTATACAATGATTACCGGAACTAGGTTCCGGACAACCGGTGGGTAGTTTGATTATTCTTTGTTTCTCCTCAAAGAGTCTTCCGGACGATTTAAGCGAGTGACCGGAAGGCCACTGATCCTATTTTGTGTAAGTGGCCATGTCGTAGTTTGCAGAGTCAGTATTCCTCCGGAATGCGCTCAATCGTCACTAAGTGCTTCCAAAGTAAACCACTCCGGTTTTGTTCCCACAGAGATCTATTTATCCTTTCAAATTATCCCAAAACCACTACTCTATTCATCACCTAGGTTAGTTAATCTATTCAATAATAGTTCCGGATCCTTCCGGATTCCGAAACCCAAGCAAAACTTGCCGGAACTAGTTTCCGGAAGGTATATACAGTTGTTCCCGGAAATGGTTTCCGGAAACCAGGAGGGTAGTTTGATTTACCTCTGTTCCTCCTCAGAGCGGCTTCTCGAAGGTTTAAACGAGTGACCGGAAGGCCACTGATCCTATTTTGTGTAAGTGGCCGGATTCCCCACTGCCTTGTGACTTTAAGTGGCTAGACACCCACTGCCCCGGTGTTTATAGTGACCGGACAATCACTTTCCCCCTAATCTACTAACCGGTGATATGGTGTTGATCCTAGACATAACTCTCACGACATCCGGAAGGCCTTCCGGATGCGGTCACACAGAGGTACGCCCTGACTACAACGACGTTCCAGTAGCACTTTTGTAGCCCTACAAAGATAGTGATGTAGTTTCACTAGGGAGGACTCCTTCTAGACTCACATAGCAGGTTTTTCCTATCGTGGGGGTAAACTCCGGTTTTGGACCGGAATCCGGGTTCACACGGACTAGTCCGTGCCCTAGAGACTACCAGGAACACCTCTGCAATAGATCTCTTCCCCTCCTGGTTCTTCCGGTCTTCTGAAGGTGACCAAGAACACCTCTGCAACCTCCTCCAGTTATTCCGGACACTCCCCAGCTGAAGATCCAAGCTGGTTCACTCCTTAGCTCAACAAAACAGCCTTCTCTTCGAAGAAACTTGCACAAATACGTACTACAGTAACGGACCTTGAACCTCACACGTAAAATAACTCTCTTCACAAGTACTAGGTAGCAAATCCAGTGAAAGCTCTGAAATATATTCAACGTAAAGGAAAAGAAATAAGGTGATGAGTTTTCCAAAACCTGTCTACTAAGTACTAGAACTATTCCTAATTTAAGGCTTATCCTATCTACAAGAAATCCGGACGATCTTATCCCTAAAAATCCGGAAAAGAGAATCTCAGATCCTATTTTCCCGGGTCCGGATTCCGGACATCCAAAAAGTAAGCAAAATTCCAGAAGTGTTTACAAGTTTCCGGAAGCCTTAGTTTCCGGATTAAATAGCCGGGTGCAACTCTGGGCCCCATCGTTAATTGCTACTTAATTCCAATCACTAAGCTACTAATACTACTAAATTTAATCTACCTAAGGAGGTGATCCAATGCTCTTGAATCAAGGACTGGTACGCCTCGTGGAAGTCTCTGCCCTGGTCTTGCCGGCCCTCCTACGCGGTGGGATAGTAGCTGCCGGAATGTCCTGTGATCCGGCTCCGGATGTTGGAACTTGTGATGCTGCCGGTGGAGCTGGCTCGGAGGCGGAATCTACCACAATGGTCTCCGGAGCTTCAGCGAAGCCTTGAAACTGGGCTCCGAGACTGGGGGGATCGATCGCCAAACGCCTCGCAAGCGGGGGAGTGGACTTCCGGCGGCTTGATGAAGGAGGAGTCGGTTGCGGTCTTAGGGGAGAAGGGGTTTCGTTCTGACTTACCTCTGGAAGTAAATCCGTCTAGTGCTTTCCGGTACCGGTGTTCGGATTGCCGGTAGGACTGCTGCTCCCGTGCGTAGTAGGCTCCGGCTGAGTTAAGATCTCCTTCTACTTCTCGGAAGCCTCCGGGTGTATGCTTGAAGGTCCGGCTTTGTCTAGGGACGTCCGGATCCGGACCAGAAATGCTAGGTCCTCCAGTGCTTGGGTGCTCCGGTCCTCTGGTCCTTCCGGGGTGATGTTAGCTACCAACTCCTGCATGCGAATCCATGTCTTTACCATCTTCTTGCCGTGATTGTGCAGGAAGCGTATAATCTGCACCCGGTTCAGCTTGCCCTCCTGCTCCAGCTGACCTGTAAAAAGCAGACTCCGGTTGACCGTGTCAACCAGAAATGCCAGTGCTTCACGTACCTCGCTCAAGGCTTGGGCAGACGCGTTTGCTCGATCTTCGGCCTCCTTCAACTTCTTCCGGGACTCTGTCAATGTCGTATACGCCTCGTCGCACTGGGCCACGAATTGATCTCGACTCCAGATGATAGCAGCCTGCTGAATCTCCAAGGCTTGGAGTTGGAGCGTGTTCTTCTGTAGTTCTTGGATCGCTGTCGATATCTCCACGACCCTCTCTACCTCTAGCTCCCGCCGGATGCCGTCCAAGACTTCTCGTAATCATGCTTCGGATTGGCACACGATCGCGGCACGCCAACCAGCATGCTGAATGAGCTCCAGTAGGTCGGGCCCGTCGAGCCCAACGAGGTGCAGGGGCTCCGCCGGAGGAATGCGACCTTCACGTGGAGCTTGTCTTGGCTCTTACGGAGGTTACCCGTTGGCTGAATCGATGTAGATGGTCCCGGTGTCGACTCTCTTGGTACGGATCGGCTCCGCTTCCGGAGTTGGGGAACAACCTCGGGCAAGGAAGCTTCCACATCTTCCATGGTCTCGTTGTCGTCTACTGGTTCCGGACCACCATAGTTCTGGATCTCTAGCAGCAGCTCATATGCATCTTGCTCGTCCGGGGTAAGCACATCCTGTTGCGCGTAGAGGTGAGTGAGGTACGAGGGAAGAGGGGTGCCAGCCCTCTTCGACTTCTGGAGCCCTCTCACCATCCGGTTGACCATCTCGCTCATAAGCGAGGCCCAATCTACACTAAACTTCTCCCTCATCGAACCTAGAATTGTGGTGGCCCATTTAGACACCACCCGTTTGGGTTTTTCCGGGTGAAAGATTGGGTTCAAGAACCTTACCACAATCTGGGCGTCCTGATGCCGGAGGTCGTCGGTACTGTAGCCTTCCTTGGGGTCGGCTTGCTTCGTGAACTCGTCCCCGAGGATGTCGTCGTTCTGCTCTGCTGTCTTGACAGTTTCGCTACAGAAAGAGTAGGTACGCTGCCACTCCGGAATACCCCATGTCTCGGGGTGAGCTTGTATGGTGCCGTCGTACTGGTTGTCCGGTGCACCGAGTAGCTCCACCACCAGCTTCGCCTCCTTTGCTCCCCACGCAACGTCAAGCAGCCCGCGGCAGCCCATGTTGGTGAGGTAATGTTCGAGGACGGCCTTCTCCTCCGGATCTGTCAGTATGATTGGTACCACCCGCTGTACTGCTGGTTGGGTCGTCGTACCTCGGGTAGTCCGGGAAGGTTCGCCTTCCGCCATGTCTACAAAAACTCTCACTGTCTCTCCGGTTTCACCTGCACCCACTGTCCTTACCACACACCCTCACGAGTGGAAATACTTCCGTTCTAATGCGATCACGAAAGTAGAGAGCAAGGGAGAAGAGCAACCAAAGAAGTGAGGGAAGCCAAATTTAGCTTCTTTCTTTTATACTTTCGGCGGTGTACGGAGGGCCGTTATGGTCATGATGGCGGTTCCGGCTCGTGACCGGTTCCGGATCCGGGTGCCTTCCGGCTCCAGTTTACTTCCGGTTCCGGATGCTTCCGGCAGGTTCCGGATGTGAGTGTTTTCTCCGGTTCCGGATCCCTTGGATTTATGGTAATTCCTAAGCGCTTTTAAGGATCTTGGGTACCCCTAGGTTGTCTTATTTCTTATTCATCTATTCTATGGTTCAAACCTATCATTCTAACATTCTAACACTAAATTTTTTTGTTTTTGCCGGATTTTTAGGTTAACTTTTGGAACCTTGTGGGAACGGATTCCCATAGGCCACATTCTCCACTGCCTTGTGACTTTAAGTGGCTAGACACCCACTGCCCGGAACTTAAAGTGACCGGACACCACTCTCCCTACTTTGCTAACCGGTGATTTGATTGTTGCTGCTAGACTTAGACTCTCAAAACATCCGGATGGCCTTCCAGAGGCGGTCACACACAGAGAAGTCTGGACTACAACGACATTCCGGTAAGTGTTGTTGCGATTCTCCGGAGCGGATGTTACCGCTCGCCAGGGGTATTCCGTCTAGACCTACGCATCAGGCTTTTTCATATCTTTGGGGAAAACTCTCGCTTTGACCGAAATCCAGGTTAACACGGATTCTTCCGTATCCTAGAGATTACCAGGAACACCTCTGCAGTTCATCTCTTCCCCTCCTAGCTACTTCCGAACCGTGGAGACTACTAGGAACACCTCTGCAATAGCCCTCTAGCTCTCCCAAGCGATCTCTTGACACGGATCCTGACCGGTTTTTCCTCTAGCAAACAAGGTTATCACTCTACATCCAGAAGAATACTTACACAATCACACCTACAAGAATGGATCGGTTACGCAAAAAGTCTACACTCCACACCAAAAGTACGAAGAAGAAAATCTGGCAAGAAGGTGCAAAGTATATTCAACGTGAGAAAAACAAGATGAGGGGTTTTTCCCAAAACCCCACTACTAAGTACTAACTAAGTTCCTTCTAAACTTAACCTTCTACCGCATCTACTGGAAATCCACTAGATCTTATCTAAAAGATTCGAGAAATCCGGAAAAGTTCCAGATTAGATCTCAGATCCTATAATCTCGGAAGATTCTTCGGACTTTGGATTTCCTATTCAAACTACAAAAACTGGCCGTTGTTTCCGCCAGCAGCCGTGTGCACTGGAGCCCCATCGTTAATCGCTGCCAGTTGGGAATTATAGCCCAAAAATTCTACACCTAAACTAACCTAAGTCGGGGCACCCGGTGCCCGATTTCTCCCACTTCTGCGCTAGGGGGAGATCTCCATGGAGCCTGCTGCTTGCCCTTGGCCTTCTTTGTTGTTGCCGGCGAAGAGTTGCCCTTCTGGATCAATGGTTTAGCGGCGGGAGAAACCCTTGCTGCCGGAGCTCTGGAATCCGAAGGTGGAGGTGGCTTCTCCGGTGAACCTTTTGGAACTAGAGGTGTTGGTTGTTCCGGCCCGGAAGCTGTTTTGGCTTCTTGGACCAAGTCCATGTAGCTTCTGGAGGGACTCCCTGGTCCGGGTGCCGCTCTCCGGGACACGGACTTGGGTGGTGCCTGGGGGTCGACTTCTGCCGGAGGATCTGGCAAGCGCATGGTAGGTGGCGTCAGTAGATCTGGAAGAGACCTCAGTATCTCACCCGTGCTGGGGTTGGAAGATACAATGCCTTCTGCCGGTGTGCGAGGTGACGGAGTATCCAGGGTCTCTGGATTGGCTGAGGTACCAAGGGCTGCAGCCGGATCAGCCTATGGCGGTTCCGGAGGAGCTGTGGTCCGATTCGGAGTCATGAAGTCTTCTGATACCTGAGCCGATTGGTGCTCCGGGTCCGTCGGAGTGATGTTGCTCACCAGCAGCTTCATCTGCTCCCAGGTCTGCCCATATTCTCCGCTTGATCAAGGAGAAACCGGAAGATGTTGGCCTTGGTCACCTTCTTCTAACACCATATTCGTTATATTGGGAGATTTAGCAACTCCCAAATTAACACATGTAGATCATAAGAGCTAAAGTGCACATCTAATTTCTACAATATGGAGGGATATGAGTTTCCATCAAATTGGGAGGTCATGTTTTCTACAAAAACCCCTAGAAAAATAAGTACTACGGATAACATTGCATTACGAATCTAACTATAATATTGAAAAGAAGAACACATTAGTCGACACTTCTTTTATACCACATGTGTTCATTGAATATGAATAGCTAAATATTCACACTCGATCCTATTAACCCGGATTAACACCATGCTCCAATTTAGCTAAAAGTGAGCTAAATGACGGACAAATATCCACTTGTAAGAGAATTAGCTAAACACATTTTGATGAGCCTTTTTTTATTTAAAAGAATTTCAATTCTCCTTGTGGAATACACATTGGCTAAAAATATATAACGAGTTTCAAATGATGGTGCTCAGAAGTGGGAAAAAAATTGCATACACACTACCTCTCTTCGAACTAAAGTGTCCCCATCACTTAGAGGTGCAATGAACTCAAAAAGGCAATTCCAGACACTTTAGCTCCACTTGACCTAAAGTGCACACCATTACTAAGTACAATGAACTAAATAAGAAGATTTGCTCACACTTTAGCTCCACTAGAGCTAAAGTGCGACTCAACATCTACTTTCTATCATTCACCATGAAGACAATTACTGGTATTATTGGTTTCAAGATTAGAAGCAATTTATCATATTGTTATTTTGAAAAGAAAATAAAACATACTGCAAAATATCACCGATACGCAAGAATAATGGAGAGAATATTTCATAGCAATCATTGGCATCACATATAATAGTCATACAAATGTCTATAATCTCAGCACCAATGGATCTAACCATACTACATGAAGTATTATGCATCAGAATCCAAAATCTTGGAAAAGGAAAGTCCATTGATCTAAGTCCACTACGACTCGGACCTGGCAAGTGCTCCTAAAGAGGCCTTGATAATCGCTACTTGCCCCTTCGGAATTTTTGTAGTTGAATCTTGCACATGACCTCCATCCCTCTTTGAAGACCTAGGTTTCCATGCTGTCAAGATTGAATCGGTACTCTCCCACGTTATGGCTATCCCCTTTTCAATTGTCCAACGAAGGTTGCTATCAGTATCCCAATCTTTGTAGAACTTCACAACATCCCGATCGCGCGATATAGGGCGGAAGAATTGGATACGGACGGTGTTTGGCATATCCGGATTAGAATTAGGATCTGAAATCGCTTGAGCAATCCAAAATGGGCGCTTGTCCCCATCACAAGGCCGCAATGCAAAAAAATAGCCAGCAAAAAGATCACGACCAACTCTAAAAGAAGGAGGTGGACGATCGCGTCTCTGGCCAACAAAGTGCTCATCTTCACGGTACTCCTCACGAACCTCACCTTCCGCTGAGAACTCATCTTCAATGGCATGGGCAATTCGCGTCGTTGGCCAAAAGCTGTCTTCCAATGATATTGGTGTATCCATTGGAAGTATCAGAGCATCTCTAACATCGCGCCAATAATACGATAGCGGCTCAAAACGTGAACGGGCTTCAACAGACTCCCGCGATGATTGCTCCCAGTGATCGATGAATCCTGAAAGTCCCTTCACCACCTCATGGAGATGCCGCATCGTAGAAGGCTTCAATGCATCAGGTTCTCCGCGAGGCCATAAAGACCTCCCTTCAGAATCCTCCTTCCACAATTTGATGCCACTACCTTCTCCTCCCTTAGGAAGCCAATCCTCATCATGGCAAAGGATTTTATACTTCATTACCGGACAACCACTTGAGTCCACATAAAACTTGAACTGATGAGCCTTCGTATGACCCTGCAAAGCTTCATCACCGTCCGCAATCATATCCCCAATGAACTTCTTAAAGTCAGGAACCTCTTGAATGAGATGCGGGATTGTGGGAACACTCTCATTTTTCATGAATGACTTCATGAGCAAAGGAATGGTTGGAAAACTCTCCTTCCTCAGTGTCATACTCCAACGTCCAAATAATGCATCTATATCATCATGTGTATGACCAACTAGCATACAATTAACATATACCTCGCGGAAGATGCGTTTTGCAACAAGAAGAGACCAAAAACAGAAAACAAATCTATTTTTATTATCACCAACAGCATTGTCCATTTGCACGTTCAATATTGGTGGCAAAGGCCTCTCAAGAACTAGGATATCAGGAATCTGCCCTAATGGATCCAAACACATCTCTGCACCCCGTAACACGGCCGCATACAATGGATGAGAGCAAGATTCAGGAAAGAGTTGCCGGGACGATGACTTCGGAGGCGCCTCCAAGTCACGCAATAGTTTTGCGAACGACCCAACCGTGTAATTGGCATCATGGGAGTATAAATCAAGGCTGTAATGGGCGTAACACTGGTCCACATGACCATGGGCAAGCATGCCTGTGATTGCAAGAGGCAACTTCGTAAGCCCATCTAAGTGCTTTGTTTTATGTGAAAAAACCGGGGACGCGGTCTTTGAGTGATCCATCTTATCATGCATGATGGTAAGAACCTCCTGGGGCGACGACTTTGATCGAAATCGGTTCAGGTAGTACAAGTCCCGATGTGAGAAGGCAGAATCGATGTGAACCTGCATCTTCTTTTGCCATAGCAGCGATGCTTGTGTTCCAGGTTGAGTAAGCTTCTTCTGATCCTGGTATTTGTCACACGTAGACCAACGGGCGAAGTTGTCCCCACCTCTCTTGGCATAGTACTCAGGAAAGGTCACTCGCCGAATCTTACTCAAGCTTGAGGTTGAGATTGGCGGCAATCCACAATCAGCGAGATTATCATCAAGAAGCGGTATCTGATCCTTCCACTTAAAACTTGCAGGAAGGACCTTTGCCACAGCCTTCTCACCAGATGGGAGAACACGGGACTTGTGAGGCATGTGGTCCGCATGTCTATCGAGAATGGCTCCAAGAGCGGCAGTAGCCACAACCGTATGACCTCTAGGCTTACGCAAACCGGTATTCCCATGGTGTTGAGCCGCATGACCAGCGGCAGCGTCCTTCGCATTCCGATAGAAAGTACTCGAACTTACATCCATGATTTTCATCCAAGCATGGGCACAAACGTCCACACCCTCTAGGGTCACAACCTTCCTACCCGAAGAGTTTCTATGAAACTGTCTATGAACGTCGAGTTTGATATGATTTTTAAACTGCACAATGGTCTCACAGTACAAGCGCATCCGAAGGACTTTTATTTTATCTCTAGGATAGTGTTGTACACAGTTCTCACTGCAACAACTATTGCTCGCAACTGCGTTAATGGAAAGAGGGGTCATGAGAAATTCAGCATTCCTGGACACTGTTGGACGTGTATTCCTTGAGGAATTGTCGTAAGAACGGGAGCTCCCACCTAGAGGTCTGTTACGCTCAACCAACCAGACATTGTAAACGTCCCTAAGGCAATGATGGAAGAGACTCACACCGTTTAAGAAGACTTGTTGAATAGGCCAGGACTTAAACGAGTACCTCCACTCATCAGGAGCTTCCTCCAGAACAAAAGTACTGGACACCTGTACTACAACATTCGAATCCCCAAGAGGACCAGAGGAACCTAGAATTGCACTAGACTGGACATTGCAAACCAACCCCTCTGCAACGCGAACACCCGAACCATTGTGAAGCGAAACAGTCATCTCGACCCAGAGACAGCGAGGAATAACATCAAACTCAGGAAGGTCAGGGTTCACGGGAGCGTCAACATTAACATCGTCGTCCTCCGAAGACGACATTCTACATTCCAATGAGGTAAACATTAAATAACCCTGCCAAATAATAATAGGTGAATATCTTGTAGGAATAGACATCAATGAAGAAGCATATGAAGAGGTAAAGTCTGGCGCTTGAAAATACATTTGATACAAGTGAATTGACATTGAAGAACAGGCAAATTTAGCTCGACTCGAGGTAAACTGATGCGGTATTATATGACAAGTGGAAAATTTCATGCGATTAGTTTTTATCCGAATATGAAATAATCTCACCCTCGACAGTGACAATTTGGCCCGATCCGACCTGATTTAATGAGTATATGACGCAATGTAATTTTATCCCGAGTCGAGATAAAAAGGCATAGAAAATAGGGTAGATCAGTTTAGCTCGAGTCGAGATAAACTGTCCTTCGAAAGAAGGTAAGACAGTTTAGCTCGAGTCGAGCTAAACTGTCGAAATATTATAGTAGGACAGTTTAGCTACATACGAGCTGCAGTGTCCTACAATATTGAATCGACAGTTTAGCTCGACTCGAGCTAAACTGTCTTACCTTCGATCGAAGGACAGTTTAGCTCGACTCGAGCTAAACTGACAATAATGATATTGACCGACAGTTTAGCTCGAGTCGAGCTAAACTGTCCTTCAAAAGAACGTAAGACAGATTAGCTCGAGTCGAGCTAAACTGTCCTTCCGTGATTCTCGGCGCCTTTGTCGGGATTCGTATGGGAAAACTCTTCCGCCTATGAATCTGACTCTCTGTATACTACAACCCAAATCTTTCCGTTAGTCGTCAAGAAACTCTCACTGATGCTTCTAAATCACAGTAGCAGCTGGAACCAGCGCAATAACCCTACACACTCTCACATCCTAATTGCTAGAGACTGTGCACGGAGAATCCAAGAAGTATACATTGTGTACCTTATGAAGAAGACAACCGGTACGTTGTTGCCTCACCTGCTTAACCGTGCGCAACCTATAGGTGTTGCCCTCTTCAAGCTCCGACAGTCGTACTACCTCCAAGCCTCTCCACAACAACCTTGCACAACAACCAAAGTGAGAAGGAAACAGATGAAGAAAGTTTTCGAGTATCGGCGAGGTCACTCACGGACACACGACCGTTTCAGAATTGGCGGGATGAAACTTCAGAATTGGCAGGGGGGGACTTTTTCACAGCCTCTAAAAAGTGCAAATTCGAAATCTTAGCGGGAAATTGAATCAACTATTTCCCGGTTGACTAAAATAAGGAAAGGTCAATACCTCGAATATACTCGCACATGCGAGTTATATACACGGTTTTAGGGTAACGCTCAGGGTTTTGGATAGGTTTAGGTTTAGGGTTTAGGGTTAGGGTTTAGGGTTTGTAGTTTCGGGTTTAGGGTTTGGAGTTTCGGGTTTAGGGTTTGGAATTTAGGTTCAGCTTTAGGGTTCACGGTTTAGAATCCTTGATTTAGGTGATATCTTTTGATGTCAATTCATTTCAATATAATAATACTTTGAAGATTCATGATATTGACAATTCAACTAAGGTATAGGGAAATGTAGAGAAGTTATTGAGATGATTAGAAATAGTTTTTATTACAATCCAAATAGGACTTATCTATTATGTTTAAATCAAAGACCTTAAGAGACGAGTAGCATTTTAAAAAACAAAAAAACATATTATATGTGCACGTGTATTTTTAGCCGAAACAAATGTATTCAAACATGCTTTGGACATCATTTCTTTGGGGTTTTAAAAATGTTCGTCATGTAACTATTTCATCATCAATTTAGAATGTGCATTCTTTGGCAAGAATCCCAATGTCCCCATGGTCTGGATTAGCAATTGAAATTGGTTACTTTCCACTTAGAGGTACTCAAAGACTTGAAATATGCGCAAACTAATATTATTTTTGGATTGAAATATCTTATATTTGAGTTCACATTGTATTTTCATGACTTTAGGGTGTGGCAATCTAAGCATGACATAAAAGATGGAAGAATTCTTGACCATATACAATTTATTTCATGTTTTGACGTGAAATTGAAGACTTTGACATTTGTAAAACATAGAGAGTGGAACAATATTAAAAGATTTAAATAAGAAACGGAGAGACCTCCTCATGACAAAAAAAGGATAATCAAAATATAAAATATAACTAATACAAAGTGTATCACTTAGTGCATCAGGCATAATTTAATGTTCGTAATGTAAGTAATTTTGAATTTATTTATACATGCAAAAATGGAATAATTAGTTTTTGAGCACGTTCTAGTGGTCGCAAATTATATTTAAAATTCTCAAAATCTTGTAGAAGGATGATAAAAGTAATGAGGCATATTTATAAGTAATGTATTTTCTCAATGAGAGGCATATTTATAAGTAATTTATTTTCTCAATGAACGTCTTCATTAAAAGTTATGCGAGCCCAAAGAGAAACTTCTCGATTGCCGGCACATCGAGCAACCTAAAAAACCTTTTGCTATGACACAGTATGGAATGTGGTATTTTCAATACATAGAAGTAATATTAGAACAAATGATATTGTGAAAAAAAATGTTTTTTTTCTAGTGAAAAATAAGATTACATATTCATTCATCTATTTTTCACATTGTCACATATTATTGATTTAGGGTACCAAGAATACTTAGACTTCATATCCACTAAAAACTAGGGGATCGTCATATTTTTTTGTTTTTTAATATTACTATTGGAGATTTAGATCCACATATTATGAAAATCCTTTTAAAATTCAAAAGATTACTATTCCACTTGTGAAATACTTATCCATAAAGAGAAGTACGGAGTTCAAAATGATTGTTTGTAGAAGTGGAAATACACATTGCACATACATCAGATCGGTTTTTAGCAGAGGTGTGCACCATCACTACATGCAGTGAACTAAAAGGAGTGTGCGCACACACTTTAGCTCCACTCGTGCTAACGTGTGTCTCATCACTAGGTGCAGTGAACTAAAAAGATAATATGCACAGATTAGCTCTCCTAGAGCTAAATTGTGCACCATCACTAAATGGAGTGGATTAGAAAGCAAAAATGCACTATGTAGCTCCAGTATACAGAGGATGGCTTCTAGAGAAGTGGAAACTAAATAGGAATGCACACAGTAATTGTAAAATTTACAATAAGTGTAGTGACAAAACTATATTACACTAAATGCCAACTACTACACTAAATGTCAATCCTAGTAAATAGTAGAACATAAAGTTTTGTACTTGTGGACAATTACTGTAGGGAACCTTAATCATGATTTGATTACATCTTGAGCATCATAGTAAAGAAGGGTTGAGTGCATGTAGAAAAGGAAGAATTTGCAAGAAAGAGCTTGGAAATTAGCGGACGTAGGTATGGAGCAAAAGGAAAATATAAAAATTTGGACAAAGTAGAATGAAAAATATGGAGGGAAAATGAAACTACAAGTAGAAGACTGGAAATATAAGAACATTCTTCTGGAAACGAAAATGAGAAAAGAATGGAATATTGGAAAAGGAAAAAACTTAAACATACAATAAATATAGGAATACAAGTAAAATACTCATTAGATATCCATCACATAATACGCATTCAATGTGCATTACATATTCAGTAAATATTAATTAAATACTCATTAAATATTCAAATACACATTAATTTTACATTAGAAATTTATGCACTATTCATTAACTATTCATTAACAGTGCATTAAATACTCTTTAAATAATCATTAAATATATAAATATTAATAAACTATCATAAATATACTTTTAAAACTTCCAACATTCAATAAATAAAATTCCAATATTCTTTAATTGTGCATAACAGTTACAGATATACCAATATACATGAATTATCCTCTAAAAAAACATTACAAAGTCATTAGTTATTGGCTAAATATTTGATTACACATTAAATATTCATTAGACAATATTAAATAATGTAAAGAAAATGCAAGAGATGGGAATGAGAATAGTTGTGGATAAGAGGATAAGAAATTGAGGTTGAAGATGAGACGAAGAATGAATGCATGGCGACCGGTAGGCTGAAGACTTTGAGCTTATACTATTTATCAAGTATCAAAATTGTGTGCTAGGGAAGAGTTTTGATAGAGGGCTATTACGAAATGAACTGTAGTAGGTGAACGAATGAGGGATAATATTCAGGACAATGGTGGCTAAAACTAGTTGCCAACTTGTTGACAGATAGTGTACTAGAAAAAGATAATCTGCACCGGGACCGAGTGACCGGAATGCAAGAATAAACACGGTAAAGCCGACTCCGTGAGGCCTAGGCCGGTGTACCGGCCCACTGCAGTGGCGGCGTCGGTTCCTCTAAATAGTAAATTTACAAAAAGTACAGGGGACACCAAAATTCCCCGAGAGCATGTGTTCAAGCATGAAATTACACGAGGGAATTTAAAGAAATCAATAAAAACCTCCAAAAAAATTAGCCTACTATAGAGTTAGTGCTGGGCGTTGGCGTTCCCTCATAGTGGCCAATTCGGGGACGGTGCGGGGGGAAAAGGGTGACCCCCCCACTTCATCTCAAACTTGGGCACCTTCCCGCTGGCGTGGAAAATTCTCCGTTAGGGGGCGAGATGCTCTAACAACTGTATTTGTACCATTACAGTAAAAGAAAAATGAAGTGAAAAGTACAGAAAAAATTCACAATTTAGCTCTATTAGAGCTAAAGTGTACACCATCAGTAAATGTAGGGAACTATAAAGCTAATACGCACACTTTAGCTCCATTAGAGCTAAAGTGTCCACTGGCATTTATTTTATAATTATACAATTGCAAGATGTGGTCTTAACATACTTATTGTCTATTCGATTGTCATAGAAAATAATATCAAACTCATAAAAAAGCAAAACTTGAATTCAAAGTAATAGAATCTTAAAATCGTAGCTTTAAAACTCTCTTAAGTGTGCTTGACCTAATAATTGGTGTAGGAGGAACTTATATATATCGATGGTAATGAATTTACTCCTTGTGTAATGCAAAAATTGAAATCGAGTGAAGTGAAAGCTAGCTGATCCACTAAAACCATGAAAGAAAACTAAACACTAAATACTGTAAATGTTCACTTTCGTCCAATTTAAATTTGTGTATTATTGAGAAAATGTCAATTTAGAAGTTTTAATTGAGATCATACGAAAGAAATTGGAAATAATAACTTTCCTTTTGCTACCTGTTCGTTGCCCCAAAATATCCAAAATTGTAGTGTTAGTGGCTCCGAAAAATTGTGTTGGAAATTTACGAGTACAAAAATACTACAGGCGCGTAATATCTTGAACTTATTCTGGTAAAATTAAATTCGCTTCTTAAAAGTCCGGGTATCAGTAACGAAGGTGAAAGATTTGTGGAGCATCCGGCATAATACCCGGGAGTTACACCCCAATATCGCAAAGGGTATCCCGAGGGTATCTCGGGACCACCAAA
The DNA here is from genome assembly GCA_963971425.1 of Bryoerythrophyllum caledonicum. Classification (NCBI taxonomy): domain Eukaryota; kingdom Viridiplantae; phylum Streptophyta; class Bryopsida; order Pottiales; family Pottiaceae; genus Bryoerythrophyllum; species Bryoerythrophyllum caledonicum. The sequence goes on along the minus strand of OZ020514.1, from coordinate 58,326,677 downwards.
CGGCCACAGGGTTTCGACCCTCACAGCTATAGGTGGCCCAGAAACTTCCCCACGAAGTCGAGGCGCGAGCCATTTTTCTATTCTTTTCGTTGCAGTCCAGGTTTTCCGTGTACTTCCAGGCGTTGTTGTTTTCTGAGTTTTGTGAGTTGATGCGTTGGTTTGTGTTAGTTTCGTTATCTACAGGGATTGTTATGTTTGTGTACACTGTAGCGCTGCGTATAGGCTTCCGTGTGCAATTTACTGGAGTCTAGGGTTTCATGCGCATAGGGTTTGTAGGACGTGCGATTTGTTGTTGTGTGACTTCGTGTACACTGCAGCGCCAGAGTTTAGGGCTGTTTGCGTGAGATTGTGTGAGTTTGTGAGAGTTTGTGTGAGTTTGTGAGAGTTTGTGTGAGTTTGTGTGAGTTTGTGAGAGTTTGTGGGAGTTTGTGTGAGTTTCTGCGAGTGTGTGAGTTTCTGTGAGCGTGTGTGAGTTTGTGTGAGTGTGTGAATTTCTGTGAGTGTGTGTGAGTTTCTATGAGCGTGTGTGAGTTTCTGTGAGTGTGTGTGAGTTTCTGTGAGTTTCTGTGAGCACGTAGAGTCTGAAACGGCCGTGCGTGGAGGATTGACGTGATCAAGTAACAAGACTTCCAGCTTTTCCAGTCGGATTTCTCAGTTCTAAAGGTAAGTGCACTCATTCAGTCTTGCATTTCTTTTGATATTTGTGTAGTTTTGCTTTTGATATGATGTGTTGAAACATAATATATGTGTAGCATTGCTTTTGATGTATGTGTCAGCACGTAGATGAGAGTGTATATTGGTTTCAATGTGCTTGTTTGAATGTGGTGATTTGAATGTGGAGATTTGAATGTGGTGGTTTTGTGGTGGTTTGTGGATATTTGTGGTGGTCTGTGCTAGTTTAAATGTGTTGGTTTGAACTGGTGTAAGTGTGCTACTTTCTGCTAGTTTGAATGTGCTGGTTTCAATGTCATTGTTTCAATGTGCTGAATTCAATGTGTTTATTTCAAAGTGCTGAATTTCAATTTGCCCATTTCAAAGTGTTGATTTCAATGTGAAAGATTTCAATGTTTTGGTTTCCATGTGCTACTTTGATTGATTTTGTGTGTGGGTTTGTAATTGTTGTTGCAGGAAGTCTTGTTCCAACAGAATTTGTCTGGGATTAAGGTTCATAAGCAATGGCTGAAAGGTAAAATCCATACTCTCACCCAGGAGCCCTGAACCCTACGCCTTCAGTATCATATATCGAATGACGAATCTGTACAATCTGCGATAAATACGCTATTCATTGAACACAGTTTAGCTCGAGTCGAGCTAATGTGGGAAATCCATATTTGCACTATTGTCCACACTTTAGCTCGAGTCGAGCTAAAGTGTGCCCCCATTGTGCACTAATATCCACACATTTGCTCGACTCGAGCTAAAGTGGGCCTTTTCTGTGCACATATGGCCACACTTTAGCTCGAGTCGAGCTAAAGTGGACCTTCTCTGTGCATCTTTGGCCACACTTTAGCTCGAGTTGAGCTAAAGTGGACCTTTTCTGTGAACATTTGGCCACACTTTAACTCGACTCGAGGTAAAGTTTGATCAATGAAGCAAACACAAAGTTGCACTTTGGCGCAACAAGAGCGTAAGTGTGCCAAATGTGCACAGAAAAGTCCCAATTTAGCTCGACTCGAGCTAAATTGTGGACGATAATACACTATCGAGGTCACATAATGGCTCGACTCGAGATAAAATGTACGACTTCGTATGTCTTCGGTTGCGCTAAAAGAGACTAGTCGAAATAAAATCTTAATATCAACTCTTAAACACTGGGTTTAAAATAAAACATGGCCTCTCTGTAAAGCCTACACACTTTACCTCGAATCGAGCTAAAGTGTGAGAGAATGAACAAAAACAACAACCCGAACACAACACTATTCGGACTTTAAACATTCCAAATGTATAGCAATCCAATGATACCGACGACCCAACTCATGTCCACTTCTCGTTAAATTCTCACATGCGTGCAAGAACTTCAGTCACGCTTCAACCACTTGAGAACCTCAAAGAGTGAGGTTCGTGAGTGATTTAAGCGTGAACTGAAGCTCTTTCACAGTTTTGAGAGTTAAACGAGAAGTAGCCATGATTTGAATAAAAATGTATAGGAAAGTCGTTTGAATGAATACTGTAAGTGTTAGAACTGTCCAGCTATGCATTGCATGCATGAGCACTTTAGCTCGAGTCGAGCTAAAGATGAAGCTAAAACTTGAATACAACATTGATACATTGGTGTAATTGCAGTCTCCTAACTCAACTCACGTCTACTTTTCGTTCACCTCTCATAAATCGTGCAAGAGCTTCAGTCCCGCTTAAACCACTTGAGAACCTCTAAGAGTGAGGTTCGTGAGTGATTTGAGCGTGACCTGAAGCTCTCCCACATTTCTGAGAGTTGAACGAGAAGCAGGCATGAGTTGATTGTAAGCGTCTAAGAGAACGTCCTAAATGTCTAAATTCTGTTGCAGAGTATTACTCACATACTTGAATAACAGTACACTTTAGCTCGAGTCGAGCTAATGTGTGACCTCGCCGTCCTAATCGGTTGATCATTAGAGCAATCTAATATCTTTGCTCTATTTTGTGTTTGTGCAGATCTGAGAGGGACAGGATGGTGTCGCAGCTGCAGCACTTCTTCCAGCCAAAGCCTGTTGACCTTGACGATGACGATGGAGACGACAACAACCACTTGGACTGCTGGGAGCTCAAGGACCCATCGATGACACTGAAGTGGACGCTTCTGTGGGCGACCTAAACGGATCATTTAGTGTTTGGTCAGACCTTTGCTCGTGCTATCGTCGATCCCCAGCACATCGACTTCAAGACCAAAGTTACTGATGTAGTCCACGAAGATAACGATCACGTTAAGTTGTCGTGTGTGACGACCTCTGAGTCCTTAGATCCGTATTTCTTTACTATTATATTAAACAATAGTTCATCTCCCTTCTGTATCTTGGATTTGGTCGATTCTCTTAGGTCATCCAAATTTGAGGAAATAGTGACTCAGGTCAAACATGAGATCTCCCTTAAGAAATGGGAGACTAGTAGCGGACAGCCACTGAAAGCAAAGGCTATAGCTAATAAACTACGCGTCATTCTCTCTAGAATGAGTACCTTTGCCGCTCTAGATAAGGCGAAGAATATTGCGGCAAGACGGTCGATAGAACTTTCAACGGTTTCGGGGGCCGTGACCGGTAGCCAGGACATGAGTCAGGCGTCGGGACTGGTTAGAACTCCAGGTGCAAGAACAAGTCGAAGCACTCTGCGCAACACGTTGTCTGCTTCCCCCGTCAAGAAGCGGTCAGCTGCCAAGAAGCCGGAGACCTCTTCAAGAAAGAAGTCGAAGCTCGTATCGGAGGAGGAGCAAGCCAATTCGATGGCCTCTGCACTCTCGGAGCTCCCCAAGGCGCTCGGATACGGAGAGACAATCGACTACAACAACGTCCAACTGATTTATCAAAAATTCTGGACGGAGTGTCAGAGATGCTTCTTCAATAGAGACAGAGAGATGAAGATCGAGCTTGACGTGATGAGGTTGCATAATGCACCGCCGGAGTGGACGATCCGTGCGTTCGAGCCTCGGGGCATGGAGGAGTTGAAGCATTACTACCTCCAAATGCCAGACAAGACGCAGAAGCAGACTCTCTGCGTCATGCCGAAGCTCGACACTATGCCGACGACTGTGGAGGAGCTCAGCGACTACGACTTCTACATCATCAACGGCCAGCACAGCGTTGCTGCCTCAAAGGAGATGATTAACGGCAACGTTCCGGAGGTGATGAGAAGGCACTTCCGAACATGGCAATGTTACATTGTCTGGACGCAAGATCCGGAGAAGCTGAGGAAGATTTTCGCGTATTATAATCGCGTGAATCATTTGGTCCAGTTCAAGCCGACGTGGGCAACAAATATCCTCGGCTCCCGTGCTTTGTGGATCCAAGCTAGGAGACCAATGCCGAAGCACTCTGCCACAGGCGTTCGCGGGTCTTACAAGTCAGGTCGGAGAACTGCAGTTGACATGGCCAATGACAAGAGGTTTGAGGTAATATATCTTAACCAAGGTCATGCACTTTAGCTCGACTCGAGCTAAAGTGCAAGTTCGCTCTGTATCTGTATAGTCATGTGTATTGATTGAAATCGCTTTCATTGTCTGCTTTTGCGTTGCAAGTTAGCTCGACTCGAGCTAACTTGCAGTGTTTTGGACCCTACTAGACATGATAATATTCTTGCTTTATTGTATACTTAAACGACCCTTTTATGTTCTGCCCAGCCATTTCTCAACGCGGTTCGTGAGCGCTTCGCAATGATCGACGTTGCAAAGAGCCAGGCTCCGCTCAAGAAAGCCGGGAAGGCGAAGGAGCTTTCAATTACGAACGAGGTGAAGATAATCACCGCGATAGATGAGACCTTCGAGCTGTGGTCCGATGTCATCTCTTCTGCGGCGCATGGCGACCTCATCAACGTCGATTCAACTTCGACGCCCTTGGCAAAGTTCAAGGACGCGAAGTCTTGGGTTCCTGAGAAGGATGGGGTCCTGACGCGCGAGTTCTTCAAGTTTCTCGGCAACATGACCGAAGCCGATCACACGAAAATGTGCAAGCACATTCTCAATCGATCAGGGCCATCTCGGAAACTGCCCTACCCTAAGGTGGTCATCAAGCTGCCAAATTCTGCGCTGGAGGATTGCTATACAGCCCGGGACTGGGTGGATCGGAGGAAGAGGAAGGAGGTCGCTCGGATGGAGCTTCAACTGATCAGGCCGGAGCTGGCCTTCTTCAACAGCACTGGAGCGTACAGACGTTCAGAGTGGCGGACGTTCAAGAAGAACTACAACATCAGCAAGGCCTCAAAGCGTGCCCTCTTGGATTGGGGTCCACCGGATTCGTACTACGCCAACTCGAGGCAGACGCAGTTTCGCAAGTGCAAATGTGAAGATCTCTCTCCGTACGCAAAGGAGTTCTTCAGAGTCTTCATCGATGTGTGGTCGCGGTTCGTTTCACCAGTGGGAGCCCTGCACTTCCGTTCTTACAAGGCGGCAACGAATTCGCTCGAGACGTGGCCTTCGGATTCATGGCGCAACCTGGGTTGCAATGTGAAGCTCGGCATCATCGACTTCCGGAACATCCCTGGGTTCTCTGGGACGTCGTCGTCGTCGTTGGAGAGGCCCTTCTTCGACGAGTTCATGACGATGTTCGCATCGAAAGGGCAGCCTCCCCTCACCGATCTTCCAGCCTGGCTCTTCATTTGCGGCAACGAGCAGTCACACCTTCAAGTGACAGCGTTTTCTGAGGGCCCGTCCTTGTGCCATGCATACGATGTGCTGTAGTCAAAGTATCTTCCCTTCGAGAACGAGCGCCTCGGAGGATTCGCGCCGAAGACCAACAACGCTCTAGACCCGGTTCGGCTCCACTTTCTCTTCAAGAAGGAGCTTACGGTGATCCCAGCCGTAAAGAAGACCTACACAGCTCCAGAGCATGTGTTGTACACGAAGCTGCGCAAGTACAACGAGTTGGCGTACTCCATGAACATGAACGAGATGAGGATGGAGTTCTTCGTCAAGCTCCTGGAGCTGTGTTGCAAGAGGGGGGATTCTGTTGTCCAGCTGTTTGGCGGGACGAAATTACTGACAGCAAGTGTGGTAAGCATCCCTGCAGTTTAGCTCGAGTCGAGCTAAACTGTTTATTCCCTTTCTGACTCGTGCATAGTTTCAATGAGGTCATGCCTATGCTGTTTGGTGAAACTTTAGCTCGACTCGACCTAAAGTGTCGGCTTTTTCTTGTATGATTTTATGGATGTCATTAACTTCGTTCGTATCATTTGAAGTTATAATAGCCAAGTTTTTGTACCAGCAATTGTTTGTATTGAGTTTAGCTCGACTCGAACTAAATTGTATCTTGTTCAATCCATTGGTGTGCAGATGCTCGACCTGGAAGCATTCTGCATTTCTCACGACACCGATGAGCAGGATCTCGACGACGCCTTTGAGGTCGGCTTGACGTTGGATTGGGCCGATTTCGATATTTCTGCGTATCACGTCAACTCGGAGATCTTCCCCGAGCTTGGAGATGCCGTTGGAAAGGGGAAGGGGAAAGCCATTATTGACCTCGGCGATGAGGAGGAAGATGCGGAGCCGAGCGCTGTGGTTGCGTGTCCGATCTCGAGCACTGTCACTCCGGATAATGAGTCCCAGGACGACTTCATTGACGCTACTCCGCCTGAGTTTCAGAGTGCATCTCAATCTGAAGCAGGAGACACAATCGCTTCCTCGCGACAACGACTCGACTTCCCGGAGTTGGATTCGTTGGAGATTTCCGACAGGCCTCATTCAGCTCCCACCTTGGGCGCTTCAACCGCTCGTCCCGCGGCCAAGAAGAGGAAGGTTGCTAGCGCGAGCACGTGCTCTCCTTTGGCTATCGCGAGCAGCGCTCAGGATGACAGCAGGTTGATCTCCCTTGAGAAGAAGCTCAAAGAGGAGGCCACCCGGATGAGGTTGATGGAGCAGCGACTTGCGGAGCGCGACGAGGAGCTCAGGGATCTGCAGTGGAGGCGTGACGATGAAATGAAGAGAGACCAAGATCAGAGGCATGCCGAGATGATGCTCATGATGTAGAGATTCATGTCGGCTAATTTGCCTACTTCCGCCACATCACTGCCCGTAGTTATTGTTGCAATCCCCCAGCCTCCCGCATCACCGGACGGCGGGTCTGCGAGTCCGTCTCGCGATTTGCAGCTTCCATATCCGTCGGTTACCTCCCGCGTCTCCAGTGGGGCTCAATTGCTTCCTCTTCTCCCTTCCGCGTCGGCCCGCCCCTCTTCCCCTCCGAAGTCGCCCGATCGGGACGAATCTATCGCAGATGTCCCCAGGTCATCGTCAGGTTAGTATAACGTAGTTGCGAGTGTATAGAGGCAGAACATTTTGTAAATGTCCAATTTTGTACTCCAGTATTTTTTTTGTTAATATTACAATGCACGGCGAGCACTTCAGCTCGAGTCGAGCTAAACTGCTTGACATCTAACCACTTTGACTTGTATCCGTGTCCTCTGTGCCCATCCGCTGATAGGTGTGAAGTTGTTGAATTTTTCCAGATCTAAGTTTCGGTGATGACGCAATTGCTCAACCAGTCATAGAAGAGGTCGTCCAAACTGTAGTCCCAGTCATAGAAGAGGTCGTCCAAGTTTCAGCCGTGCTCGTAGACGAGATCAATCATGATTCTGAGCCACCTCTTCTTGTCCCAGAACCGTGCCCCCAAATGGATGTCGGGCACTCCGGGCCCCTTGACAACATGCAGGGTTCGTTGGGATCGATGGGTGCCTGAGACGAAATGTTGCAGGACGATGAAGTTCTCGAGGTATTCTTCTAACTCTTTTCGAACTCCACTCATTCCCCCATCACTCCTCCCCCCATTTATCTCTTTCGTTCTACGTATTGTTGAATCGTCGTTGTTAATGAATCTGTAGTAATATTGGTCGTTCTCCTGGCATTTGCGAACCAGGTCGGCAAGGCATCAATAAGTGATGCCAATAATCTAGAAGAAATACCTAGAGTCCATTCAGATATTGAGGGCAGGTGGTTGAACATTGTGCTGGACCTCAATGGGATTCTATGCACGTGTGAGCCGTCGTGGCAGGCCAGAGAATCCAGGGACTCTATCCCGTCCATTCACTCGGCTTTGCTGCCGGCCGAAGTAGGCCCTAAACTAGTTCGAGTGCGCCCTGGTTGTGCTGAGTTCCTTACAAAGTTGTCTAAGATTGCCACCATCACGATCTGGAGTTCGATGATGGAATCTACAACGCGTCAGATATGTAATTATCTTTTTCAGCATAGTTCTTCGTACCCTCTCAGGATCTTTGGTCAGGAGTTGCGATAGGGTTCCCGAGCGTAGAGTCGGTAGCAGAACATTCTACATGAAGGAATCTGGCACTCAGAAGGACATCTTCTTGAAGACCTTATCGAGCCATCTCTTCAATAGGTTGGGTCGTGAGTATACTCCGGCAAATACGCTTGTCATTGACGACAGCCCGATTAGGCACATGCTCAATTTGCCGGAGAACGTCCTTCTTCTTCCATCATGGTCGCACAAACATGTTGGCGCGAGAGACGACTCTGTATTGTTGGAGGAATTGCTGCCATATCTCACTAACCTTCATTTGTTTCCGCGTGGTCTAGCGCAGTACCGGGCCAATCATCCCTCTGGCCGGGAGATGTTTTATAATGATCAGAAGACGTGTGGTCAGTCTGCGAGTATCTGGAACGCAATTCAAGCGTTTCAAAATCTCCGCTCGTAATGCCGTTGGAACGCTTAGATTCCTTTTACACTTTAGGTCGCATAGAGCTAAACTGTATCGATTGACTGCAGCTCCATTTTGTAAATTTTATTGGACCATTTTCTGTCTATATATTTTTTTATAAATGAAACTGAGATGTTTCACCGCTTTGTTTGTTGTGGGAATTGGATATCTATTGCTGATGGAATGTCGTGCTATTCTGAATGATTGGAATTTTCATCTATTGTTCTAAGGTATGTGAGTGTCGCTGTGGTTGAAATTTCTACAGGACTGTGACTGTCGGGCGTCCGTGGATTCCTTGCTAGGGCCAGAGGAGTTCGTCCTTTCTCTTCGGAGTAAAGGGCTTTTGTTGCACTCTGCTGCAACCGCGCAATCAACCATGGATTATTTGACCATGGCAGTGGACGACGGAGTTGTTGAAAGCCCTATTGCGCGGGAGCCAATTCATGATAGGAACAACTCGCCTTCGCCGCAGTGGCCTCGTTTAGTTCCTAGGTCCCCGCCTTTAAATCCGGATAATTGTACTCCAGCAAAGCGTATTCTCTACGACGGTTTAAGGGATGGTACTTCCCAACGCTCGCTTGCGGTGCGTGTTATGATGACCTCCAATTTATTGCACTATTGCGATGTTTTGGCCTAGATAATTTTGGTTTGTTGTTGAGCTACATTGCACTAATGTAGTTTTGGTTCATTTAAGCTTGTTTTTTTGTTGGGGGTTAAATGTGCTTTGTGGATCTTTCCTTCTGCATTTTAGCTCCATCTGACCTAATGTGCGCTAGGATGGATCTCAATGATTAAATTTCCATCTGTGTTGTGTAGCAATATTCGACCTAAAGTGTATTTCTTTGGATTGTGTGTGGCGCCTATTGTGCAGGGACCATTCGGTAAATGTCTCTGTCCTCGAACTTTGTCTGGGGATGCTACTAGAGGCAAATGCTCTCCTTCCCCCACCCGCCGGCACTCGCTGCCCAAATCAAACGGTGACGAGGTGCGTAGGCGGGGTTTGCAGCGTCTTCTAGAGAGTCCATTAATGCAAGAGAATGGCGCAACATGGACAAGGCAACGTCAGAGGGCTTTTTTGAAGACGCGTATAGAAGCTTATGGTGGAACTCCGTAGACCATTTGATTAGTGATAGGACGATTGTGTTTTGCCTCGGGGTGAATGAGTGTTGTTTGTGATTTTTTTTCATGAAGTTTTAAATAAAGCTTGGAATAATGGTACATGCTTCTTTTAGCGTTACCATTTTTTGGGACATTCGGCTAATTTGGTCCATCCATGTAATGGTATATAGTATTCTTGGTGCATTGTTGATATGCTTTGCACCTACAATTGTCTATATATATTGATACTTTAAAGATCATATATCTTCAAAATCATGGAAATCTCCCATTATAACGAATATGGTGTTTTCTCCTTCTCCACTAGTTTGGTGAAGAGCTGGCTCCGGTTGACCGTGTCCACTAGAAAGGTCACAGCCTCTAGGACCTTTGTCAAGGCGGCTACTGATGCGTTGGCTCTTGCCTCTGCCAGTTTCCGGCCCACCACTGCCAGGTCTGTCTCCTGCCGCAGGAGCTTTGCCTTCTTCTCCAAATCCGTGTTGGATTTGCACATGGTGGAGACCTGTAGGTGTAACGCCTTCACGGACATTTCCTTGCTCCGGAGATCCTCCACCCGGCGGATCGCATCTTCCAGCCGGTCGACTGTGGAAGACCTGCTCCACACCGGTTGTTACGATGTAGTTGGTCTCCTTGAGGGCGGCGACTCTCTAGACGACCTCGCGTAGGAGGTCATCCATCTCTTTCAGCTGGGCCTTGGAGTCTTCCAGGTCGAGCTTCCTCCTCTTCCGGCTGGCTTCCTCGGACGGCCCAGACTTATCTTCATCGGATGATCCGGACGAACTTTTGTTGTCCGGACTCTCCAATACTGGCTCCTTCCCTCGAGGCCTCTTCTGGGTCCTCCGATCTTCCTTCGGAGTGTCCGTAGCTGTTGGTTCCGACACGGGTTCCGTTGCCCCTCCCGATTCTTCCTCTGACTCTACACCTCCGTACTTTTGGAGGCTGAGTATTTTATCGTACTGCCTCTGCTCCGTCTGGGTGAGCTGTTGGTGGTGGCAGTAGAGATGCACCACGTAGGAAGCTAGGGGGGTCGCGGATTTCTTCACTTGCTGGAGGTTGGCCACCAGCCTGTTGATCATTTCGCTCATGAACGTCCCCTAATCTACGACAATCTTTCCCCGGAGTGCTCCAAGGAAAGTACACACCCACTTCGCCACTACCCGCTTCAACTTTTCTGGATGGAAAATAGGGTTTAGAAACCCTAGCACCAGTTGGGCATCCTGGTGCCGTAAGTCTTGCATGTTGTAGCCCTCCTTCGGATTGGCTTTCCCCCCAAATTCCTCCGCCAGGAACTCGTCTCGCCGTTCCACCACGTTGGTGCGGCCGGCTTGGAAGTCGTATGCCTGTGTCCATTCCGGAACTCCTCAGAGTTTCGAATGGGCTCATAGCAAGCCTTCGTACTTGGGGTCCGGGGTGCCTATCAGCTCCCAGACGTAGGGCTCCTATCGGATGCCCCGAGCGACTTCAAGAAAGCCGTTGCAGCCCATGGTCTTCAAACTTTACTTCAGAAGATTGTACTCGTCTGGGTCTGTAGGGATTTCCGAAAGAACCCGTATCAAGGGCGGGAGCGTAGGCGTCGGCTCTTTGTCTCGCTTCCCACGCCCATCTCTATCAGTTCTCTTTTTTTTTGCCATAGGGTTTGTCTTTATTAGGTCTGCCTACTTCCTCACGTTTTCTCAAGGTTGTCCCTACACGCGCCGACCTCACAAAAACCCTCCCTAACGAACACACGCCCGTTCTAACCGTCTAACTAACAAACCCCAACGGCCAACAATTAGGAGAATGGGAGTGAGAGAGGGAGAGAGAGAGAGAGCGCTGGAGCAGAAGCACCACACACGAAGAAGATAGAAAAAGAAAGAGATTTTCTTAGCGCCACGGCCTTTTGTAGTCTGGCCATTAGTACAACTCATGATGACAGCTGATGGTGATAGATCTAGATGATAGTTCCGGGTGAAAGACTATCCCGGAATTCTGTTAACTACTCTGGCTGTTCATTTCGCAACTTTAGGCTTAATTAGGGATTTCAGCCGATTTTATCACTATAGGTTTTATTCTACCATGTGGGAACAGATTCCCACAACAATAAATTCGAATGAATATCATTAGTAAAATCACCATGACGATTCATCTGGATTTAGACAAAAAACAATAAAAATTCAATCCCTGTTTGCACATTTAGCTCGACCCAAGCTAAATGTGCATAACAGAAAGGCCAAATCTACTTTAAAAAATAATAACATGCTGCAAACAAATACAAAAAAACATTGCATCCGCAAACGGGAGTTTCAGATTCAACTTGAACCAAGTTGAAAAAAAAAACATGGTTCACAAAGATGTCAATCTCAAAGTGTCGAATGAAAGAGAAGCTGACAATGTGAAATTGCATCATGTAGTGAGTTCGAGGAACACTTGGCGCTGCTCGATCAACACTACGCGCCTTCCAACGTCGCAATCATATCGGAGGATAGAAACGACTCTTCCGAAGGACCACTTATGAGATTTTGGAAACCCTATGGCATGAGGGGTGGTCCTTGCAGAACGTTCCAATAACGAACACCCTGGCCCTCGTACGTACATGGGTCGGCGAAGAGAATTTTTTCGCCCCAGCCTTGTTAGATCTGGTCAACGATGTGGACCACCAGGACAAATGGGCTGTCCTATAGTGCCAATCAGACACATCCCAAAAGTTTGAATACTGCATTCTCATTGACAGCATCGGTCAATTTTTTAGCCTCGCTCTCCTGCTTACCAATCTAGTGAATACAATCTTCACAACGATGCTGAAGGAACTTGAAGAGTTGCAAGATCAGAATTTCTGGATAACCGACCATGGACTCCCACTGCGTGCAAAGGCATTGACTTTGAAGTTGCGGACGAAAGTGTTTCAGTTGATGACAATGAGGATCCCTGAAACCCGTAACTTTTCAACTTCAATGGAGCTGGGGGAAGTATCTCTCAAAATTGAGAGTCACCCAAATATTAGTCAAGGCTCGACTAGAAGGAGGACCTCATGCCCAAGCCAAAGTAACCTCCGTGGCTCACGTTTGGGGGAGCCTGCGAAGCCAAGGCAACCTAGGCATTTAGCTGCCATTGAGGCAGAGCGCCGGAGACCTATGCGCGGACAAGACAAACCCCTGTCAGTAGTACAAATTAATTTCTTCAAAATCTTCAAAATCATCAACGAATAGCAGAGTGTTGCCGCGAGCAAGGCAATGATCCCTGAGAAGAAAGTGTCGGAGACAATCCTTCAGTATTTCTGAACGTGGGACTCCTTTGTGGTCTGGTCGCTGGACAACAAGAAGCTGAGACAAATTCCAACGTTCTACAAGTGCGTCAGCCACTTCTCTATCTTCAAGCCATCGTGGGCCATAAACATTCTCAGCGCCTGACCGATGTGGCTCAATCTAGGCCGTCCGACACCACCCAAGCCACAAAATACTCTTGGTGGTCGTGGTCGACATTCCCTCAACGATAAGAAGTACATGGTAAGTTGTCCACATTCAACTCAAGTCCAGCTGATTATGCAAATATTGGTTTCCATCGTTATTGTTTAGATGTGGAATTCAATTCAAGATTATTCTTTGAATGCAAAAGTTAGCTAGTTTGAGAGATATATTTTTATTGTTGGCATACATGTTCAACTCGATTCGAGTTGAACATGCTTCGACTTGCACGCATTGTAGTTTCCGGTATTTGACATGTTATGGTATGTCAGGAATTCATCGACGCAGTCCAGCTCCGCTTTGCATGTATCAATGTGAACTCGAATCTAAGGTCGGCTGGAAAGAAGGAAGGGATTGATGCTCTTGACCTTTACAAGAAGGTCAAGATTATCACAAGTTCCAACAAAACTTACGCCTTTTGGAATGAGTTCATCTCCTCATATGCACAGGGGAGTTCATTGATGTCGACTCAGCTAACCTCCGCCAGATGAAGGACAAGTTGTCGTGGAAAGCTGCAAAGGAGAGGGTACTCAATTGGGAATTCTTCAAGTGGCTCGGAACCTGTCGGAGTCCAGTCACTCGAAGATGCTCCTCCACATGCTAAATTGTAGCGGATCAAAGCGGACGTAGAGATGGCGGAAGGTTGTAATCAAGCAACCTACTTCAATCTTAGAGAGCTACTACACTATGAAGGAGTGGGTTGAGCGGCGCATGAGAAAGCAACTAGTCCGCAGGGAGTTCAGCAAAATCAAACCCTTCCTTGCTTTTTATGACATTGGAGGAATCTTCAGGCAAGACCGCTGGAAGCAGTTCAAGAAGGATTACTTCGTCTTATTAGCGACAATATGCATCCTTCTTGAGCAACCGGGGGAGAACTTTTTCAAAGAATGAAAGATGCTCAGGAGCAAAAGCAAAAAAACTAAAGAGCTCTTTTCATATGCAAAGGCCTTCTTCAAACAATTTTTGGAGAAACGGTCGAGCTTCCATAATCTAGTTGGATCTGCATTTTTTAGAAAGTATAATGCGGCCAGATATATGTTGGAGCCTTGGCCGACAAACTTGCGGCCTACTGATTTGCTTGTACGATTGAGGGTGATCGACTTCCACTTCGTCCCAGGTTATTCGAGGAGGGGGACATCGGGGTTACTGAACCCCTTCTTCACTGACTACATGAAGACCTTGAAAAGTGGTGGAATGTCGGGCCTCACGTAACCACAGGTCTGGATCTGGATATACAGTGACCATGAGGCCGAGATCCAAGCATTTGCTAAGATAGCAAATTCTCCGTGTGTCGAGCATTTTGACAAGTTTGCGTCGACTTATATACAGGGGAAGTATGAGCGCTTGGACCACCTACCGACATGCTGCAAGTCAGTAAAGGAGCCTGTCAGAATGATCTAGCTCACCCAAAGGGAGGGAAATGAATTTATTGGAGTTTGCGACGAGTTCAAGTCGCCAAATCATCCAGCCAATGAGAAGTCGCGCAAGTACCATGAGTTGGATTTACGCGTGAACAATGGAGAGTTCACGATGGAGTTCTACTTCTAGATTCTTGCATTGTAGTGCAAGCCTGGTGATGTCGTCTTTTCAGCGTTTGGTGGATCGAAAGTTCTTATTGCAGCAGTGGAAAGTGCTTCTGGCTTTTGTATTTTATCGATGTTGTCAACCGTATCCTTCAATTGCAGCAGACATGAAATGGAATCTGCAATCGTTCGTCTAATTGCGGAATCAACTCGACTCGAGTTGAACATGAAGAGTGGATTCATGTGGTGCATATTCAGCCCAGTTTGAGCTGATTCTGTACGGCATTGCCTTTTCATCGAGTTCTTATACCCCCTGAAAAGTCTGCAGCTAAATAGCCTGCAGATTTTCAATATTTGCAAACAGAACGACAGTGTTGCATATGCTGCAAAGGCGCGCATGGCCTTGACGCTCGACAAGGTCAACTTGGTCAAGGGAGGATATCCTGTTGACGTGAAGAAGTACCCTCAAGTCCCTCCAACCAAGGGTGAGGAGAAATTGGTGGATGCCAATGAAGAAGTGGCGTTGGTTGAAGTAGTAGCAGAACCAGAAGAGGAGCTTGATAACGACTAGTTTATGGCGGAGGGGGATGTTACTACAAGAGCTCCTTTGCCTAGAGGCGCTGACCACACCGTAGATTCTGATGACGAGAGCGATGAAGATGATGCTCCTCTGCTTATTCGTCATTAAGTATATCAGGCAGTACATGAGGTTGGGCCATTAAATGATAACGTTGTTGATGTATCCAACGACTCGACGGACGATGACGACAGACCTTCTTCGGCCCTTGCAGATCTCGAAGGTGTCACTAGTCCACTTCGGAAGAAGGCAAAGAAGTACATGGCTATGGCATCTCATGCGCAGTCTTGTTCCCCTCCGGATGGCTCATCCGCGTTTGTGGAGGAGCTAGGGCATCCACACAAGCTGCAAAAGAAAGAGCATGCGGCGGCACAGGCGGCCGCACTTAGGAGAGCGGAAGTTGTATTAAGCGGCAGGACAAAGTCATCGCTCAATAGGCTCAGTTAGCTGAGGAGCGCCAGCGCGAACTGCTTGCAAAGCAAGCCGAGCATTATAAGGTAGAGTTGAAGAAGCCAGAGGCGCTCATGATGGCTAAGATGGAGTCAATGTTCGCTCTGTATAACACAAGAGTCTAACTACGTGTCGGCGGAGCAACTCTAGTTGATGTGAGGCATGCACTCCAAATCTCCTTTTCGGAGCCTCCGACCGCATCATCTCGCGATCTCTAGGATATTGCGATGGAGACGGAATTGACCAATGCCCCGAGCGGCCTATCGATCAAGCCGATGATGGATCTGGGCGAGTATGGCTATTAGCTGGAAGCTTCTCCGATGACGCCTTCACCATTGCCCGATGCTGCTGCTCCACTGCCTCCTCCTCCGCATGTCTACAAGATTGCCATCCCAGACCTCAAAATGACGGAAGCCTGCCTCCACGAAGTAGAGGGCGGATATCAGCCACATGCTTCTCCCGCCTGAGGAACGCGAGAGTACTCATCAGGTGGTCATTTAAATGACTAGTAATAATTGTTTTGAGTATATTTTGTTGTAAATACAAGTGTGCACAAACATTTATGTACATGACAGCCATAGCCGATTACTTGTTTGGAATACGACAAGTCTTCTTTGGACTATCGTGGTCCATTGAGTCTTGTTGGTTCATAGTTTGTGTGGGTGTCCATTACATGATCGAATCGGATCGAGCTGATCTTCTATATGATTGCATGTGTTGATGCTCCTACTATTGATTAGATTGAAATAGTACATTTTCAACTAGAGACAAGTTGATCAAGCATTATTGTACATGTTTATCTTCAGTGGATATTGATTGTTTGTGTCGCAGAGTCATGTCGATTAGTGCTAATTTCTTTTGGAAGTTTTTGTTTGTATTTTCTCTTAATTCGACTGTCCAGCCATTATCTTAAATTTAATTTGGGCAGAATATGGCAACATAAGCATGCCTTAGATGAGAGTCGTTCCTCATTGTTATGTGATCTTTACTTCTCCCAATCTGTTTGAATCATTTTCTGATATTGAAGATTATTCTCCCTTGTACGATATCCTGATGCTCTAAGTTTGGACGTGGATGATGTTATAGTTTTTAGGGTGAGCATTCCTTTGAAATACACTCAAAATGATTTCAATGTAGTCCAATAGTAATCCGCACCGAATCGTTCCCACATAGACCTAATGATTTCCTTGCTTAGGACTATAGACACTTCCTAAGTATACTGGTTTTAACTACTTTTACCTTATCCCTATGGTCCTAATTCCTTCCACATCCGTCTACAAATGTGGTCTAGGCTAGAGCACCCTATTATTATCTTATATCATTCCATGGAGATTGGTTATAAACTCTGTATTCCTCAGAGAGGCTTCCGAACTGTTTAAACCAGTGGCCGGAAGGCCACTTATCCTTTTCTTTTTAGTGGCTAGATACCCCACTATGCGGTAGTTCGAGTGTCCGGACATTCACTATTCCATGACTTAAAGTGACTGGACACCCACTATCCTACTGTCTAGCCGGTGTACAATGCTGTATCCGGATCTTCGCTCTCACATCATCCGGATGGCCCTCCAAATGCGGTCACATAGAGTTCGATCCGTCTACACCAACATCCTTTGGTCTGTATCAACTCCCTCTTCATTCCAACTCCGTAGTTATCCTAAGATTGCCTACTCGACGTGTAGAATGGGCTTTTGATCCCAATCGTGGGGGCAGACTCCGACTGCAACCAAAATCGATTTAAACGGAATTTCCGTCTAGTGGGGAATACTAGGCCCACCTCTGCAATACCTCCCACCCCTATGGCTACTTCCGATCCCTAGAGAGTAGCAGGCCTCACCGTGTGCTCAACGCCAATGCCTGTAGGCACTCTCCCACTCTATGTCCAACCGGCCGTCTCGAGAGACCCAATACTTAGAGTTTAAACAACAAAAAGTAAAAAGAAGACCAACACCTTCAGAATGGGCCTTGTCCTTGCTTCAAACTCACACCACTCACTCAAAGTTGATAACAACAAGTGTGACAAGTTCAAGGCAAAAACATAAAAATAAAGGCCGGTCGTCACTAAGACGAATCCGTGAAGTACAAGTTTACTTCCAAGCCTAGAATTTGGAAGCTTCTAATTCCTAATTCTCACCAAAGCTAAGAAGATTCTCCTTCCGGGCGGAGTCTTCTGGAAAATCTTATCCTAAAAGGTTCGTGAGATCCGGAAAAGTTACAGATCTGATCGTCAGATCTTAAAATCACGGAAAAGGTTCCGGATTCCAGATTTTCCACTTTGTGCTACAAAAACCGGTGGTTCATTCTGTCCGCAGCCGAGTGCAATGGTGAGCCCCATCGTTAATCGATGTTCGGACCAGAATTACAAAAATCTTAAGTCTAAAGACTATCCTAAGGCGTGGTGATCGGTGCCTTATTTCTTCCGCTTCTATGAGTGGGAGAAATCTCAACTGGTATCCGCTACTTACCCTTGCCTGTCTTCGACGTTGACGGAGGACGATCGACCTTCCGAGTTGCCGGTACGGAAGTGGGAGAAGTCTTTGCCACCGGAGTTCTAGAAATCGAAGGTGGAGGTTGTCACTTTGGCGCAGTTCCTCACGTGGTGGGGACTGAAGCTTTGGCTCGACAGTCTGTCTGACCTCCTTGACCACATCCTTGTAGCTGACGGAAGGACTCCCTAGTCCATGTGCCAGCCATCAAGATACTAACTTGGATGGTGCCCGAAGATCTGTCTCTTCCGAAGAGTTAGGTAGTCGCATTGCCAGAGGTATTAGCAGCTCCGGGAGGCGCTTCAATAATTCACCGGTGTTGAGGTTGGGAGATGCCATCCCTTCTGCAAGTGCCCTTGTCGAGGTCCTCCAGATTCAAGGAGGTCCCACTTGTTGCAGCCCAACCCGATCGTGGTGGTTCAGCAGGTGCCGGGGTCTGGCCAGGAGTCATGAAGTCATCCAATACTTGAGCCGCCCTTTCCTTCGGGCTCACCTGGGGGATATTGGCCACCAATAGCTGCATCTGATTCTAAGTGTGATCCATCTTCTTTGCTTAGTTGAAGAGGAAGCGAAAGATGTTGGTTTGGGTCACCTTCTTCTCCTTCTCCACCAGCTCGATGAAGAGGTGACTCCGATTAACAATCTCCACCGGAAAGTCCACAGCTGCCCGAAGGACGTGTCTAATACGTGAGCGGTGAGCAGCGAGCAGAAAATTCAACTATTGAGAGTAGAGAATATTTGAATATTCCAAGTTTTAAACTGATCATAAAAAATAGAGGTATGTATCAATGATGACGTCACTCTTTATTAAATTGTAGGTGATGACGTCAGCCCTAATTTTTATAAGTATATTTAAAAATATTTTTGAACTAAGAATTTTTTAATTTTCTAAATATAAACCACGGTAATAGGGGCCTTTTAGTTCATTAAGTCCACAAAAAACCCTTAAAAGTCTGCTCTCTTTTTCTGCTCACCACTCTCCGGTCTCTATTCACCACTCATATACGAGCTTATCCCGCTGCCCGGACAATTGTCAAGGCGGCGGCGGATGCATTGGCCCTTGCCTCGGCCTGATTCCGGGCCTCCACCGCGAGTGTTGCCTCCCTCCGAAAGTTCACCACGCCTTTCTCTAACGCGTTGCTAGCTTGGTAGAGGTTGGAGGTCTGTAGATGCAGCGCCTTCAACGAAATCTCCTTGCTTCAGAGATCCTCTACCCGGATGATGACCTCTCCGACCCGGGTGACATCCAAGCTCCAGAAAACCTGCTCCACCCTCTTTATCATCGCGTCGTTGAGGGTCCCGAGGCCTTTCACTCTCTAGTATAATCCGTCTAGAATTATCAGCAGCCATGCGTGTGAAGACAATGTCCGCTAGACTTGCGATTGAGAGGTCATCCATTACCCCTTGTGTGGTAGTGGTTGATAATTTCCAAGGCATTTTCCAACTCGTTGGGCCTAAGGGAAAGTTTTTTTTACCTCGACGTGTACTATTGGATTCAGGAGCTCAACCTTTGATGCTAGGAGCGTCCGCTATTGAACGGTTGGATTTAACTGGGGATACTTTGGAGGAGTGTCCATGGACAACTAGCACATCCATGGGGGGTACGGAGCACGCTACAGGCATCACAAGGGTTGAGTTGGTATTACAACTCAATCAAAGTAATGTGGCAAATGCCAGTTCCATGAAGGTAAAGACAATAGTCATGGAGGCCAAGTCATATGATGTCTTGGTGGGCTCGGCGGTGCTATACCCAATGGGATTCACCTTGGTTTTCTGGAAGGAGACAGTAAGCTATAGACCACGATGGAAAGCAAGAGATGGGCGGAAGGCTTAGCTGCCAGCTCGATTTGTTCGAGTTCTTACTAGTAACCTTGCTAACGTGTTTGCTTTCTCTGGATGTATCAATATGAAACATTCATGGTTTCAGGCAGGTTTTGAGGATCCTTCTATTGCTGACCACACTTCAAAGAAGGTGGATGTCTACATGGGCAGCACGAGTGGTGGAGAAGAAGAATAATATCGACCTGGAATCGAGGGGGCGTGGAGCAACACCACCCAGTTGAGGGAGGCCACGGAGTTACCAATGGAAGAAGCATGGCAACATTCGATGCTACCACATATGCAACAGGAGTCTAGAGTTGAGCAAGACCTAGGGCCTCCGTTAGACACTTCTACCATCCATTGGAAGGCACTAAAAGATGGCATCGTGTTGTTGGAGCTCTTTAGAGGAATTGGCACAGGATTGGCAGCTGCTTTACAAGCTAGGATCAAAGTTAAGCGCTACATTTACGTTGATGTGGATGGAGCAACAAGGCATGTGGCCAAAAATCACTTACGGAGACTCAAGACACAATTCCCAGAGTTGTTGGCCACTAGTGCCATCAAAACTTCTTTTTCTACACTTGTGGGTGATATTTCCTTACTATCAGACAATGACATTCACCGTGTGGGTCATGTAGACCTTGTCATTGCAGGATGGCCTTGCCAAGACATGTCTATGGCAGGCAATCAGAATGGATTAAAGGGCTCCCATTCTTCCAGATTATTTGATATGATTTAAGTGCTTCAGTTGCTTCAAACTTCTTAGAGGCAACCGCCTGATTATATTGTAGAGAACGTGCCGATGGTGAGGAGTTCGAGGTCTAGGACACTAGAGAGTATGCACAGAATCCATGAGACTCTGCGTTTGCCAATGTTAATTGATGCGGCTGCAGTAGGGTCAAGAGCACGTAGACCACGCTTGTGGTGGACAAACCTGGCAGCGACAGAGTTGCTACACGCCGCGGTAGTTAGCATTAAACGCCCAGATGTGTACGTGAGTGATATTTTGGATCCTCACAAGACACCACGGCGCGTGTATCACGATGATTTAGCACCATTAGCGGTGGTTAACCACGAGGGGGAACCATGTAGGGCCTTGCCCACGTTGGTTAGCTTTGCACGGTCTTATTCTTTCAAGGATAATGGACTTGGGCTTGTATGGGATTCATTGTCCCAGGAGATGGTGGAGCCTAATGTAGATGAGCGGGAGAGAGCCATGGACTTTCCCTCTGGCACCACCAATGTGCCGAGGATTTCGAAACCACAGAAACAATTTTTACTTGGTCAAGGAATGAATTTAAATTGCCTAGCTTGGATTGTTTCATTAGTGGTTGCTAAACAGAAGCGGTTAGCTTCTAGTTTGACCAGTTACATGGATTATTATGAGTTGCGGGCGGCCGGAGAACCACTTACCTCTGTCAAGGTGACAAGCAAAGTGGTTGGGGGCGAGAGGGCCTTCGCACCTCATCCATGGAACATGTGGGATATCGCAAATATTTTTGCGACCACCACGACAACAGATCTTCACTATGGAGGGGAGAACTGGAGTGAAGGGAGCAGATTGGCTCTCAAGAGGATTGATTTGGAGGATGTTGTGGAGAAGATCTTCTTGGAAGAACACACAGCTCTTCATATGGAAGAAATTGACAAACTAGGTCAATTGGAAAGACATGGGAGTATTATTGGAGAGGAAGGAGAGGGGCCTCCTTCACATGGGTTTCAATAGCAACCAAGGGTAGAAACACCTGCTCCAAAGGAACCGAAGGAGGTGGTGACTAAGGACACTTCGAAACCAAGACTAGGTCTGGCGGATGGAGTAGTGGAGGTGGAGGAAGATGAGTACTTGAAGGAGTATTCAGATTTTTTTGCTTTCAATTGACAGATTTGGGAGTATTGAAGGGACAAGAAGTACATATTAACATAACCGACGAAGCACCAATTTATCGAAAGTCATACAAGTATAGCAACATGGAGCGAAAGATGATTCGTGCTCGCACAAAAGAATTGATGGCTGCAGGGTTGGTGGAATTGGCTCCTCTAAATTGTGAGTATGCATCAGCAACGGTTATGCCATCCAAGAAGGACATTTATGGTAATTGGACCGAGAAAATGATGGGTGGAGACTATAGGAGAATAAATAAATTCACTAAGTCAGACCGTTACGCCAACTCCGGAGGAGAATTTTGAGGCCATTGGCCATGCCAAAGTATTTCGTACGTTGTATTCACGCTCTAGATACCACCATATTGGATTGAGAGATGAAGACAAGGTGTGAGCCGCAAAAACGGCTAACGGTGATGAATGGACCTCACATCGGGTCCATTAAGGCTAATAAGTGGTGAAAATGGGTTATCCCATTGGTTAGCTCGTGGTCTTTTGATCAAAATAGCTAAATAGCCTTCCATACGCTAATTCCTTAATTAGGAACCACTTTTGGCAATCGCGGAATTTAGGTAGTTAGCCAATAGAAAGTAAATAGAAAGGAAAAAATGAAGAAAAGACAGAAAAGACAAAAAACAATAGAAAAAAATTTAAAATTAATAGTGATGGAGAAGAATTTACCTCCTACCAAGTCGTGGATCGCAATTGGTCACGATGAAGAAATCACGAAACCAAAAAAATGGAAGAAGAAGAGAAATGATAGTAAAGGGAAGAAAAGAAAAGAAGAGGCTTAAAAGCCCTTAAAAAAATAGTGGGAAAGGTCCAAAAGGCTTGGACAACCCCCTCATCACTCGCTAAGTAAAATTAGGAATTACCCCAAGCAAAGGGGATTCAATTTAGGTAGATTAAATTAGAGCCTCCTTGGAAATTAGCTAATAGCTCACTTATTGAGATCATGCACACCCATGTGGCATGGAGTTAATGTTTAGATTTAGATATTCCTTGGTTAGTGGGACATCCACTCTTGTTAAATGCAAGGGTGGCACGGAATTAGGAGTCATAGGGTTAGTAGGTTTTGTAAGAAGGAAGCCATTTATGGAAGAAGGCCAAAGGCGGCAGGGAACTTCTTTGGGAACTCAAGGAGAGGAAAGGTTGGGGCGTTACCCCCTCGAGAAGCCTCATTCGGTTGGTGTGCGAAGAGTAGGAAGAGAGAGAACAGGGGAGAGACTGAATTTGTGTGGGGAGAGAGCCGGAAGTCCCAGCCCCGAACTAGTGAACGAGATTAGGTTAGATCACAGGAGGAAGAAGATCACACGAGCTGGAGCAAGATTACACGACGGACAAGAGGAAGAAGCTCACACGAGCTGGAGCAAGATCACACGACAAACAGGAGGAAGAAGATCACACGAGCTGGAGTGAGCAAGCACGACGAACAAGAGGAAGAAGATCACACGAGCAGGAGCAAGATCACACGACGAATAGGAGGAAGAAGATCACATGAGCTGGAGTGAACAAGCACGACGAACAAGAGGAAGAAGATCACACGAGCTGGAGCAAGATCACACGACGAACACGAAGAAGTAGATCACACGAGCTGGAGCAAGATCACACGACGAACAGGAAGAACCAGATCACACGAGCTGGAGCAAGATCACACGACGAACAAGAGGAAGAAGATCACACGAGCTGGAACAAGATCACACGACGAACATGAGGAAGAAGATCACACGAGCTGGAGCAAGACCACACGACGAACATGAAGAAGAAGATCACACGAGCTGGAGCAAGATCACACGACAAACATGAGGAAGAAGATCACACGAGCTGGAGCAAGATCACACGACGAACAGGAGAAAGAAGATCACACGAGCTGGAGTGAGCAAGCACGACGAACAAGAGGAAGAAGATCACATGAGCTGGAGCAAGATCACAGGACGAAGAAGAGGAAGAAGATCACACGAGCTCGAACAAGATCACACGACAAACAGGAGGAAGAAGATCACACGAGCAGGAGCAAGATCACACGACAAACAGGAGGAAGAAGATCACACGAGCAGGAGCAAGATCACACGACGAACAGGAGGAAGAAGATCACACGAGCTGGAGTGAGCAAGCACGACTAACAAGAGGAAGAAGATCACACGAGCTGGAGCAAGATCACATGACGAACAAGAGGAAGAAGATCACATGAGCTGGAGCAAGGTCACGAGAGCTGGAGTGAGCAGTTCGAAGGCTAAGGATGGAGGGTGAACCGAATTAAATCAGGGAGCCCCTCTTCCCCCTCGGACCTCTTAAATTCCTTGTGTATGACGTGAAACCTAATTTTCTAAATACAAATACCATGCGGAAGCGCTGCCAATTTTTTGGTAGAATTAGGGTTTGCTATATATTCAACTAAACAATTGATTAAAACGCCATTAGTAAGTGAACGTAGCTGGAGGCTCATTCTTAGTAAGGCTGGAGTGGATTCTTGTGTGAATGGATGTGGTGCACGATCTTGAATAAACTTATATGTTGAGTGTGCACTGCTGGTCGTTGGTTATGAGTTCATGATTGAGTCGCATGGTTGATTGAATGCTGCCCTCATGTTAAGCACAAAAAACTAATAAGAATAAAAAAAACAAACATAAGAATCGGAGTTAGAGTCAAGGAGATAATTAGGATTATAAGTTTGTAGAAAATAGGGAAGCCTGTCTGCTGCCAACTGGTTCCAGGGTCACACCTAAGCCTGAAACTGATCATTAAGGGTCTAATCAAGTTCGGAATGCTGAATTGAACCCATAAGAGTTGGAAACGTTGCATTCGGAGCCCTAGAGCAAAAGTTACACTTGTTCAAAGGTGGGTTCAATCAAAAGGCTGGATTAAGTCACCACCTCACTAATCAACCACAAGGGACCTAAGTGAACATGAGATGTGTCACCATGCTTGTATAAGTTGTGTATGAATGGGCTGAGGATTGGTTACACAAGGAACTAGGCCCTCATATTAGGATCTTGTGTTCAAGATAAGCCACCCTTTAGGGCGGTTTATTTGGCTCACACAAGGAGAAAACCGCGTTCTAGGGCATTGACAGAGATGAGAAGGACCAGTTGTTTCAATGGAAGTTTTTACCGTTAGGATTGAAGAATGCTCTGGCAGAATTTCAAAGGGTTATGGTTAGAGTATTCTCAGGGTTGGATTTAGAGAGATGCTATTGATGACATCATTGTGTTTAGCAGAAATCGAAAGCAACATAAACTACACTTGATGGAGGTTTCTGCTAGATTGAGCCTCCATGGATTAATGTTGCACCCTGGTAAGTGCAAATTCTACTTTGATCACATTGAGTATTTAAGCCACATGATTTATCCAAGTGGATTAGGTGTGGTAGCTAGCAAAGTGGAAGTAGTGATGTCTATTCCTAGACCACAAGATGTTATTAGGTTGAGAGCATTTCTTGGGTTGTGTAACTATTATAGAAAGTTTATCAAAACGTTCAGTGCAATTGCCAAGCCATTAACCATGATGACAAAGAATGATCAACCTTGGATCTAGGGAGATGAGCAAGAGGTAGCCTTTCAACAATTGAAAGACCGTTTGGCATCAACACCAATATTTTGGAGGCCTATAGCAGGAAGGACATACCAGCTACATACAGGATTGTTTAGCCGTCCCTCCGTCCGGTAGTGTCCGTCCGTCCGGATGTCCGTCCAGTAGAGGCTGTTGTCCGTTCGATAAGGGTCAATCCTAGTTTGACCATGACTCGAGGTAAATCAATTTACCCACTGCCACGAAGGCGACTACGTGGCTGACATGTCGTCAACAGGGTCGCGCGCGTGCAGACAGGAGGGCGGGCGCGTGAAGGGGTCGGGCGCGTATGGAGATGGGCCCCGCGCATATTGAAGGGGCCGAACGCGTGCCGATATGGGCCGGGCGCGCATTGAAGGGGTCGGGCGCATACAGGGGAGGACCGGGCGTGTACATGGGGGGACCGGACGTGTACTGTGAGGGGCTGGGCGCGTGCAGGGAGGACCGCGCGTGTACCGCAAGTGTTCGGGCGCGCGCGGTGAAGGGCCGGACGCATACTTGGAGGGGCTGGCGCGTCCGGCCAAGGTTGCGCGCGTTTGTGGGGGAGGATTGGGCGCGTTCGTGGAGGGGGTTGGGCCTGGCGCGTGGTCTTTGGAGTTGCGCACATACGGGTATTGAATTCAGGGGTCACGCACGCTCTCTCACTTCTTAACATGCATGAGCTTCATGTCGCAATGTGTATGAAAAATGTTAATCTTTTATTTATCACGAGATGAGCAAAAAGCACCGTTACATCACAATGCTAGTACGTACTGCAAAATGATCAACAATTGAAACCTTCACTATCAATACGCTAAGTCAAAATATCTATATCTCATAGCGGAAGCTAGCGTCCGGAACTTCAAAGTTGAATGGTTTAGCCATTAGCTCGTCAACCACTTTGCAGAGTGTTGGACGTTTGAGGGGATCTCGCTTCAGTAATTTCTCGATCTTCACTTGAAAAGCTGCGTAGTTGACGGTTGATTTGAAGAATGTTGAGTCAGATTCTTTCTCCCAAATCGCTCTAGCCATCCACCCAACGGAGTACAAATGGGCGAGCTGGATGTATTGGTGACGCCGCTGCATCACATCCAATGCCGTTTCCGAATCTTGTGGGCCGAATTTGTAAAACAACTCTGGAGCTACCCAATGTCGTCTACGGCGTTGATTGTCCAGCTCCGTGTCTGTCTGAAATCCATATTTTGATGGCTCTTCGTGTGATACTCGGCTCTCAATTCCCCAATCACAAACGCCTATGAAGACGGATCTTGGTTTCTCTGGAGGAAAGTGGAGAAGCACGTTTGTGGGAGCAATGTCATTGTGCATGACATTTGCCTTGTGGACTTGGGCCATGGTGCACATCAAAGCCCACGCAAGTCTTGCTCTATTCTTCCGGAAGGCTAAGATTTGTGTTGTATCCTCCGCCGAAATATATGGAGCTGAAAGGATTGAGTTGCTCGAAGCCGCCGGATTTGCCTTTGAATCGACGGTTTTAAAATTGGCCCAGCTACCACCATTCCATCACAATGTGTACGCCTCCATATTCTTTGTATTCACCGCCCAAAACTTTATAACTCTTGGGTGTGCAACATGACATATCATGGCCTCGTGAGAGCGTTGTCTAAATTTCTCCTTCTGATGAGACGCCGTTGGCATTTTCCCGGCAAACTCCATGTATGCCGAAATGGCTCGCACACCCACGATGCGGACCTTCTGAACCTTTCCGTATCCACCAATGGCGTCATATCCGGAAAGTCCATAAACTCCGATATCTTCTGGCAGAAGTTGCACGCTGTGCAACATATGCGCCTCCATGGCTGACTTCATCGCTTGTTCATTCCAAGGCATACCTCTCGTACGAGAGCTTGAAAACCTGCCGATGGTGGTTTTCACACCTTCGAGGAACTTGCGGAGTTCCAAATCTCGTGGCTGATGCTGGCCCCCGCGAGGTTTTTTCACCTCACAATCAAATACATGCGATGCATTACTCGTACATTGAGTGATTACTCTCTCCATGAATGAGGCATAGTGATACATGCCATATGCATCCTTGAACGATTCAGAACTCTCCAGAGTGCGCTCGAATTTTGACTAGAGGTCGGCCTGTAAGCACATGATTCCTGGCTCTCACTTCTCCAAATAAACTTGACGGAATCGCACCACGTCAGTTTCACACCATCGACGGTAGTATTGTATTGCCACACCTCGAAGAAATGCGGTATACTCCTTTGGTGGATAACTGGCATCCTTCTCGTGCGTAGACATTTTTTGCTTCGCCCTCTTCGACGGTGCCTTCGGTGCATCGGAAGGATTGCGGATCGACTCTGCAACGCTAGTAGGTGGAAGCTCCGATGCATCTGGAGCATCTAAATCAACGTACGCGGGTCGCTTTCCAGTACTACGATCAGTGACCATTGCAATAATCACAATCCTACACAAACTATAATTTTATAAAAAAAATCAAAACCTCCCCCGGACCCAATGTGTGGTAGCCCCCCTCTTAGTTCCTAGCAAAGTACGAATAGTACTAGGACAAGGAGCCCCTTGAGAGGAGCCTATGTGATTAATATTAGAATCTGTTCCATTTATAGTGAAAAGGAAAACCCTGGCCTCGCATGCGCGTCTGCATGCGCCTGACCAAGACGCCACGCGCCCAGCCCTCCAGAGAACGCGCCCGACCCTCCAGCGTACGCGCCCGCCCTCCAGCATACGCGCCCGGCCCTCCAACGTACGTGCCCGGCCCTCCAGAGAACGTGCCCGGCCCTTCAGAGAACGCGCCCGGCCCTCTAGCGAACGCGCCCGACACTCCAGAGAACGCGTCCGGCCCTCCAGCGTACGCGCCCGACCCGTAACCGAATAGAGCCTATTCCCCCACGAATAGAGCATGTTCCCGCACAGATAGAGCCCGTTCCCGCACGCGCCCAGTCTGTTCCCATTCGCGCCCGGCCTTCTCCCGCACGCGCCCGGCCCCAATGTCCATGCGCCCGACCGTGGATCTTACGCGCGAGGCCCCAAATCCTACGCCCGAGACCCCAAAACGTACGCGCGAGACTCTAGCGTACACGCCCGGTCCCCATACGGCATGCGCGCGTTCCCCATGCCGCGTGCGCGCCCGACCCACTAGTATAAATAGTCGCGCGCGCCCAGCCCATCTCACAACCTCCAATTGAAAATTGTGGCCTTCAGCTATCTTTTTAAGGTGGCTGATTGCGTGATCTTCAATTGGGGCTCCAAATTTGCACACATTCATACGACGTATTGCATCACCGCATCAATCACCGTTCGAATTAATTAACATCGCTACCTTGGATTATTTTGGAATCCAAGGCGGTAATTTTCTTTAGTTTTTTTTTAGATAGAGCTTAGCGTAGTTAACGAACATTTTGGTAGATTGTTTTACAGTGTTTGGCTATGGAGAGTGAGAGTGAGCCGGATGCCCAACAACAGCCACCAATGTCCACCGCGTAGAGGAAGAGGGAGAAAGACAGAGATAGGGCGAGGCACGGGAAGCTCCAGAAGAAGCGGATGCACGTGTTCAACAATCCAGCGAAGATTGCAGTCGTGGGTTGGCAAGATGAGCCATCGCCGTGGTCGTCTGTCACTTGCGAGGATTACATCGAGTGGTGCCACCTGTCAAAGATGTTTCCTCCTCATCGCCATTTAATAAATCGTCGCGCAAACAAGGCAAATTTGAAGTATTCCATCAATGAGGCGTTTTGAGCTCGTGCCCTCCAAGTGCATCAATACTTATACGAGCTCGAATTCATGCCCCGCAATGATTGTCCCCTCTATCTCACTCGCATGGTATATGCGGAGGTCGTTCTCAATAAGCAAGTAAATTGGAGGACTGTGCGGAAAACTCCCAAAATGCCGAGGGTGTGAATGCATGCCGATGTGCCTAGGGAGCAACATCCAGTGTTTCCTTTTACGGCACTAGGGCCACAGAAAACGGATGGCCCAGAAGAAGTAGCTCCAGTAGAGTCAGATTCATCACCGAATTCGGACTCAGATGGACGTGTAGGTCGGCGTTCATCGACTTCTCTAATGGCGTGTGCGTCACGGAAAAAGCGCGAACGAGTGAAGCTCCATTAAGCAAGACGTCTATTGGTTCAAGGAGGTGGCCAGGTAGATTTACCAATCGTAAATCTTGTTGGCGATGATGAACCCGCCGCGAGGCTTGAGGGTGTTGGAGATGAAGAACCCATCCATGTTGTGGATGAAATGCCAATGATGGATGTCGTAGTCACCACTTCCAACACCAGGCATGTAGCTTTAGGGTCCGGAAGTACGACCGTCGATGCTCACCAGGAGTTATTGGACACTATCAACTTGAAGGATGAGATGATTCAACGTCTCCAAGAAGAGATTGAAAACCTCAAGCTGCAATCTAGTGAAAAGGGTGATATTATCTCCAAGCAAGCAGCCGAAATAGAAGAGTTGCGTCGAGAACGTGTTGCCGGCCAGGCTGATATTGGCGAAGTTGCTCGAGGTGTGGACGAGACAATGATCGCCAATGTTATTGGCAACATTACTAGCTGCTTGCTAGAGACCCCGACAAGACCACCGCATCACCGCTTCGCTAGTCGTCCGTTGGTTTTTCTACCGCCGCCGACTGTAGCAGCGCAGCCATTTGTAGATTCCATCAGCACCGAGGATTCTCTGTCATTTTCCCCAGCTATTCCAAGCACAGAACTTTTTCAGCTTCCCACTGCAAACAACATCTTTCGAAAAAGGATTAGATCGGTGGACGAGCAGTACTATCATCGGAAGGTGGCATGCATCTTGAATGTTGACCGTGCGAGGCAAATGGCAATAGAATTCAAGAAGATTGACAACGAATATCTGACGAATAATACGCGCCGTGACTTTGGACTCACATCTTGGGCTCACATCGACGAGATGTTTCCAATTGAATTGCCTCTGTTGCTAGATGGTAAATCTATTGACTGGGCAAAGTTGGAGTGGGACCACGCAGAGGCTATGTCTTCTCATGCCCTTCAACCAAGCGGAAACGTGGCACCACGCAAATTATGGCCAACACCAGCAAGCTTCACGCAAAATGAAGATGCTTGCCCGGTTTGTTTAAATTCTTTCGGGCCAGAAGGTGCATATGCTCTTGGCACGTGTCGGTGTTTATACCATCCGATGTGTCTGCTAGGTGGTATCTTGACATGAAGATTTTGCGCAAAGTGTAGAGCACCATTTCATAAGCGCTTGTATGAAGTGTTTGGCCTCACCGCTAGATGCCACCTAGTTGGGAGCTGAACCCGGAAAATGCGCCTGGGGATGCCTATGCTCAAAAGTGGGGAGAAGATTTGGTGTCGAATTGGCGTGCGCAGTGCCACCAATTACATAGGTCCAGTGTAAGCACGCAATTTGATTGGGAAAATGACCACCAAGAAATTGTACGAGTGGCCAACAAGCTCATATTGGGAACCACCGCGGACCATGTTGTTAAATGGAACTTCTTCTACCAAGTCATGGACGGATATTGGGATGTTAGGCGGAAGGTATTTCAATTCAGGCGACGTCCAGATGGAAAACTGTGGAATCACCAGGGACGTGTGGTGTCAGAATTGGGAGAGGCCACTGATCTTGACCTTCGCAATGCGTTGCAATGGGAAGAATCGCAATGGAAGGAAACTTGGAAGGAGGAAGCTATTGATTTCCTTCTTGAGGAACATAGTCCGGTGACTATGAAGACTCTCAAAGCACTTCGGAACTCCAAAATGTTACGTGCTTTGATAAACGCGGATGGGCCTCACCGGAGGACGCGAGCGGCTCATAAATTGCTGGATGATGGGGCCTCAGGAAGTGGTGAACCAAGTGGAGCCGATGCGTGATGAAGTGGAGTATAGGCAAATAGAATGCAAGATGAAAGCGTAGCATTTGTAACCATTTTGTATGTTGCGAAATTTGCATGTTCAATATAAATATAAGGACATCCTTAAAGCATTGACCCAATTCTTGCATCTCCTTTGAAACATTGAAATTAGTTTGTAACATTTAAGAAAATTCAATTTGCAAGATAGGAACTTTCCATGGTCCCTGTACGCGCGCGTCCGGCCCCACAGCGCACGCGCCCGGCCTCACAGCGCACGCGCCCAACCCTGAAGCGCACGCACCCTGCCCCATTCGCACACGCCCGGCCATTCTGTTCCTCTACCGAGACCATGATTGGTACGCGCGAGACCTTCCCATCTCGTACGCGCGCGGCCTATGGGGGGCATGCGTGCCTTGCTATAAGTTTGGGAATCGTGGCACGATGGGCCCACTTCCCAGGCGCTTTAGCCTGCAAGTGCCACGTGGCGGCTGCTTGCTAAGCACTAGTGGCAAGTGGATCTCGGTATCTATTGACATCCCTTTTCATCCCGGTGTCTATTGACACCCTTTTACTCCCGGTGCCCCTTCAAGCTAGTTTCAAGCATGGACTCAAGTGGGCCTTCTGAGATTCGGGCTTCCGAGAAGAAAATGAAGAAAACGAGAGTGTGATGCGGGACGAGTACGCTGTCCTGATGGAAATTCTTCCATCATGTATATACAAGTATTAGTCTTTATGTGTGTGGATTTTAATAAGTAAGGAGTTGGGATGAAAGGGGTTGGTCGTGGTAAGAACCACGGTTTCAAGATTTGGGCAAGTGTTAGCATGTAGGTGCTGCACCGCTCTTGTCACTACTCAGGGGGGTAGGTAGCGGGTTGACTGGTATTTTTTTTGCTTCACTAGCGAGCCAAGCCGTGGGCCGCCGAACCACTCAACGGGCTCGATCGGGTTCGAACCCAGACCGGCGGCAGCCACTGACCACGACATTTCCAGCCAACCAAGTCCACGACTTGGCAATCAGGTTGTGCGAATCAAAACCATTATACGTCCGTACCATTTGCTATCTTAAGATAAGTTTTATTTTTATTTTTATTTAGTTTTTTTTTATTTTACTTATCTTGTTGGTTGGAAGATCTAAGTTTTTAGTCTTCCAATGAATAAAAGACTAGGAGATTTTATGTGGTTGAAAGTGGAAAGGATAAGAAAGTAATGAAGTACCTTGTGGGGTACTTTGGGTAGGGTGACATGGGCTGGAGTGCCCACGTCCACTTGAAGTGCAAAAGTGGGAAAAGAGATTCCTTAGTGAGTGTGTGTGAGTGTGCGGGTGAGAGAGCAAGGGTTTGGAGCAGAACTTTGACTGTGTGTAACTCGTTGAGATTGAATGATATGGAATTGACAATTTGTGATCTTGTTTCTTGTTTCAAGAGCTTTCCATACTCGTTTTAAATTTTGAATTCGGAGTTGTAGAGAAAAAGTTATTGAGGTTTTAATTCTGTGAAAACCCGAGGCCATCCATTGAGGGGCAGAGGTTTTCGAGGAGCCACAACTTTTTTTGTAGTTCTCAATTTGATTTGAGATTCGGAGGGACTGTGCGTCTCTATCTTAGCTTTTTAGAAAGATATTACAATTGAGATTTGGAGTTGTGAGCAAGAAGTTATAGAGATCTAAATGAATAGGGGTAGGCAGAACTTTGATTGTCCATAACTTTTGAACAGTAGTTTAGAATTGTTTGAGAATTGGAAGGAGCATGAACCATGGTCATAGCTCTTCAAAAAAATATTACAATTGAGATTTGGAGTTTTGCAGAAGAAGTTATGAACGATTGAATATCTCGAGGGGCAAAACTTTGAGCTCGTATAACTTTCGGACAGTAGTTTAGATTGACTTGAAATTTGGAGGAGTGTTAGTTGTCTAAATTATCTTCGCAGAGAGCTATTACACTTAGTATTTGAAGTTTTGAGTCATCTGTGTGACTTGTTTGAAGGTTACAGCCTTGGTGAAACTTTTCCATTGTGTTTTTGAACACTTCTTTTGGGTTTCGTAGTGTTTTTGAACACTTGAAGACTTTGGAGTTGAAGGATGGAAGAATTGAAGACTTGAGGCTTGAAGAGAAGAGAAGATGGAGACTAGTGTCTTGTGGCTTGTGGTCTGATTTCTTTTTTTGTGATTCCAAGCCAGCTTTGGAGGCTAGTTGTATTTCAATTCTGTTCTTGTAAACTCTGTTGCGGCGAAGTGGGGTTAATTGCCCACACGGTCATGTTTATGTCGTTCCCACCGGTGAGGCACGTTTGCTGGTCACCGTGGGTTTGAATTTTAGGAGCCAATCTTTCGGACGGTTTCAGCTTGTGGTCTGGCCGTCCCGTTTTACCCATCCGAGGCCGTGGTTTCTTATCACCCACCTTTACCCTTAACCCTTTAGAGCCACCACAAGATAGGCCAACGGGGAGGAGTTTGAAGACTGAAGACTGAAGACCGAAGACTGAAGACTGAAGACCGAAGACCACAAGATTTGACAGAATTCCGTAGCAGACTATACGAAGTCGCAGCCAGATACCTTGCGTATTCTCAAAGCGCACTCCTCTCTACACGACAACGCAACCACAAGCAGAAGAAACGCATTCACATATTCATCGATGGTGAGTTGAAGGCATTTCGAGGCTGGGGAGATGTACCTAACCCATGAACATTTACACAGTGTGCAAAGTACATTGCCTGGTGTCATTTGGGACGAATGTGGCCGCATTCGCGGTATTCGCAACTTTGGAAATATGACAAGGGTAATTTAAATTACTGCACCAATGAAGTTTTCAAAGAACAGTGCATCCAAGCGTACCAGCACATCTACAACACGGCAAAGGTTCACCGGAACGAGGTGAATCTATCCATTTTACGTATGGTGTATGCTAAGATTATACTCGGAGTAGTAGTCGATTGGAGGACGATGGAAATACAACCAAACTCCAAGATGACACCAATATCCACGGCGTCACTACCAATAGAGCGCAAGTTTCCGGGCGAAGCTCTAGGAAAAAAGGCGAAGGAAGTTGAAGTTCCAAACGAGGAAGTCGTGTGGTCTGACACTTCTAGTGACGACTCGGACACTGAATGCGACCCATCTATTCGCAAGGAGATTGAGGGCTTTATTAAATGCCATTGGCTGGATTCTGCCCTCCATGAAACACCGACAATTGGAGAAGATTCCGGCAAGGAAGAAGATCAAACTGAGATGGACGTGGTTGCATATGAGAACATCAATGAAAACCTAGAGTCTTCTGATGATGTTCCAATTGGCCGAGAGGCTCATCATCAACTTCTTGCTAAATATGAGCAGAGTTTACAGGAAAACAAGAATCTGGTAGAAGAAGCCAACCGCAACAAAGAAGAACTTCAAAAATTACGCGCTATACTCCAAGAAAAGGACATTCAAATCCAGGAATACGCGAAGTTGGTGTTTACTTTAAAGTCGTAGAATTTGATAGCAATGGAAGTAGTGCCATGAATGATAAACAGGCAATTTTGTAACATTTTGAAATCATAGACCTTGTGAATTTTGTAAATTGCACTTTATTTGTAAATGGCTTTAGTTCGAAACAATATTGTATATCTCTGACGTTAATCAAGTTTGTATGGTTCAGCATGTTTTTTTAATTTGTACAATGTAATAAAGTGAATGTTCTATACAGTCTTGTATACGTTTGAATTATATATTTGATGAATGTGTTATGATCTTCCATGATTGTACAACTTCATGCACCCCAGTCAACAAATTAAATTCACTTTTGTCTAATATTTGATATCCGACTACAATAGTCTATAGTATCATCGAGATTTTTTTTGTAGTGGAATTTATATCATGTGTTGAAGAATAAAACTTAAATTTTTGTCTCAAACATGTCAATCATAAGACTAATCAATAAAAATCATGTTACTTTCTTGCATGATAAATGATTTGGGAGGTAACAAAATCCCCAATATTAATGCAACATTATTATTCTTGGTTGAATTATATGTAACTAATTGCAACGGCCTTCCAAATGATAAGTGATGGCATTCTACCATACAAATTACCCATATTATATCTTAATATGAGTATAAGTTTGCGGAACAAATCATTGAGCATGCTAATTGAAGGTACTAACTCTCCTCAAAAAATCATTAAGTAAGCATAAGTATTGTGTGCCTAAGTAAGTATCAGTATTGTATAAGTAAGTATTAGTATTAAGTATTGTATGTGAAAGTATAAGTATTGTATAAGTGAGTATAAATTCAAGGCATTAGGTTATAAGTAAGTAGAAGTATTGTATGTCAAGTTCAAGGCACAAGTTCAAGGCACACCCCTCTCGCGCGTAGCCCTCCAGCGTACGTGCGCAGCCCTCCAGCGTAAGCGCGCCTCTTGGTCGTATGCGCCCGCCATAGGTCACTAATTTACTATAAATATGAGATTTCAAAATTACGGAACCCACTTCCTAGGCGCTTTGGCCTGCAACTGCCACGTGGCGGCTGCTTGCTTGGCACTTTTGGGAAG
>OZ020514.1:58163941-58290969 GCA_963971425.1 Bryoerythrophyllum caledonicum | reverse complement strand
GGATGCAGTACTTGAGGAGGGCGTGGATAATAAAAAAAAGTCTACGGAGGGTGACTAGGTGAGTCGTGACGATTATCTTCGAGTTGTGAAGCGACTAAAAGAAAGCTTGGACGTAATTGAAGATCTAGGAGAAGAGCTCGATGAGAAGGATAATGAAGTTGCAAAATGTCTTGAAGAAATTCAAGACTTGAAGGCACGAGTTCAGGAGAAAGACAATCTTCTTTCATTCTTTACTGGCTTTAAGGGATTCTAGAACTACAACAGTGCGAGAAATGTACATAGAGCAATGTTGAATTGTTTTGGAACAAGAGCTTTCTACATTTTTGTAACTGCCATTTAATATTGAGTGATATTTTGTATATTTAATAAAACCTTGTAAATTGAGTGGCATCATGTATATTTAGTGGTTTTTTATGAGATGTTTTACATATCAAAATGTTAAGTGTTGCAATGTTTCAATATATAGTAGGAATTAGTGCGCACGCCCCAACATTGTGCACGTCCGGCCCCACAGCGTGCGCGCCCGGCCCAGGGTGCGCGCCTGGGCTCAAAGCGTGCGCGCTCGGCTAAAAGCGTGCACGCCCGGCCAACAGTGTGCGCGCCCGGCCCACATCGTGCGCGCCCGGCCTCCCTTGTGTGCGCCCGGCCCCAGATGCTCCCGCTCCAGCACTATATAAGAACTATATGCGATGTGCTTGACTCACCTCACATCCTTGGCTTCGTGTCCTGGAACTCCTTATTAGGCTCCTTGCATGAATCTACAAGTTTGTGAGTGACCTTTGGGTCAACATTTTCTATGCACACCCAATTTCCTATTACTTTTGGCGGATTCTCTTTGGCACAACATTGCGCGCCAATTTTATTGTGATGTCGTCTCAACAAAGGGCTCAAACAAAAGAGTGGGCCCATGGTACACATCTAACAAGAAGGATCAAGTGACATGTGTTTGGTGCAATTACACGTTTGCATACAAACGTGGGAGGTGCATGTCACACTATGGGTATCCACAATGGACGAAGACTTCGTGCACTAAGGCCCCAGCAACTGTTAAGGCCCGTTTTAAAAGATGCGGGAATATTATTCCTACTTGGATGACGGTGGCGGAGATCGTTGGCCTTCCTAGCGCACTAGTAATAGGTTCCACTGAACCTCGTTCTAGCCAATCCATCCAACAAGGTACTTTCTTGGAAACTCGAATAGAGGAGAACATGCAGTCCACAAATCCTCTAAGCCAAGCAGCATCATCAACACCAAGATCTGTACGACAACGGAGCTTTCCAGAGGCTTGCCAAATAGAAAAACGAAAAGAATTGGACGAATTATGGGCACAATTTTTTTATGAAGCCAACGTTGCATTCAACGTGGTTAGACATCCGGCCTTCATCAAGGCCACCCTCGCAACGTCAAAGGCGGGTTTTGATTATACACCGCCATCGTACAATGCCATGAGGACGACAGACATTGAGCCTCTAAAAAAAAAGTGAAAGACCTTGTGGACAAGAAGACCGGCGTAGATATTGCCAAGTATGGGGCAACATTATGCTCGGACGGGTGGGACAATGTTACACGTCGCCCTCTCATGAATATCATGCTCGTATGTCCAATGGGTGATATCTTCTTGGGGTCTATAGACACCACGGGTATGAAGAAATCTACCGCATATATAGGGGACCAATTGAAAAGTTTTATCCGTAAGGTTGGACCATTGAATGTGGTCCAAGTGTGCACCGATAATGCTTCAAACATGTTGGGGGCAATGAAGAAGGTCAACGATGAGTACCCGCACATATATACTCAAGGGTGTTGTGCACATATTTTGGACCTCCTCCTTGAGGACTGGGGGAAAGAAGGCATGTTTGCAGACCTCGTCCAGAAGGCGAAACAAATTGCATTGTATATCCGGAACCACCATGTGCCCATGGCCCTTTTTCGTCGATTTTCGCCAAAATTGTTTCTGTTGTGGCCAGTAGCAACAAGGTGTGCATGCAATTACATAATGATCCATCGTCTACTGGAAGTGAAGAATGCCTTAGAGATGGTTGTGATAGACCTAGCATGGATATCCTACGTATCATCTCTTTTTGATAGGCAAAACGGGCACCGTGCCCATGCGAAGGCATCGCAGGTGCGAGCCACCGTTCTAGACGAGACTTTCTGGCATCGGTGCACTAACTTTGAATTTGTAGTGGCACCAGTACTAAAGGCATTGCGGACTTTTGATGGTGACACTCCGGCAATAGGAATTGCTTGGGTGACCATGAACAAGCTAAAGGAGCACGTGTTCAAGCTGCGCAATGCGCCATTCAACATGCTTGACGGAATTGCAACTCGCCTTGAAGGATCATTCCTAAGGCGTTGGGAGATGATGACAGAAGATCTTCATTATGCAGGGGCTTTATTGAATCCTTATCTAGCCAATAACTTGCAAATTCAAAACAATGGTGAGGCCAAAAGGGCCCTAAACAAGGTTGATATGACGCTCTGTGGTGCACTCGGAGTGTCTTTTTCGGCAGTAATGCTCGAAATCACGGAGTATGAAGAATTGCGAGGCCCATATTCATCGGAGGAAGCTAGGGAAATTGAAAACAACAACCTCTTGCCTCACCAATGGTGGAACCGCGTGGGCGGGCAATCATTGCCTATCATTGCGAAGCGTATACTAGCACAAACCTGCTCGGCCTCGTCATGTGAGCGTAATTGGAGCATGTATTCGTTCGTGCATAGTAAGAGCCGAAATCGCTTGGGAGTGCAGAAAGCGGAAGATTTGGTTTACATCTACACGAATGGTCGATTGCTCCGAGAACGTGCTCGTCCAGACCCGATTCGATGGTATGAGGAAAATTTGCATTTAGAGGAGTCTGATCCAGATGGGGGACTTTCTTCAAACACAGAGGACGAGGGCTTGGAGTCGGATGATGAGGGTTACAACTGGATGGGCGGCGATTGGGAAGACCTTGCCGGTGACAACAACCCCGTGTCTGATCATAGCCCACCTAGGGGCAACTCTACAAACAACGAGCACGGTGGAGATGCACTACATGACCATTTTCACAACGTCCACGGTGAACCAGTGGATCCTTTTATGTTTGATGATGTCGACGCAGCGGCAGTCCATACTACAGTGGAATTATTGGGTGAAAACCGTGCCCAAGAAGCTAGGGCACACGAAGATGGGTTGGCATTGGGGGGCAATCTTGATGGAGATGACAACATCTCGGAGAATCAGTCTATGAACTCAAACGGCTCTAGCGCCTCGGACCCTTCTAGTGGCGATGGCCCTGAACTCGACGGTCATAGCATTGGCATTGCAGCAAACGATACATTTCCTCACGATGGAAACGAAGTGAGCAGTGGTGGAAACAATAATGAATCCCATGAGCCAATGGCCACCACGGGGTCCATTGAAGTTGTGAGAAGCTCTCCGGTTTTGCCTCAAGCAATAGAACCGGACTCAGAGGAAGACATGCCATTACAAGATTTGTTTCGCCGGCCACGTGCTCAAAGTATTGCATTGATCGGAAGAACTCTTTTACGTGTAAAGAAAAAGACCTCTTCAACTATAGTTCGGCCACCCGTCCACCGTAGCGCACTTGGCCCAAATGGTGGTGTGGAGCGCGTGATACTAACCCCACAACTTCCGTCCGCGAGGGTTGGGTCCTCTACTATGAGCAGCCATTTAGGGACACGGAGGGGCGAGAACGATGGTACTCTCCCTTTCTTCACGGGACCTTGGCGAGGTGGAACCTCGGAGAGAGTCATTGGGGCCAAAGGCAACCGCTCCAAAAACATGGATGGAGTAACAGACAAAAGGAAGAATATCCGAGTAAAACGACTTGTGAACGCCGCATCAACTACTGGAGCCGAGCTACAACTACGAAACTTGGCCTCGGAGATTGAGAAGTACGTGGCACCAGTCTTGGAAAATGCAGCCGAGAACTTCTCATCATCGGGCGATGATGCAGACGATGAGGATTGCGATGAGGTACCTGGCGACAATACGTTGGTGCTTCGCGGACTTTCTCTTCTCCAAAATGTTCGCCGATCAAAATGGAAGCGAAAACACAATGAAGAATCCTCAAGCTCAGATGATTAAAAGATGACGGACATGAGGGTACTACAAGTTAAAAGTGACTTTAGTGGTGTGGTGATAGCATGGTACAATAGCACCGCGGTTTTAAAATATGTACTTGGTGTTGAGAGTGCCCATTCATGAAAGCACCACATTGAAATAAATAATTTTAATGTTAGAGCACCCTGGTACAATTGAATTCTTTCAAATTCTCTAAACCTCAGCCCTTTTGAGGGGCAGACGTAGTGTTCGATTGCGCGCGCCCGGCCCCTAACCGCGCGCGCCTGATAGGCAGGTGCGCGTGCGACCCACAATGGTACGCACCAGGACCGTGACGGTGCGCGCCCGGCCCCTAACGGTACGCGCCCGACCTTGACGGTACGCGCCCAGCCCTGAGTGCAACGCGCCCGGCCCTGACGCGTACACGTCCGACCTTGAAATGCACGCGCGAGGCCCTTAGGGATACGCGCCCGGCCCTGTATGCACGCGCCAAGCCCTAATTGGAACGCGCCCGGCCCTACATGAACGCGCCCGGTCCAGATTGGTACACGCCCGACCCCTAATGCTGCGCGCGCGGTCCGAAGGCACGCGCCCGCCCCTTGATGTGACGTGGAAAGCCGTCTGACGTGTCGTGCACACGTGTTTTACTAGGGGGTAAGTTGAAAATTTGATTTAGGGTTTGTAATTTTTTTTACACGTAATTGTCCGCCAAAAAGTGTTGTCCGTCC
This sequence comes from Bryoerythrophyllum caledonicum, assembly GCA_963971425.1. Lineage (NCBI taxonomy): Eukaryota > Viridiplantae > Streptophyta > Bryopsida > Pottiales > Pottiaceae > Bryoerythrophyllum > Bryoerythrophyllum caledonicum. The sequence continues at coordinate 58,286,172 of OZ020514.1, read as the reverse complement.
TGTCCGTCCGTCCTACTGTCCGTCCGTCCACTGTCTTTGGGCCCTTGTCCGTCTATGTAGACAACCCTGGCTACATACAGATTCAAGCTCGTTGGGGATTGGTGTTGTATTGATGCAAATGGATGATGATGGCAAGGAATTTCTGATTATGTATGCCAGTCAGTCCAACAACAATGTAGAGGCTTTGTATAGCTCGTATGAAGGGAAATATTTGGCTGCCATATGGGCAATTGCTCATTTTTGGTGTTGTCTGTACAGTAATGAATTTCTGTCAGTTACAGATCATCAGCCTTTGAAATGGTTGATGGAGTCTAGTAATATGACAGGAAAACTAGCACGGTGGGCCTTGATGTTGATGGAGTATGACTTCAAGGTGGTTCATAGGGCAGGTTTGGTAAATATGGATGCTGATGGCCTTAGCCGCAATCCAATTCCAAACCAAGAGGATGATACAGGTGTTGGGTGGCATACTGAGGGTGAAACCGACTTGTTGTTAGGTAGGCATTGTTCGGTCTTTGTGGGGATATTGGCAATGAATGGAGACACCATCGGGGAAGCTACTGTGGCCACAGTAGATGAGGATGGAGGTGAAGAGTCTAAGGGCGCCAAAGATATCCATGAAGACACAAATGTGATGCAACTCTTGAAGGATAGAGAGGTGGTTGCAGCATGGTCTCATAAGGAGAGATCGGGTTCTACAATGAGCTAAGAGGTTTGTGTGAGAGAGGACTCACCTTATGAGATTGTGGCCAAATGGTACTAAGAAGGTAGTACCAACTTCAATAGAAAGAGTGAAACTGATTAAAGATACACATGAGGACGTTGGAGACTTTGGAGTACGGAGGACTTATAGCCTAGTTCAGATTCACTATTGGTGGCGTAGAATGCAATCCCAAGTGCAAGCTTTGGTGGCCCGGTGTATGGTGTGTGACCGTGTACGAGCGTCTTTTAACGCGTTGATGCCACAATTACAACCATTGCTAATTATGAGCTTAGAATATAGAAGGAGCTTGGATTTTGCAGATCCATTGCCAGTGACACCTCGACACAACAAGTATGTGTTGGTAATCATCGAGCATTTCTCAAAATGGATAGAGTTAGTTCCAGATCCATTACCCCTGTTGTCACCAAAATTGTACCAAGGTTCCCATTCTTTTGTTTGCTTCCTTTGACTTCCCATTGCATTCACGGCTTATGCCAAATAATGTGCAAGTCCCGTCTAAGCCAAAATCCGGGGCTAGTTATAGTATAGAATCAGGTGAAAATGTGAGGTCTGATAGCGCTGGTGCTCTACTTGAACCAATTTTTACATCACCTCAGCCGCACACCAGTGCCGCCTGCCACCCAAGTAGACTCGCAAGGAGCTCAAACTAAATTGAGGTCCAAGGGATAGAGGCCAAGGTGACAAGCGTGAGGACAATCAGCCCTCCCCGAACCTTATATACACGAGCGAAGAATGGGTGGGACCTGAAGTGCCAAGGGCGGGGACGTCTCCGCCCTGCCCTGTTGTGGAGAGATGTCCCCGTCCCTACCGGGTAAGGGCGGGGACGTCTCCGCCCCTGCCCGGGTAAGAGCGGGGACGTCTCCGCCCCACCAAGGCAGGGCGGAGACGTCCCCGGCCTTACTTGGGCAAGGGCTGGGACGTCTCTCCAACCCAGGAGAAGGAGGCCTTTGGGGCATTTTGGGTGCTTAGGCACTCCTCTCCATGCCGGTGGAGGTTTTAATATAGGGTACCTTATTTTTGGTTCCAACAAGATTGCGACGCACTTAAAATTAGAAGCAGGTTATGTCTACGAAGGAAGGCTTTCGGGAAAGTACTACTTTTGTCCTTTGACCGCATGCTCTCCAATAATGAACACCTTTATTAGCTCCCTAATAAACCAAGTAGTGGATAGCATGGGAGCTATGCAAGTCCCCATCCACAACGGGTAGTATAAGCCTCTAGTAGAATGTAATGTGCAAGTTCTCTAAATAAATAATTTAAACACAATTGCCCCACGAAAGATTGGGAATGTACCACATACCATGAAAGCAAAAAAATAAACCAAGTAGTGGATAGCATGGGAGCTATGCAAGTCCCCATCCATAACGGGTAGTATAAGCCTCTAGTAGAATGTAATGTGCAAGTTCTCTAAATAAATTGTACCATTACAAACAAAAAGGATATTTAAAACCATATAATGTTTAGAGCAAAAGTATTGTTCACAAAATTGATTTGCTACGTCCTAAACCTTTAAATACTCCTAGTCAATAGTAACGTTGGTGAAGGGCTCGTTTGGTCCTCCTCAGCCTACCACGTGCTTGTGCCTTTTCGCTCGTGACTTGGACGTGGGTTCCGTCGGAGTCATCATCTGAACTTGACGTGTTAGTATCATAGCTAGGTGTGTCGTCCATCACAGTCATGATTTTGCCAAATCCACCTTCCGGATACTTGCGCCATCCCATTGGAATTATTCCATTTTCAGGGCGAGGAATTTTTACCTTCCCCGGCATCGACTTCAAAGTGGACCAATCCACTATCTTGCCCAACTTCACCTTCGCATGAACACCCGGCGCAATGAAGAGATTTACTTCGTTGCGTTTGACGAATGGGACGTCATACAACACTTGGTAAACTTCGATGCATCGGTTTTTAAACGCCTCGTCGATGCAATGTTTTAAGTTTGCCTTGTGGAAGCGCCGGTGATAGTTGTGTCGCGCCTCTGGGAAAGCCTTGTCGATGTGGCACCACTCGATGTAGTTCGCGCAATCATCAAAACTCCATGGCTCCACTACGTCCTCCCAACCTTGAAAATCCAACTTCTCGGGATTTCGAAGAACGTGCAACCGCTTCCGATGGGCGTTCCCCGCTCTTGCACGGGTCTTGTCACGCTCCTACTTGGCCAATTGTCCGGATGAAGACATGGTGTGCATGTGTGAATGCAAAATTCTGGCGTGGATGGATGAATGAGACCTCGCACAACGCCCACATCCAGCTCAATGAAGAGATGGTGGATAGGAGTATGCGAGGTGGGGACAAATGAGGTCCCCCTCCATTAAAATAGTAATCCGGTGGGGGCGGAGACGTCTCCGCCCCACCAAGGCACGGCGAGGACGTTTGCTTGTAAATTGGGGGGGGGGGTTCGTCCCCACAAAACTTTCCAAGGAGGCGTTTGAGGCCACTCTTGCTTGGCCGAGGCACTCCTCATCTCCATGAGGCGGGTACACAATGAAATATGGGGTGATTTATTTTTGGTTCCGACAAGATCCTAATGCACTTAAAATAACATGCAAATTATGTCTCTCCCTAGTTCTAGGGAGGAAGGCGAAATGGAAAGTACAACTTTTGTACTTTGACGGCATGCTCTCCAATAAGGAACACCTTTATTAGCTCCCTATTAGTTTTGGAGCAAACATAAGAGTGTAGAAAATTATTTCCTTCCAAATAAAAAAAAAAATTCCTTGTCTTTAGTGGAAAATAACGCTTCAACTCAAGTCAAAGATTTTCACATATTGCCAAAAATATAACATGCAAGGTACCAAAAACAAAAACGTCTTACCACATAAAACTTAGAGATTTTAACTTTTTATACTTTTGATTTTTTCCACAACAATATGTGGTGTAGACCTTCATATTGACCATAAATATACATCAATCTAAAACATATCAAGTATCTAAAAACTAAAACGTTACTTGCCCATTTTTTAGCTTCCACTACTAGCATAGTTGACTTGAATAAGATACACCCTTTTTCTACCTCTAACAATTGGTGTATAAGGAACTAACATCATCCTAAACTACCATTAGTAATGGATTTAGGCCTTATCTAGTGCAAAAATTTAATACCAAGCACTGAATAGCATGGGAGCTATGCAAGCCTTTCAATCCGTGTGGTTAAAATTTATGAAATTTTGTGGGGACATTAACAAAGAAGTATTTATTGTGATCCTACGGTTAGATGTAGAAATAAAAAGGTTTTGTCTCCATTCTTAGGCATTATACTATAGCCTCGCAGTTTTGAAGTGTTTTTGGTGCAAAAATGCCTTGGTCCTTTAGGCATTAAAAATGTTTGGAGGTTTAAAACTTGGTCCACACCATTTTTTTTAATACAAACGCACAAATCCTTATGAGGCTTAAAAACATCCATAATGACACGGATTAACACCACTTTTATCATGTAGAATGTAGACAGTATTATTCACATATTTTTTTAGTATCCATAATGTAATACGAAAGTGGAAAAAATACATGAAACGCTAAAAGATGAAGCATTGTAAGAAAATTGTCTCTTGGCACCGCAAAAACAAAAAATACACCTAGTCAATATTCATCGGGCTACTAGTAGTGCCCTTGCCCCAACCTCGTTGTCGTGTGCCCCTACGTGCATATGTAGGTCTTCATCTGAGCCCAATACAAGTCTACGAGACGCCGATCGTGTTCTCCTCGCTGGTCCATCTTCATCCAACACGGCCCTTAGGATTTGGGATTGCATGAGCTGATCGAGCACTTGCCGTGTCCCTGGACTGTGCACATCGAGCAAGAAGTCGATTCCATCATTTCGGAAAATTTCTTTCCACTTTGATTCCGATAATTGTCTTAGTTCTTGCGGGTTTGGTTGGTCAACGTCGTGAGAAATGCGATCCCCGTTGTCGTCTGTGATGCGAACTCCATCAACGGCCCACAACCATTGCCGTGGATGAGGTCCGAAACGAAATTGCTCCCCGTTCTCGTCCCAATGGCCATTAAAGCATTGGTAGAAGAAATTTCGTTTTCCTTGACCGTATTTGTCCTTTAACGGGATCAAATTCTTGCACACCCGGACAATCTGCTTTGGGTCCCTTCCCCAACCCCACTCGTTTGAGAGGTGCATCTTATCCAACGAGTGCATCTTCAGTTTCGAGCTTCACACCAAATCCTTTCCCCACATATGTGATTGATCAGGAGCGTTCGTCACATTGAACTCCCAATGCGGGGGCATGTATGGAACTAATCCAAAAAGTTTGTACGATCGCTCGTGAAAAGGGGCCTTGCACAATGAGCACCGCCGGCATACAACCATCAAGCTAATCAAACAAAATGGATGGTACAAGTGCTCACAAGTGCCTAGATGCATCCCACCTTCTGGACCAAATGGGTTTAAACAAATTGAGCAAGTCGTACCGTCGGATACGAAGCTCGAAGGTTGTGGCCACAATAACATGGATCTGCCCCGATGATCGAGGGTAGATGAAACCTCCTTTTTGAAATCCCATTTGTAACGGGACCAATCGATGGTTGTTTGCCCACCGGCGGTTTTCACCATCGCCATTTCATCCATCTTGAAAAGATCATCTACGAGGGCCCACGATGTCAAACCAAACACCCTCTCCTGGTTGTTTTCGGTATAGTTGTTGTCGATTTTTTGGAATTCCGCCACCAATTGTCGGGACCGATCGACCGTGAAGACGCATGCCAACTTCCATTGATAGTAATGTTCTACCAACACATCCAAGCGACTTTGTAGTCTTGAATTCTCCTCAAGCGCTTTAGCGAGCTCTTTGCTGCCGTCACCCCCCGCACCCTCTTCTTTGTTGACCATAGCTTTGTCTGCGTTGGTAGGGGCCTCATCAAACGACAAAGAACCGTCTTGGATTGACACGTGTACAAGCACTTCTTCCTCCCGTCATGGATTCCGATCTTCTGTGGTCATTGTACTAGTTTGAAGGGCAAGTCGGAGCTCCTCCATATCACGTCGTTGCTGGTCAATAACAATGTTTTTATCATTGACTTCAACTCTCAACTTGCGAACCTCATCGCGCAATGACAATAGTTCTGTTGTCTTCCCTTCCAATTGGTTCAGCAAGGTTTGGATAGTGTTGGCAAAAATAGCACCAGTAGAGGCTTCTAACGTTCGATCAACAACCGCGGGGGATTGTACCTGAGCCCCAACTTCATTCACAGTATTGTTAACAACTACGTTAACCGTGTGTTCCGCCCTCCTTCGTTTGGTGCGCGCTTGTGTCCTTTGGCTCCTTGAGATTGGAACGTGGGATTCGTCAGAGTCTGTATCCGTGTTTGAGGGATCGGTCTCGTACGTGTCGACCGGTTCAGTCTTCACAATCGATTAGCCCAATCCCCCTTCTGGATACCTCCGTGTCCCCATTGGAATCAATCCATTCGCCGGAGAAGGAACTCTTATGCTATCTCCCATGGCTTTCAAGGTGGACCAATCCACCCTCTTGCCCAACTTTACCTCTGCATGGACACCTCGCGCAAGGAAGAGATTTACTTCGTTGCGTTTGATATAAGGGATGTCGTACAAGACTTGGTATACTTCAATGCACCGATTTTTGAACGCCTCGTCGGTGCACTTCCATAAATTTGCCTTGTGAAAGCGTCGGTGATAATTGTGTCGCTCCTCCGGGAAAGCCTTGTCGATATGGCACCACTCGATGAAGTTTGCGCAATCCTCGAAACTCCATGGCTCCGGAACTTCTTTTCAAGCTTTAAAAGCCAATTTAACAAGATTCCGAAGCACATGCAACCTCTTCCGCTGTTTGTTTCCTGATCGTAGTCGACTCTTATCTCGTTCTTCTTTATTCATTTTTACCGCCGTGGCCATGGGTGGGGAAAATCTGAATAATATATGTGATGCGAATGGATGAAGTCCTCACACGACGCCCACAACCAACTCAATTAAGAGGTGGATGAAGAGGGAATATGTGAGGCGGGGACAATTAGGGGTGTGCACGATATTATATAGCCGATAGACGAAGCACTGGTCTAGGGTCCCCGGGCAGGGTCGCGGACGTCTCCGCCCCCTACTGGGGAGGGGCGGAGACGTCCCCGCTCCTACTGGGCAGGGGCGGAGACGTCCTCGCCCCTACTGGGCAGGGGCGGAGACGTCCCTGCCCCAAACAGGGTAGGGGCGGAGACGTCCTCGCCCCATACGGGCAGGGCCGGAGACGTCCCCGCCCTGCCCAGGTTGGGCGGGGACGTCTTCGCAAAAGGAACCCTACACCATATAAATAGGGGACATTTTGTCCTTATTCTCTGCCAAGTCCACTCCCTAGGCCTCACGTGTCAGTTCGCTTTGCGGCCTGAAAGTGAGTTTGGTGGGTGATCGGGCTTGGCCCATTTATTGTACCCAGACTCTTTGCGGTTTTTTTGAAACCATCAACTTGGAATTTCGACCACGGTAGGGAGTTGACAATCACATATGGCGGGAGAAGGAAGTAGGTCGATGGAGAAGCGCCCAGTATTTATGGACTTGGATGATGTTGATGAGACGGTTCTTCCGTCCACCAACACGGAGTTGACTTCGGGATCATTGAATCCGTGGTCATCGAGCGGGAAGAGGCGGAAGAAGTCACCAAATCCGGATATGCCCCCGCACGAATACATGGTTGAATGTAGAGGGATTGCCGTCGAGTTTTACAAGCGTCGGACGACAGGGGCGTTGACGAGGAGCTATTTGACCCACAATGAAGAAGGATATCACAAGTTGACGGTTGACATGCGACACGAATTAATGTCAAACCTTGATAAATCTGAGAAATTTAATAATTTCTCAGATTATTGGTTGCATTCGGAGTGGTTGGACACACAAGTGACCGCACTGACCACCAATATCGTTGCGAACTAGTGTTACGTCACAGGGAAGAAGGAGGATGAGAGCACCTGGAACCTGGAGGAGCGCGCTCTAGTGGCAAAGATGAGGATGATCCAGGGCTTTGTTCAACAATACTCTTCTTCCCGTAAGAAGAAACTGGCTCCTTGGAAAGCGACTATTGAGGAACAAATTTTGGCTCACTGCGTTGGTGGAACTTTCAAGTGGCTTGAATGTTGCGCTAAAGTGATTCCAATGCCAGGGCAGAGCGCGGTGAGTGGCTATGGGGCTGTACAGAAGGTGATGATAACCAAATTGGAAAACATTCCAAGTTGGATTTACTTCGCCGGAAAGACTCTGACCAACACCAACGAGAGGGAGAAGCGCCGAAACATCATCAACGAGGCTGGAGGGTGTCCAGTAGTGCATCTAGGGATCGTTAGACTTGCGTACATCCACCCAAAAACTATGGAAGGGTACACGCTCTGGTGGAATGGGGGATCTCAGGCTTCTTTTTGGTCCAAGTTTGACTCGAAAGTGGACGAAGCATTGCCATTTGAACGGATTGAGATGCATCCGAATACCGGGTTGTCAATCCATGAGCTTCGGTGGGTAAAAACTTACCGCCAAAATCGAGTGAACCTCGCGCTATCATTGCTTGTCATTGTGGAAAAATGCCACGACGCAAATTATATACACAATGACATCTCTCCATCGAATGTTTTGCTCCACTTTGATGAGTGGAAACCCGATACGGTGTACCTCGGAATTTGCGATTGGGGGCTTTCTAGTCGGGTTGTGAAGAATGAGCCATCAAGGTATGGTTATCAATTCAAGGAGGAGCTTCAAGAAGAGAGAGAGCGGCGACGGTTTGTGGCACCAGAACTGTTCTATAATTTTGGGCCGCTGGACTCCACCAACTCGTTTGAAGTCATGCAACGGTCACACCTCTACTCCAAGGCAGCAGATGCATTTGCGGTGGGTTGGATTTGTGAAAAAATTTGGAAAGAAGATTGGGACACTTCGTATTTCACCAGCAAAAACACGGAGCAATATGTAAACTTGAAGCTAAAACTTACAGCGTTGCAAAAACAACTGCTCGAAGAATGGTCTTCTGTACCAGATGTTTTAGACACATTAATGAAACCCCCCCACAACTCGACTATTCCTCTATGTTGTTACCGACAATAGTTTTTTGTTAATTAGCTGCATTAGTTTCACATGTGGTGGTTAAATAGGCAATACGGCATCTTCGTAGAAGAATATGTGTAATTGGCAATTGCCATACGTTATATTTTAATCAAAATTGGATACGTCCAAATCTTAAATTCTAAATCCGAGATTTGCATTTGTTCAAGCACAAATAACAATTGATACACTATTGATACACTAAATGTGCACAAGTGAAAGAAATAAATTTATTATTTCTACAAAAATTGATACATAGTGTAGTAAATGGCATTTAGTGTCCGGTTACGTCACTACACTAAGTGCCTCATTTGCAATTGGTGTATGGGTTCACATTTAGTGTATACTACAATAAACATAAATTTTAGTTTACCAACATAGTGTCAATAGTTAAACACTATTAACTAACTCATGAAGGGGCGGAGACATCCCCGCCCCTGCACTAGTAGAGGCGAAGACGTCCCCGCCCCTTTATGGGCAGGGGCGGGGACGTCCCTGCCCCACACGGGCAGGGGCGGAGACGTCCCCGCCCCCACACGGGTAGGGGCGGGGACGTCTCCGCCCCACCTCCCTCTTGCCATTAGTCCCCGATCCTACTCAAACATGACCCTCTCCTACGTGGCAGCTATATGGTGGCAACATGGCTGCCACATCGCCTATTTTTTACCTAGTGGGTAAGTCAACCCTTAGTTGACTTATCCGGATGGGCGAATCGGACGGACGGGCGTACCGGACGTCCGCCCAGTATGACAACCTTGGCCCCAAAACCCTAGTTCCTATGTTTTTATCCAAGATGACACTTCGAGATGGCATGTCACTTGGAAATTGATATCTAGATCAAGCTTAGCACCCGAGCATGAAGTCTCGGCCGTCCGAAAATCTTCCTAGCAAGATCGAACGGCTGCGATGGTCCACCGGATCCGAGTACAAAACCGTATCGTCTTCCTATTTCTGGTCATTTCTAATCTTTCTCTTCTTTATTTCGCGTTCTCGCTCAGTTAAGCGCGCTTACGGCTTTAAGCTTAGTGTTTGGGTTCATCCGCCGATCGCCAGTAGCCGACGGACGTCTGAAGCTAGCAGAGGCGCTTCAGCGCAACTCATCAACCGAGAAGTAATTCCCACCCGCCGACGAAATGGCGACAACGCAGAGGTATATACATCATCACCGTCGGCGGCCAGCTGACGGATTTCGAGTTCCGTATTAGAGATGCCCTTTTAGTTTATGGTGTTTCGTCGACGGTCCGCCGATGGTAGTTGTGTTCAGTGTAGTTAAATTTATTGTTGTAATTGAATTTTCGTTCAGAAGTGATGACAAGTGGATGTAGTCAGGTTTCAGAATGAATACGTCATAGGGTCTTCAAAATGGTATTTTGTGATACACAATTGACTGTGTCCATCGGCGGCCCGCCGACGAATGCTGAGTTCAGTCTAGTATAAGCCTATGTTGTATTAGGTCTATCGCACGGAGGTGATAAGCAGAGTGTGTAGTGAGGTTTTCCAGATCATAGTGTCTCCAAACATCCTTCTATGTGGTGTACACTTGTCACTATGGTCGTCGGCGGCCTGCCGATGAAGTCTTTGGCAGGTCGTCTGATCTTTCTTTATGTCGCGCAGGACTGTAGTTCCAAATAAGCCGAAGTGGCTCGTTGGCAGTGCTATGGACCTCGAAGTGGACGTGGGCTGGCCGGATGATAACAAGCCACGAGTCACATGTGAAGTTCACCGATAGTTAACGTCGTGGGGCATCACATGGAGAAAAGAGGTGATTGCCGAGTTGGGTATCAATAGGAACTACAACCCAAAAAATTTTGTGGATGGGAATGTGGTGTCCGTGCTTGACATGAAGGAGGACCCGGGGGACGAGGAGAAAGTGCGACTCCTAATTTAGGTGAAGGACAAAATGGCTGACAAAAACCGGAACATCATCGCAGTTCGAATTCCTTGGATGACCTGCACTCAAGCGCTATGCATCACTGCTCAGGGGAGCGGGATGCAGTTCCTCGGCGTGACTCTTGAAGACAAGATGGATATGCTTACCTGTTTCAGAGAAGCGAAGGACCTCAGGGACGCGGAGAACTCCACGGCCGGGATCATGACGGCCTCAAAGTCGAAGACGATGAAGAAGCCCAGGAACTCCAGGAAAGCAGCTAGCGACGCTCGGATCAAAGTTGCTGGAACTCCCGACACCGGAGAGTCAAGTATACAGGTGGTCAAGAAGAGGGCGTCAAAGAAAGAGTTGAAGGTAAAGTCCGTGGCTGATGTGCTTTCATTTGCCAACCACCTCTCTCAAGACAAGTGGTCAGGAGCTGGACATCATGTACAAGTCGTTCGAGGATGGTCTAAGCGCCTGTTATCCATTTTGGCAAAACACGCTTCCAGCGAAAATTTCCTCCGCAAAAATTCATGTTGCTCCTGACTCGATGATGTATAGATCCATCATCGCGAAGCGCACAAAACAACTTGTGCTGTTCTACATAGGATTGGGACCATGGCGGGCAAAGCCGCCTCTGTAATGTGTTCCTCTACAGGGTCCTTTGGGAACAAAAGAGAATGGGAGGGAGCTGCATGGGATCGAGCTTGTGCTGCCAAGGATTCGCGCATCCATGGACGTCGAGGGTGTGCTTGACGGAGTACACTACAAGTGGTGGAATTCTCCCACATGCCACAAGTACATCATTGGTGGCCAACACACGTACCTGGCGTGCAAAGCACTCGGCAAGTTGGAGCCCGTGGATTTGGATAGGGCGAATTACTTCCTCAATCACGAAAGTATCCCATCGTGGTCGAGGGATCCGGAAAACCTCGTGAAGATCTCCAACCTCTTGAACATCAAAATCAAGGACAAGAAAGCGGAGGAGACCTTTGTGTCGCAGGTCCGGAAGATGAGGAATAAGTGGATTGAGCATGGTCGGCTCGACAGGAGGACCAACTACAAGAAATGGAAGGTAATGTGTCACTTCACTCAGCAATTTCACTCTCCATTATTGACAATCTCATGAGCATGGTGAAATTAAATCATTATTGACAATCTCATGAGCATGGTGAAATTTCGCTCTCCGTTATTGGCAATCTCTTGAGCATGGTGGATTAATCATAGATTATGTTTTGTCGGCGGGCAGCCGACAACATTGTGATTGAGTTCATGTAAATGTCATCTTTATGATTTTACAGGAGTTCTACAAGGAATACCTTGCAACACTGTTGGGGAAGGACTCCAAGACGGACACGTTGAAGCTGCCGCTTGTCTTTGCACCAGACAATCTTTACAACAAGTGGCAGGAAGTATTTGACGCATGGGATCGGGGCACCCTGATTGGTGAGGATGGGAAGAAGCCCCAAAACATCCTTAAAATTCCTCAACGGAACCTCACCCTCCACGACCTTCAACATTCTTGCCCTCCGGGACGAGGAATTCATGAAGCTTGCTCATAAAATCCTCGTGAAAAAGGTATACTTGAAGGTAACCCGGAAAGCGCAACAAGGATGCAGAAGGAGTTTTTCTCAAATCCTGGTGTCAGGATAAGAAGATGGAATACATCATCAAGAAGGAGCTCATGCTGATGAATCGAAAGTATCCATTGAAGAAGGCTGGCAGTAACACTTACTCACTTTGGCCAGTTGTAGAATGCATGCAGCTGGCACACAAAAAGGGCATCAGCGACGAAACCGTCATGAACATCACCCGCAAGCTGGAGCTTAGTGATCCGGGCAAGCTTGTCATAACCGACCAGTTGAGGTGATCGAACGGGACAACCGGACGGGCAGTCGAGACGGCACGGACGGACGGTTCAGACCGATTGCCTGAAGTGCGCCCAGTAACTTTTTGCAACTAAGAAATTTTTACTGTGATCGCCACGTCACATACGGACGTGTCACGACACCGTGGCACTAGGGCATGGACGTCTTCATGAGGGGAGGATACGTCTATGCCCTAGGGCGTGGATGCCTACATGAGGGGCGGGGACATCTCCGCCCCTGGGGCGTAGACGTCCCCGCCCCTCATGTAGGCGTCCCCGCCCTTGCATCATTGAGCGGAGAGACCTTAATGTCAAGAAGCAAAATATGTTTATTACATTAAAAAGTTTCACGATAAAACAACAATTCCCTAATCTCATACTACCAAACGAAGTAATATCTTGTAGTTATCTAAGAAACCTTTTTCTCTCCTAGCTTCTTCTATGAATTATCACAACTCTCTTGATTTCGCATACATATATGTAGTTACTTTTCTTGTCTTTTTATTATTCAAACGGCCCGATCTGCGCACTCCTTCGGTGGACGGGCCACCCATAATCGCATCTCGAAGGACGATATCATCATCATCTGGTGCCTCATCGCAATCTGGACGGTTGTCATCATCAGCAACTTCACCGCTGTCATCTGCGAATTCTCCATTGCTACCATCCGTAGTCCAAAAGCCCTCTATTTCAGAGTTGTCATTGCGAAGCTCTACGACTGTTTCACCATCGCAACGGGAGCGTCTGAATCTCTTTTGTCGATGTGCGTGAGGATCATCGCCGTAGGAATTTATGGTTGGGCCGCTGGTAGGATGAATTGCTCGATTCAGAACAACAAACGCCGGAGTTAATGAAGAGCGTCCTGGAACATACGTGTCCAAAAACGGTTGTACAACCACATTCGGATCTCGTGCCCCTATTCCAAGGAGGGGACGTCTACAATGCCTTGAGGAGGATGCTTCGCCGTTGTTTCTTCCTTCACGGCCTCTAGCCGCTCCACGAGCATTAGTCCTTGCACTCGGTTGTATATATTGACCCATTAGATGAAGAGGCGTCCTTGTAGCGGCCAAAGGGGGTCTGCCATTTCTGGTAGAAGTAGCGGATGTGTTTAGACCCATCCCCTCAACGCCTACACTTCGTTGAAAAGGTCCATACATGGCATTCGCCGTTCTAGGAGAAGAGGAATTCCGGGAAGGCGGCGTTGGTACATTCTGGTCATTGATAACCGTAGGCAACACCACAACCGGAGATGGTTGTGGCTCAAGGTCCTCTGTGAATGCAAAAGCATCATCGGGGTCTACATATTCCGGGTCAAAACGCCGACGCTCGTTAACAACCCTTTCATTTCTTCGAGTCGTCTCTACAATTGTTGTATTTACAACATTTGCGTTAGAGTCTCCTTGAACGACTCCAGTGCTATGAAATGATGCACCTACATTGCCTGATAAGTTCAGTGAGGGGGTCGCTTATTCTTGTCTTGACCATGTTCTGAGTCGCTTTGGAGCTCCAATAGAGGTACTCACAGACCAAGGGAGAGAATTCTTGGTTGAGTTTCAGACGTTGTGTGACGAAGCAATAATTGATCATCGCACTACTTCAAGGGATCACCTAGAAGCAGATGGATTGGCCGAGCGCATGGTGCAAACCGTCAAGAGGGGGCTCCGGAAGTACAGCTTGAAGAAAAGACATCACGAGGATTGGAATTTGTAGCTACTGTGGATAGCAATGGACCATCAGTTCAGCAAACAAGCGTCCTTGGCGTCATTTCCACCTTTCTATCCATTGTTTGGAAGGCACCCGATTTTACCGAAAGCCATTCAAGCAGATGCTGACACCCTGTTGGCTAACATGGACAATCCAGACACGTGGGCTCAAGTGTGTGAGCAACCTACAGATTTGTTCAAAAAGGTGATGCCTATGGCATTGGAGAACCTCTCCATTGCTCAACATCAGGATACGTTGCGCTATGCTACAATACGGGGAGGTGGTTATCGAACGTAGGTGCTCCATTTCACGCCTAGAGACTATGTGTATTTGCAGTAAGCAGCGCCCACCCCCTTGGATGTGACAACAGGAAGGATAATTTTGAGAATTCGTGAGGTGAAGGACTCAGGGGTGTTAGTGTTGGAGGGTTGTGATGGCAAGATGTGGAAGGGTCACACACGCAATTGTGCGCCTTGCCACTTGCCACACATTGATGGGACATTACACCCTGGTCTCTCTCACATCTCTGCTAGATTACGTTGTCGGTTGTATGGTAGTTCCAAACGGGCATCCACTATGGTTATTTGTGACTTATGTTCTACTGGGTGGCATTTAGAATGCTTAACTCCACCTCTTTTGGAGGTACCAGTGGATCAATGGTCTTGTCCTGAGTGTTTAACACATTGCGGGTCTGAGTAGACAAAATCTAGCATTAAAAATGTGTTAGAGGCAATTAACGATGGGGCTCTACTTGCACCCGGCCTACCCTTTGTTTATTGAGTCTTTTAGCGTCTTTTCATGTGGACCACATTGATTCTATGGTTTGAGAGGTTTTCATTCATGGTTATCATTCAGTTTACATGTAAACTGTGTGGTTTGCCGATGTGAAAGGGGCTTCAGCACGGGCGAAGGGGGCGAGTAAAGGAGTTCTTGTAGACCGCTTACTACTTCTTGGTGTACGAGGTTATGAGTCATTTATTTCTTTTTCCTAAGTCTTGATTGCTGATAGTGTGTAAGTGTGTATTGTATTATTGTTTAATAGAGGTAATAGTGGTGGTTGTGTCAGTGTTACTCTCGAGTTGTCTTTGGTTGTGCGCTCTCACATGATTAGCACGATGTTATCTTGGCACGATGCGGTTGTGCACGACAGTTGTCTGGTTCGTCACGTTGGAGGGTTTGTGGAGGTTGGTTTATGTGTTATAAACCAATTAGGAGGTTAAGTGGCCCAAGGAAGACCTAGACTCTAGCTCTAGTTATTAATTAGAGTTAGTGTTAGAGTCTTTTGACTTCTAGGGCATTGGTGGTGTCTTTTTACACCTCATTTGGGACTTGGAGTCCAAATGACCTCCACGTGTAGTTGAAGGAGACTCATCTTTCTCAAGTTGAGTCTTCTACGTGATGGAGTGAAAGAGTGCGTGCGTGCGTGCACTTCTTTAACTTCATTGTTATTATGCGATCATTCTTTAAGAATGGCATTGACTTGACTATGTGTAGTTTATGAGTATTTTCTACTTGTTTATTAGTAAAAGGGTACTTGTAGACCGCTTACTACTTCTTGGTGTACGAGGTTATGAGTCATTTATTTCTTTTCCCTAAGTCTGGATTGTTGATAGTCTGTAAGTGTGTATTGTTTTATTGTTTAATAGAGGTAATGGTGGTGGTTATATCACCGTTACTCTCAAGTTGTCTCTGACTGTGTGCTCTCACCTGATTAGCACAATGTTATCTTGGCACGATGCGGTTGTGCACGACATCCTGATTTCTCCTGCTTTCTACGTTAATATTGTATTCGTAAAATCACATGTCAAGATAAATAGTCCATTCTTTTGTTCCACTCTTATATTTTGTGTGATGGTTCTTGTTTTTGGACAGCCCCTCCCAGATTCCAAATTGGCTGAAATGCCATCTTGTAATCTTGCGGAGACACTACATAATAAGTGGTTGCAACACTCTGGAAATCGTGGCAATGACCTTTACGTCGCCACTGTGGATGATTTTGTTCGAGCCTTCATGCAAGTTGTGGCATATTACCAATACTTGAATGGCGATCAATCAGGCACCGGTCCTGGCAAGGAAGAACTCCTTTTACGAATGGCTCAACGTACAACTCATCGGTCAGGTGATCCAAAAGGGGGAATGCTATCTTGCAAGCAGTGAGCGGTGAGCGGTGAGCCACGAGATGTGAGCGGTAAGGGATATAAACTTTGAAGTGCATTTACTTCTAAAATGTAACTAATAGTAAATTGAAAAGGACCTCAAACTCTATAATATAGGAATGAGTTTGTTATCATGAAGAGAAATATAATAAATTTTTAGATATGACTCAAGAAGAAGAGGTTAGAGGGAACCCTATATTTGTAGACGTTGTCCGTTGTGGGAAGCCCAAAAAATGTACTTGGAATTAGAGTATAAGGTGACACCCGGCAAAACTCCTATGATATCCGTTAAAAGAAGTTGTTATTGGAGTGTTAGCAAAGGTCCATAGACGGTAGATTGTCAGAACTGAGAAGGGAAGTTAGTTATACTTCGTTCGAATGAAGAACAGAAAAGATTTTGGGGGTTCATAGAAGGGCAGTAAATGAAACAAACATTCCTGAAAATTGTAGTGACGTGAGGAAATGAAAGAATAATGGCTGAGGGTGTTGAAGCTTGGCAAAGGACTACTGCCAATGGCAGTGGATTTAGCATAGATTTAGTGTGAAGTAGAAAGTTGAAGATATGATAATACAAGCGTAATACGAACGTTCACGAGACAGAAGGAAGAGTGTTCATGGGGAGAATATTGTGCTAGAATAGGCCTTAACCATAACGAAAGAAGATAAGTTTGAGAATGCATGGAACAACGATACTAGTTGAAGGAAAATGCGAAGAGATGCTAAGTCACCAAGTATCTTGTTGCCAAGAAATAGGATGTGCATGAAAAGTATCTAGGAATCAGAGTTACAATAACTATCCGACGATGAAAGGAAAATGTCGGACTCTTCTTGTGCCTCAAGATCAAGGAAGTCGTTAAATGTAAAACCAAAACTAGAGGAAGTGGAAGCAAAAGAAGGGGAGACTACGTTTGCCATCTCGTTTGCAGCTTGGCCGGCATACGAAGTGAGCAAGAAATCCCGATCCGGTGAAGCAGCCAACGCCATCAAAGTGAAAACAGAAAGCGACAACACAAATTAATATGAGTGAATAAGGAAACTACAGAAGTAAAATTAAAAATAAGACTTACTTACTCAATCGATTTCTCTTTGTGATCTTGCGGATTGGGGGATCTTCATCAATGGTGAGGTCCACGGTGGTCGGCTGAACGGGAGTGGAACGCGGAGGCTTCGGCATAAAAAGTGGCTTCAACACCGCCTCAAAAACAACCTTATCGGATTTGAAGCCCACGAAATGCCGACCAGCAGCGCAATACGCGCGAAGGGAGTTTCCTAGATGATCAGATATGATTAGAATTGTTGAAAGGAAGAATATGAAAATGAAATAAGAGGAAATAAAATGAAATGATAGAATAAATATAAAAATGACAAGATAAAAGATGGTGTAGTGATACCAGTAGAAGCAAATGCATCAAAGATCACAGCGCCCGGCTTCGTGAGGGCCTCAAAAAGCATCTGGAAAAAAATGACGCCCTTCTCCCTTCCAGCCCTCCATGGAACATTACCGCGCATAGACTGGGAAGTGAAGTCGTTGTGATTGAGTAGGATGTCCGTCTCTTCAACTCTCCAACTAGTCTTTGACAGTTGTGCATTCACAATGTATGTGAAGGACTCCAATGGCAACGCGTTCCTCACGTAGAGGAGGATCCGAAAACGGTGGGTCTGAAAAAGAAAAGACAATGAAAAATATCGGAATTAGGTGGACCGTAATAAAAAAAAGGAGCGCTGTCATTGATAAATAATTACTAACCTTCTTTGATGGATCATTGGGCAACGCCAACGGTAATTTGTTAACACCCCACCACTCGCAAAGTAACTTGAACTCGTATGCACCAGCGTATGACCGGACGTCGGTGCGGATCTGCACAGACTCAGGAATGATAACCATAATGCATCCTTGTTCATGAAGGAACGAAGCAGCAAATTCAAAGAGGGCCTCAACAATCGGCTCAGCATAAACATTCCATGGTGGGATGTCCTTTGCATCCCGCGAAATAGATGGAACCCACACGCCTTCCAGGATGTCCCCGAGAATGAGATCAAAACCTCAGTGGGGACATATTGCGTTGCGGGCCGGGTTTGAAGTAGGAGGACACACCTGCAAGAACAACAAGAATGAATATTAGAATGAGTAAAGTGGGAGAGAATAACTGCATGCCGCAAATACTCCACAATAAACAGGTGTTCAGGTGTGGCAATAAACAACCGAGCAATTTCCCATAGACTTCTAGTGCACCATAGTGATGAATTCATTCAATGGCTGAAGCTTACCAATTTCCCAAAGAGATGTAGGGGACTTAATCAGAACTCACTCTTGGATGAAAACTCAAAAGTACGGAATTTGAGTACCGTCAACGGCACTCCACCAAGATCAGAAATTAAATCGAAAAAAGGAACTACTTGATGGGAAGCAAATAAGAGGGAAGAAATTAACATGGAGTGGATTCACCTTCGGCACAAACTCGTTGAGTCGAATCATGCATGGATGGTCTTTCCCACCATTCATCGTATCCTGGAGAGATGAGAGCTCCACTCTGATACCCATCTTTGGAGCTGACGCGCTCGGAGGAGAAAAGGCGTCATGAAAAGCCTTCTTTTTTGCCACATTCGATGGCTGACGTGGGGGGGAGCCCAGAATCTCCGGAGACGGTGTACATCTAGAAAGCTCTCAGCAGCAGCTGGATAAGTGTCGGCCGCGGCAATTGCTGATGGAATAACGACCTCCACTTCAGCTCGCGAGATGAAGATCCTTGGGCCTTTTTTGTGGCAGATTTTACCTTACCCTTAGCTTTAGTAGCCACAGTAGCTGCTTTGACATAGGACTCCACCCCAATGAGCTCTAGCTGAATGCCATCTTGCACTGAGATGTCAAAGTGAGGCTGTTTTTGAACAGGGCAGTCCAGATACCATCCGCAGCGCTCCCAGTGCTGAGGACCCCAATCAGCCTTGATTCCCTTAAATAACATCGTGGATGGGCTCTTGGGATCCAAGTACAATGCAAAGAATGGAGGGTTGCGGGTCACAACCCTTGCCGGCATCAGAATAAACTTGAAGTATCTGTACAAGGTACGTCGCAAAGCCAATGGGAACCTGCACTGATCCGCTGGTTCATAGTTCTTGTGAACGCCCTTGTCCACGTTGAACTCTTGAAAAAATGCGGTATCCCACAATTGAATCTGCAGCTCCTCAATATAGTCCAAAATTCTTGTGATTGGGTCGCCAATCTCAGGGTCGTAATTCACTTCAACACCAATATCCAACAGAGAGCCTTCCAAAAGCTTCTCTGCTTTGCTCGACAACTGCCAAAAGAATGAAACGTCTTAGAATGACACTTCTAACATTAAATAGAGAAGTCTCAATAAATGAACAGTGAATACCTGAGCCCACCAAGTAGCGTGGTGAAGCCAATGAGGAAAATCACTGTCGGGAAACTTCGACTTGGGAAACCTAAGAGATTCTCGAAGATTTCCATCACTGTTCCAACGCTGCAGCCATTTTACTTTCATCACAAGATTCATGGTAGACATCGCGAGCATGTTGAGCTTCTCCTTAGTCATCTCTGCGTCGTCATCATGAGCTTCAAAATGAAGCTTCACTTGACAAAGGAATGCTAGAGTGTGTTTGGGATCTCCAATTGGAAGTTGCTTTCAAAGCTCTGAAAGGGTGGATCCCTTCATCTTCTCCACAGCTTTTCTGATGAAATCGTGCGCATTCGTTGAAGTCCATTCCTTAGGATCCGAAAATCTCTCCGCAAACTTCCGCTGCGCCACCGCAGCTGCTTCTCCGATCTCTAGCTGTGACAAACTTGGCAAAATAAAAGACAGATCAGGGAAAACTGACGAGAAGCGAGCATCGTCATTAAACAAACACAATTCGGATCAGCGACTCTGCCGCTGCCAGCACACTACATAAGTTTTATACTGTCCAAATCTCAGGGATCACGATTCACCCAATTAAATTACTGATGACCAAAGGGCATGTTAAGAGGGTTGTGACCGCAGTGTGCGCGTTGGAAGGTGTGCCGTTGCCGGCACACCCCCAGCGCATCAAGCTCTCACTGTGAAAGCTTGACGCTCTAGGGGTGTGCCGCCAGCGGCACACCTCCCAGCGCGCACACCACGGCTCAATTTGTGACCGTGGTGTGCGTGCTGGAAGGTGTGCCGCAGGCGGCACACGCCCACAGCGTCGAGCTTTGTTGTGAGAGCTTGACGCTCTAGGGTTGTGCCGCTAGCGGCACACCTCCCAACGCCCACACCAGAGCTCAAATTGTGAGCGTGGTGTGCACGTTAGGAGGTGTGCCGCTAGCGGCACACCCCAAGAGCGTCAAGCTCTCACAGCGAAGCTCGACGCTCTGGGGGTGTGCTGCCAGCGGCACACCTCCTAGCACGCACACCACGGCTCAATTTGAGACCGTGGTATGCACGCTTGGAGGTGTGCGGCTGGCGGCACACCCCCAATGCATCCAGCTTGGTATTACTTATCAACGATGCTACTCCTGAATAAGTTTAAGACAACAATCTCAATGAATCTCATACGCAAGAAAATGGAGTTCTGCTGTGATTGACACACCAACAAAGTCTGAGCTAACTCACCTAACCCAATCTAATGTGATACTAGGAATTTTAGATTGAGCAAATGAATCCGAAGACTTACCAGATAAAGGACACTGTTTAAGGATTTCAATGTAAGCGTGTACCAGGTCCGCTTCATTGAGTTCTCCTTTGCTTCTACAGCATTGATTTCCGCTTTTGAGACAAGTTTCTCAAAGTAATTCAGAGGCTGCCCTGCCATACTTTGAATGCGGTAGAGCTTGTGGACAAGATTATTTGTAACGAAGGACTTCTGGTTTCGCCTGCAAATGAAGATCAACTGGCCATAAGGATACATAGTATAATAGATGCAAAAGATTAAGCTGTTTGAACACCATAAATTCTCACCAGTTTACATGATGGAGCGTAGAAAGAAGGACTAGAACATGTCCAATAACATTCAGCAAAATGAACTCCACCGCAAAATGCCAACTGGGATCATCACCATGGTCCCGGTTGATTACAGGTAGCCATGCTTGAAGCCGATGGTTGCCATCCCAGACATGAAACATCTTTTTTGAAAACACTCGCAGGTCTGGATCCGCATTCAACCTCTGCTCGAACACCTCGTTCGCAGCAATCCAGGCCGGACTCCAACTCTTCAAGATATCCTTTGAGACATCTACAGTCTTCCCCTCGTAATTCTCAGTCGCAACATAGAAAACACCTGAGCCTTCCATGTATCCGTTCTTCAGAAAGTGGGAACCAAGCCCCATGACATCGTTCTTCAAGTAAGGTCGAACGATGGGCAGTCCAATCATGCGGCATAGAGAGATGTCAAGCTTTGATTTCTCGTTCGGCTGAAATCAAAGTCCATGCAGCAGCGCTGTAGTAATCACTGTTTCTTTTAGAACTAGATCATCCATCTGCTTCTCCAAATCCGCAGTGGAGAGTGGTTCTGATGATTTTCGTCCTGATCTTGAAACTTCAGCAACATCCTCACTTTCCGCCCCATCACCATTCAATTTCTCTGCGGGAGAACTCCCTGCCAAAACAAAGTTGATAGTGGTGAAAACACAGGTCAATGCAAAGTTTGCTGCACTTCAACTGATTACCTGATGTGTGCAAAGCAGAATTCAAGGAGTTGTGAGTCTCCAATTTGGTATTTAGTTCGTCTCTTCGAACCGGCACATCAGACTAGCTTTGCATCTTTACAATGCAATGAAAGATAACATTAGATGACATGGAGGGGAGTGTCAGAATGAAGGAAGGGGAAGTGGAATGAAGGAAAATGTGCTTCATTGTCGTAGCAAACTAAATTGAAAGAAACATACTGAACGACAATTCCAGACGATTTAAACTTTCTGGAATTCAAACAGGTTATCTTCCAGAATTTAGGTCGAGGGCAGAGAGAACGGTTTCTCAGACTCGAATTGCAACGAATAGAGCATAAATTCGAAGCAACGACTCGGATTTATAAAAACGGAGACATAGCCCAAAAAAATAGACACATCCAATGCTAGTTCATTAACTACAGCGGGACTTAAGTGTTGTGTGATCACACAACGGTGTGTGGGACTAGGTAAACATCAATCGCAAAGATTAATTGCCAGATCGAGGGTTCTACCATCTAGAATATCCAGAATTGGTGGGATAATTTCGGCCGCCAGACCGTCCGTTTGACCGACTATCATGACTCCTAAATTCGACGTAGTTTGCAAAGGTTTGCAATCGACGGCATTAAATCCGCGAAGTCGCTGTCGACATTGACAAACTTCGCAGGTGCGGTGCCGGCGTCGACACAACATCCGCCGCGAGCCTTCTACATAAACCCAAAAAGGTTTTGCGGAAGGTGTGCCGCCGCCGGCACTCCATCCGCCAAGTTGCTGTCAATGTGGACAGGGACTTGGCGAATGGAGTGCCGGCGGCGGCACACCTTCCACGCAACCTTTTCTTCAAAGAATATGCGGTTTCCCTCACTGCTAAATCCCTTAAACCCTAACGCAGTCATACTTCACACAAAAAGCATGCGAACATCACACCTGTGGATCGCGCTGCCAAATTCGCTTCAACGCTGTCCATCTTCGACGATCTGCCGCCCCCTCCCGCAAGCTCTTCGCTCTCTCCTGCAACCCAATTTCCAGAAGGTCAGAAAACAACAACTAAATGCGGGTTCATTCGAAGCACGACGTCCATTAAACTTCTTCAGGAATTAGGTCAGACGCCGTAAAATCAATACTAGTTCACGCAGAAAAGTTGTACCGATCCTTGGACGTCCGGAATAGGGAATGACAGAGTACGAACTTCGAACTGAGATAATCTACTTCAAACAAATAAACCCTAAACCACAATCGCACTCTATTCGCAAACTCGCTCTCAAAGAAGTTCACCTTCACACATAAATTCAATTCACACACATAACAAATCTCTAATCACATGTCCATCACGAAATTCTCTCACATAAATCATTATAGCCAATCCTCTCAAGTACCTAAGTAAGCTGTCATTTCTCTCACGTCGGGTTCAAATTGGGTCCCCTCACTCATTTCTGCATCAGCAAGTTCATTTGCTTCATCAGGGAAATGACGTCTTCCAGCGAAACATTCTGGAATTACAGTTAGCCCAATACTTCTCTCCCTATCATCACCACTTTGAAGTCCATCAAACTCTAATTTCATTGAAGTTTCAGAGGAAGAATCCTTGGGCTTTCCCATCGCAATTGCTCTCATTCATCTACTTCTCATCAATGTTTTCCGATCACTAGAATAGAGCTTCTGCTTTCATCTTTTCATAATAGCAAGAGACACATCGGCAAAGATTAACCTCGTTAGTACATGTGTAATGGATTCATATATTGTGTCGTGCTTGCGTAGACGTAAGCTATGTCATTTCAGGGTGACTCTCTTTACACCTTGAATTAATAGTCGTGCTCATTATTTTGTGCCCCACCCTGGTGGCGCCGGCTCCTGCCAGCATAAATGCATCGAGCCGGCATAGCCATTTTGGATTTCATTCATTTCGACTTTGTGTGGCCTAACCGCCAGAAACACTCCTTCGTAGTGCCCCCATATTTTTAGATGACTTTGTCATATCCATTATAAATTCCAATATCATAAATGTAGTGTACCAAATTACGACTTCAATTCAATTCATTTCTGTTGAGCGTACTTCTCATATCCTGTGATTTGGAATGACCTTAAATCAAATTTTCAAATTTAAGTGGACTCCATTTTTATCATAATGAAATCACTTACTCATAAATTTCCATCTCCGCCATCTAATTTGGTGCACAAGAATTTGGTCTTGACGGCAAGAGATATTTTTTGGCACAAACCTCCGTAAATCTAGCTAATGCATTAATTCTGAACACATGAGGATATGACTGTGCCATGTTTCACCTTCTTGTCAGTACAAGAAGGATCCCTTGTTCCGTCTTGATTCTCTTCATTTGTTGCTTCGTTTATTGCTTAGAATGGCTTCCTTGGCGGATCATGAGGCGGGATCTGTCGTTATCCGTGGAGATAGTGCATGTGTCCCGATCTGTTTCTCTACTGATTCTGAGGGAATTGCGACTGTTAGTTCCCTTCAATTAAGTCAGCATTTCCATATCATTGAGGGGTCCTTGAATGTTGAGAAAGAGGAATTTGACGAGTTTACAGGAGAGCTCACACACACTTTAGCTCAATCATCTTGTAATCGAAACAACGCTGTAGTCTGGTTAATTTGGTGTGGGAAGTACAAAATGTATGGACCTATGGAGGTTCCTGACGATTCCCCTTCAATTTCCTTAACACCCAAGTTGTCTACCACTGCAACCCAAGTGACACCTTTGATGCAAAAAGTGAAATTAGAACCGGTAGAGAACTTGATTCACATCCTTAGCGATGACTCGGACGGTGACAGTCTAGGTTTTAGTCCCTCTGAATCCGAGAAGAAATCGTCACTTCCGGCCATGGCTCCGGCAACGGCTGCCACTTCCTCTCTACCTCCAAGATCCAAACCCACGGTGCTTCCTATTCCTGTTCAATCTTCTAGTACTATCGACTGTCTACATAATCTTTGGTCTCGATCCAGGTCAAAATTTGTTTTAACAAAGGTAGATTTTGATACCATTAGAGTTGAGAAGGTTGACTTCCTTCCAGCAGCTTTCAATGGAGATGTCCTCTTCGAGCTTCCACCCCTTGGGAAAGGAATTGCTTCATCACAGGCTGGATCGCTCTTGGGTATGGATAAGAAACATGACGGACATAGTTGGACAAGAACCGTGACTACTCATATTGCGAATGATTCTAACCTCACCTTCAGGACATCTCCTTGTTTGGGACATTTGCAATGACTCAATCCTCAATGCAAATACTTAGAGCGGAAGAATAGAGCCTCAAACGTTAATGAGACCGAATGGGAGGGCACATCGTCATTAGTTTTTGGGGTTGATGGGGCTTCTCCTCCTGGTTCAATAGTTGTCTGCAAACTTTGCCGAGTTCAGCCTACTTGATTAGAATCCTGCCTTGCAAAAATTTACTAGGTGTTGGGAAAGGACACCATGTCCCGTTTATGTGTCCATATTGGAACACATGAGCATCCGGTAAAATTAGGCAACTGTCGAGATTCATCCACAAAGCTGAAGACTCTGATTTCTGAACAAGTAGAGCGGACTCCAACTGCTACAAACTCTACCATTATTTTAGAAGCAAGTAAGGAGTTTCTTGGTGAGCTATTGTTGTGTCCAGAGGGAGTTTCACAGAAGCCACTAGTCTTAGACGAACTAGTTCTGGTCCTTGAGAAATTTAAGCAAATGACATCTCCTAGTATCCGAAACGAGGTTACAAACTTTAGATATTTGCGACGCTTTGGTGTAATGGATAGCATCACTAAACTTTGGGGATCAAGCAACTGGGCTTTTGTACAGGAGAATAGATTTCCGGGGCAAGGCGCCAAATCAGACAAAGTGTTCGTGTTCAAGATGGCAGAAGTTGGTCCTGGCAGCGGCGTAGATTTTGTGAAGCGAATGCAACCTGGAGGAGACCTTGAAGATTCCTGGATCATGTTTGACCATGTCGAACGAGTAAAGGGATGGACCACGATGGGTTGTCATGTGTACGATTCAACTTACTGCCGTGTGATGACGATTGCCGTATGTGACATGCAATCCGAGGACGTCAAAGCTCAGCTAGTGTTTTGGAAGAACTTGAATGCAGTTGCTGTACCACACGATGTTTTGACGGTTTCATTCAAGGGATTCATGGCTGATAGCGCACAGGCCAACTGGAATGCAGTCCGCATTCTTTACGGGAGCGGTTATGCGTCAGTACCGATGGACAATGGGGAAAGAACGTGCCCTTTTCACTGGACTCAATCCCTTGAAAAGCATACGAAGGCTAACATAAGAACCGACCTTCAAGAGCAACATCGTCAGTTTTACAAACTTTACAAAGATGCAAAGACAATGGAGGAAGCGGAAGCAAAGTACTTGGCGATCAAAGCGTGGTGGTTATTGTTGGGCGCAACATGTGATGCTGGTGCCGTACGTCTTGGTTTATGGCTAGCCTTCTGGCATTTTTGATATAGACAATGGGGTGGGTTTATGGTATCGGTATGTTCTTTCTTCATTCATGCCACATTGATTTTATAATTGTTGAATTCTTTTTAATTCAATATCCAATTTTTGTCATATTTAGGCACCATTGTAACGGCACTCTGGATCTTGTTGTTTGAAAAGGTGTGCCGTTAGTGGCACACCCTTGCTGTGTAGACCTTGATAGTAAGTATTGTACCACTTGTTAAGGATGTGCCGTCAACGGCATACCTACTTTCTGTGATACATAAATCTTTAATAGGCTTCATGAAAACTTATATGCCCGTAAGGGCATGCCTATCTTGAGCGATTACATCGCTTCATGTGAGTCCAACATTGTTCTTTGCCGCCAGCGGCACAACAGATTAGGCAAGTGCACTGCGTTAGTTTGGAGTCCTTCACAACTAATGCGCCGTCTTCTGTCCCTTCTCCTGGCGATTCTTTACACTCATCAGAGCAGTTTTCAATAGACTTCCAATTTCCCCTTGACTTCTAGTTTCCAGTTTCCTATTTTTTAAACCAGCCGGCTCGTGTCTTCTAGCTTGGAAAATGGGTGTGCCGCTGCGGGCACACCTTCCTGTAGTTGGACCTCTTTCTTTGTAATGGCCCTATTAATTCTTCCTTTTCTTTAGGACAGACCCTGAATTTTGGAAGAACTTCTCCATACGTTGTCTAGCTTTGCCGTCTTGCTCTTGTGGCTTGGTCGTAATCCCCATTTTATGCTTCTTTTTTTATAAGTTCCTTCATCAAATTTTCTTGATTTAGGTCTGCAGGAACTTACAGATTCTGAATTGGCTAAAATGCCATCTTGCAATTTAGCGGAGACTGTCCACAATAAGTGGTTGCAGCAGTCAGGAAAGCGTGGTAATGATTTATACATTGCGATTGTTGATGACATGGTTCGATCATTCATACAAGCCAAGGCTTGCTATCAATTCTCGAAAGGAGAGCGAGGAGGGCAAGGGCCTGGGAAGGAAGAGCTTCGACTTCGTGCTGCTCAATGCATTGCTCAACGTTCGGGGAACTCCAAAGCACTTCATGAAGCTTTCTGTAATCTGCCTGGAGCTGCTGAGTTTTGCACTTGCCCTCCGCATATGGAAGGAGAGGAAGTCTTCTTGTCCCAGAAACGGAAGCCTGACCTTCCTCCAGGATCTGAGTTCGATTCTCATCGTCCAGACAAAATCAGCGTTTCACGTCCCAGGGTGACGACAAGGGCATCTTCACGAATTATTGTGGACCTTACTACTGACGAGTGTGTATATTCAACAGTAGAGGAAGCTCCAGCCAATCCCGCCAGTCTCCGTCAAATAGGAACTTCAACAAGGATAATCCATATTGTGGGTGTTTTGGAGACTACCTGCGACGATAGCAAATGGCATATTGCAAGGCTGCCTAGGACATCAACAAAAGCCTGTTTTGCACAACAAGCTGGTACGAAGAAGAAGTGTACTGCTCGAATTGTGCAGAACAACAAGAGTACTGCAACATCGACCTACAGTGGCATGATGAAGAACTATAAGATGACAAGGCTTGATAGGATGCAATTTTTCTTTTGTAACGATGACATCCATTGTTGTGTGATGGGATCAAAGAGGGACTGGGTTATTTCTAAGCTAGCGGTCCCTGACGTTTGGCTAGTGAAAGCTGGCACGTCCCTTACGAAGGCCGAGATTCTACGTCTTGGAAATGTCGGTTTTCGACGCCGAGCGCGTAATGCTCTCTTCCCGGAAGTTGTTCTCTCAGGATGGTGCATTCTTTGACTTGAAATCTGTTCCAACTCCGGTGAACCCATATGAGCATCCGAAGCGGAGATTTGGCAAGAACATCTGTCGGAATCCGAAGGCCCCAACCACGAGAAATTGGAACACTTGCGCATCTGCGCTTTCTGTTCTTGGAAAAGTCAGTAACCTTCTTATGCTCCCTGACCCCGCCTTTGGTTGCATTCTCTCGTTCGAGTCTAAGTCCATATCTAAGGTTTCAAATTACATGCTCTCTATCAGTCAATTTCCTAGTTGTGACTGCCTCTCTTTCAAAGAGATGACGAGCAAGTCTCTTGGCAGACGTCCTCAATGGTGTTACTACAAACACCTTTATTTTATCTTCACCATTGTTTGTGAGCTAGATCCAGAGGTGGATGTCTTTATGCACGCCCCTAGTTTTAGCTTCAACAAGATTAAGCGTGTTCTCGAAGTCTTGCTTCAGAAAGAGGGCTGCACCTAGTGTTTGATTTCACAAAGTAACCCTTGTACCTATTTTCTATAATATGTAAGAGAAGGTGAGACTACAGGACCACCGTTGTATTGGTATGAATTTGAACTGTTCTTGAATCGCTCAATGTTTTTTTAAGAACTTTTTTTTCTCACTTTTTCAATCTTTACTTTTTTTTATTTTTTTTTCACTTTGTTTTTCTCTTTTTTTTCACTTTTTCTCACTTTTTTTTTCTCTGGTTTTTTTTTCTCAAGTTTTTTTCCTCTCTTTTTTTTTTTTTTCACTATGTTTTTTCCGCAAGGTCGGAGTCGTTGCTGCAATTGCCTACTACCAGCTATCTCGTAAAGTAGAAAATTTTACATCAAGGAATTGAACCCTAGACCTCATTCTTCTTGGTATCCGAAATTATCCCCCGGGTAGTTTATGGTCGTCTCGGACCGTCGTTCAAATATGGACCGGAAACACTTCTCGAAGGACCCTAAACCCTGTTACAGGTCCACGGTCATTTACGTGAAATTGTAGTGCTCTTTCCTCGGTCATAAGGCCATCTTGGAATCCTTATTTCAGATTATGTTTGGTAATTTTCAGCTCTTGTAGTCTAATTACTATCGTATAGTAAAAAAGTTACTTTCATATTGTAAAAAAACGACAATTTTCAAAAACTTTTTACTAACTTTTTTCTCACCGCTCACCACTCACCGCTCACCGCTCACCGCTCACCGCTCACCGCTCACCGCTTACGACTCACCGCTCACGTCGCACCGCTCACCGCTCATGCCTCACCGCTCACCGCTCACCGCTCACACCTCACCGCACGCAAGATAGCTTCGTCCGATCCGGAAGCACTACATGCGGCAATGGCCAAACTACCTGGAGCTTCTTCTTTTTGTACTCGGGAACCACATCTTGAAGGGGAGGAAGTATTTGGTTCTCTGAAACGGAAGATAGATCTTCCCCTTGGTTGCCATGAAGACTCCCATAGACCCGATAAGATCAATTTCTCTTGTCCACGTTTTCAATCTAGGCAAGGATCATTAAGGCACCTTGAGGACGCTATTCCAAGAGTTGGAGTATATGTGGAGATAGATGAAGATCAACATGCCACATGTAAAGAGGTTGAGACAGTTGTTGTTCCACCTCCAAGGATACATGTGACTACCGTCCAAAAAACTCCATGCGATGAGATTGAATGGCACATAGCAAGATTGCCCAAGGCTTCTGCCAAAGCATGTTTTCCCCAACAGGCAATCACGAAGAGAAAGTGTACTGCAAGGATTGTCCAGGATGGGAGGAATACTGCGGCTACCACATATACTGGAATGATGCACAATTACCAGAAGAATTGGGAAGAGCATATGCAATTCTTCTTTTGCAACGATGATATTAAAATGTGCGTCAAGGGTACCAGGCGCAAGTAGGTGGTGTCGAAACCAGCTATGCCAGAGGTTTGGCCTTTGAAGATAGGTACTAACCTAACTACCTCTGAAATTCTTGCACTACAAACTGCAGGATTTCAACTTCAGCCACGTGCTACAATATTGCCTTGTCCATTATTTGAAGGTCAGCGAATTCTTGTCGATTTGTGCGGATATGCTCTTCCGAAATTCCCTAATGATCATCCCTGGCTCAAGTTTGGAAAAGAAATTCGTAGAAATGCAAAAGCACCTTCAACAAAACATGCTAATGTTTGTGCACCCGCCATTTTGGTCAAAGGTAGTCTCCGCCGATTCACCATGATACCTATTCTAGCTATTGGATGCATTGTTACCTTTGACTCCTGAACTCCTCCAAAAATTGAACAGTATTCCATCACTGTTGGAGAGTTCCCCACTTGTTCTTGTCTATTCTTTCAAAAAATGATGAAGAAATCTCTAGGTAAGCGAGGTCAGTGGACAAATTGTAAGCACTTGTATTACATCTTCATTGTGATCTGTGGATTACACTTCGATATTGATGTTTTTATACATGCTCCAAGCCTCAGTTTTAACGAGATCAAGCGCATTCTTGAGAGCGGTCTGCTTAACCATCCTATTTCTTAAGGTTTCCTATGCCATTTAGGTACTTTGTATTCCAATTTTTAAACATGCAGTAAAGATGTAGTGAGACTAAAAGGGCCACTGCAAGGTTTTACCTATTCTATTGTAGATTATGTCATATCTTGATTTGTACAAATTTTAGTCTTGGATTTCAATAATCTCCTTTAACATATGGTTAATTATATATGATAAGGTTCAAGTTTTATTAGTCTAAATCTACTTTGATGAACCCAATATATTGTATATTATGTAAAATTCTCCACGGTGATAGATCCTATTTTTTACTAAAAATAATAAAAATGAATTTTTCAATTACTACAATATTATGAATTAATCCAAAATACTAGAAATAGTATTTTATTTCTGTTCTAGGCTCACTGCTCACCGCTCTGGGCTCGCAAAATAGCGTCGCTCAACAAGTGGCAACCGTTGCCACAGCCTACCCTGAGTTGTCATTTAAATATGCATCCATGGCTAAAAATGAGCATGGGTCTCATAGTGAAGCCCAAGTGTCGGCCATTTGCTCCAAAAAGGCTATTGTACTCATCTGCTTTTTCAACTCCATCGTTTTAGATTGTAGTGTCTTCACTACTTTTGGTCAAGCAGCTGCAGATCCAAGATGTTTTTCTGGGTGAAGGACAAAGCAATCATCATTGTTGTTGCCGGACTTGCCATAGTAACAAGTCGTTACGGGCTTCTTTTCCTTGACCCCAGCCTTCTCGACAAATTTTGCCATCTTGGCCTTGGGCTTAGCCAACATTGCGCCTTCTCCCTTCTTCTTGAAGCAGTTGAGGTCCCTCTTGATGTGGCCGGCTTCTCCCCAAGCCCAACATTGGACAACCATCTCAAGTTGTGCCTC
Organism: Bryoerythrophyllum caledonicum; assembly: GCA_963971425.1. Classification (NCBI taxonomy): domain Eukaryota; kingdom Viridiplantae; phylum Streptophyta; class Bryopsida; order Pottiales; family Pottiaceae; genus Bryoerythrophyllum; species Bryoerythrophyllum caledonicum. The sequence goes on along the minus strand of OZ020514.1, from coordinate 58,254,615 downwards.
CACCAAGTTGTCGATCGTGGTAGCAAGCTCTGGGTTCATCATCTCTGCCATCCACTTATCTAGCTTGGAGATAAATATCTTCACATGTAGGCATTATGTGAACACATTGCCAACATGTGCCGCAATCTGTACTAACTAAAATTTATATGGTGCGAGTAGTATCTTTTTTTGCACAACGGAAATATTTGATGCCTAGCATTTGATCACGCCAAAACCCTCCATATTCCACTGCCAGATGCTCCAAAAAATGCACTAGGGAGTAAAAGGCTGGCGGTTGGCCAATCAATTTTTATGTTGCCTTCATGGCTTGGGCCAAGCGCGACATGGTCATGCTAGCACTCTCACTTCCAAGAGCAATGCTCTTTAGCTTAGTATCTCTACTAGACGAGCTCTCTTTCTCCTTGGCAATCCGCTAGTAGATGGATCATGGGCGATTGCACTCTCTTTGAATGTCATTATTAACTCCACTCGATCGCTCCAGTAAGTCTCTACTGGATGCAATTGCTCTTGTGTAGCTTCATCCACTGTTCATATATTTGTAGAGCCTTAAATTCCAATTGTTGTGGCACCAATTCAAAAGCGTACCACTCGTTAAATAAAGAGTGTCCGATGACACTTTTTCATCCATCTCTGGAATCAAAGCTTTCAATTGGGCAGAAAGATGCCCCCAACCCATCATGAGAGATGATCCCGCACAACTTGGCAATGATCATCCTCCATGTCATCAAACATGCCCACACTCCAAACCCATAGCCTACGATTAGTATTCAACGCCGATATAGGGTCAATAGCCTTGTTTGTATCCAATCCTGTCCCAAGATCTAAAGAAGATGCACTCTTCAAATATAGTTTTGTAAGGGGGAGCGATAATACCAATTATTGGTGCTCACCATATACGGTCTAGCGGGTTTCTATAACCATCCACAATACTATAAATCCAAGGATAAATAATAGGGAGTTTGCCTCTTTGTTCAATTTTAGATGGGCAATCTATAACTAAAAAAAGAGGAAAAACCAAAGAATAACTATAGAAATTTTGGAAAAGAGCACAATTGTTGTTGTGAATTATTGATTTATGTCATTATTCTTTTCTGCCACATGGATTTCTCATCCATCTTCCAACATGGAACATCATCATGGCAAAACGATGAAGTGGTTGATGACATAGATTTGATTATTATGTGGAATTTGAGGTGGATATTGACATGGATTTCACAATGAGGTGGAATTTGAGGTGGCACTTGACGTGGATGATAACGTGTTTCTTTTAATGACGTGTAATCATATGTGGCAGCTTACGTGTCACTTCTTCTAGGATCCACTTGGTATAATGTGGAGGCGTTTGATTGGATGAAATCTATGAGCACACTATATAGTTATTTTGTAGTGATCTTGCAATGTTATTATAGTCATGTATAACATATTTTTAAAGTACATATTTCTTTATCATAGATTACATGCACTTGTAAAGTTAAGTCACAATTATTCTCTTCTTACTGTATAGTTTTTCTAGAGTTGTTTCATATTTATTCCAAAGTTATTTTCTACTGATTGTTTAGATATTACAGAGTTATTGTATAGTAATTCTCTAGTTATTTTTGAGTTAATAAGGCCTAATTATTAGTTACCAAATAAGTGATTCTCGAGTAATTATCTAATAATTTCATAGTTACTTTCTAGTGATCACATAGTGATTAAAGAGTTATTCTAAAGTGAATCCATTGGTTATTATCTATATATCGGGATTGCATACACAATATGCACCCAAAAAACCCATACATGCATAGTAATTAGTTTATAAGTATAATAGTAAATAAACATTGATATATTGTCCTGTTCAACAAAATGCTCTAAAGTTCGGGCAAGAACATATTACCAAAATTCCTACCAATGCTAAAAAATACATGCCTAATTAAGAACCAACCCTTAGTCATGGCTAAGCTTTAGAGTTGAATATTTTAAAATATCACTAAATCTCTAAATCTTTGTTACATGGTACTAAATCTTCTACATGGTATTATCAAATCTCCCACATGGTACTGCCAAGCCACCAAACACAATTGTAATCAAACAAGCCATGCACATGCATTACTATATAATGACTACATACTTATAACCTAATAACTACATAATGACTCTGATATAACTACACAATGATAAAAATAAAACTTAAGTACCACTTTCAAATCATTAAATAGTTACTCCACAATAACTATATACTTACTCAAGACCATGGAAGTGGTGCTCACTAGACCAAAAATTGAGTTGTCTCTTTTGTTCTTCCTCTTCAAAATGAAGACCTCTACAATGTTCAAAAATGGATCGGAGGTAGGTAGATTGATTAGCTCTAAATTAGATCTAGTGAAATGAGACCCGATCTATTCAACTCCAAAGATCTTCTACACAAAACCACTATCTAAAAACAAGATCCCATGTTCATACACTCGGCCTTGCCTCTAAACACACATTAGGCTTTTAAAAGAGAGTCATTACTTCACAAAACCTTCACAAGGTACTAAGTGTGCACTCTCCTAACCCCAACAACTACTTCAGCGACTCTAACAACTCTACACTACCACCTTCTAGCTCTCGCTCTACACACACACATCCCACAACAAGAGAGAGTGAAAGAATGAGGGCGTTTGCCCTCATCTCTTCCAAACCCTAGCCGCCATAATCCTAACTTAGTTTTCATCCGCAGCTCTAATTCATCCATTGTCCACCGTCCAATTTAGTACAAATGAGTTATTAACCCCTAAATTTCCAAGAGTCCCCTGGGAGAACTCTAGAAGGTTCGGGCAAGTTCCTTTGGTGTCATTTTATATGAGTTTTCATTGAAATTTCTATTGAAGATGGACATTACCAAAAAGCTTAGTATGAGCCAATTTTTCTCCTCAATCCAACATTTTATGAAAAAAATTATAGGGTTTTATCGAGCAACTCAAAAAACTTTTGCTAGGACACGCTATTGAATGTGAGATTTTCAGTAATAGTAAATACTAATATTTCCTGAATCCTTCCATATTGTCAAAATAAATCTCTTATCTTAAGTGGAAAAAAAGCATATAAATCCAAGTCAATCATTTTCACACATTCTCACACATTGTCGGCAAGGTATCCAAAAAAATCTTCCAATGCAAATAGCGGCACTAGATGATACAACGTGCCAAAGAACCAATCCAACACTAAAATTGGATTAAATGACAAAAATCCAACCATAGCCGCCAATTTCACTCAAAACCAAGTCAAAATGCCCTTGCAATCTACTTCCAAAGTTTAGACTATGATCTTTTTATAAAAAAAATTAAAGATACATAAAAATGTGATGTTTGAAAAACCTTTATTGCAATGAAATTTCTAACCTACTTGATGCAAACACACTTCAAAAGCTTGAATCTGCAGTTGGAATTTGAAATTAATGATTAGTTTTAAACATATTAACTCATAGTTGATTATTAACCTATGACCAAAATACAATTTCATCTGCAACGGATGAAAAATTGCTTGAAGAATGGATTCGATTGTTGGATGTAAACTCGATGATGGATTATACTAAAAATCAAAAATAAAAAAACTAGCTCCAATAGTGTTAGTCCTCGATCTAGCCCTTCCAACGCTCACATCTTCTTTGAAGTTGTCAAAATGAAGCGCCATTTGTTGTAGTCCTTTCTTCCAAACGCGTTCTACAACATCATTCTAAGTACCTACAAAAAAATTCTACTCACCTATACTCAAATTTGAAATTAAGACAATCAAACGTAGGAAGATCTTTGTCAAGTGAGAAACTATGAAATCACACAAGAAGTCAAACGTCTCGCACTCCACATGAGAGGATCAACGAATTCAAATAGAAATAGAGAATAAGACGTCTTCACTAATGATAAATCATCACTTATAAGCAAATCACTAATTACTCTCTAAACCCTCTCACAAAGCTTGACTCAACAATGATGTCAAAGTCAAGAACATGTGTAGTGCTACACACATGCAAACAACCCCTGACAAATGAATCATCCACTGGATGAATGTCATACATAAGATATACATCCCTATTCTCGTAGAATAGCAATTAACTAATCTATGCAAATACAATAGGATGTCGTAAGCCGCAACGCCACATCTTGTGACATGTTGTATGGGCGTGTTTGTATGCATATTTAGCATATATATATTCTTTATCTTTACTTGTTTTAGCAAATCGATCTACTTGTTTGTTTCCGTCAATATTGACGTAGGCCCTTATTTTGTATAAATTTTTCAGTTGTGTGCATTATTCTAACATTTGCACCATTGATGCAAGGATGGTTTTGTCAAGGTAGCAATTATATTGGATTGAATGTTGTATGTGTATATTTAGAAGGTATAATACATTTGCACAATCTGTGAAGGTGTGTCCACCTTCATCTGGATATTTGGTGGTTATAATGTATATTTTTCTGTAGACAACCATCATTTCCGCTTTGATGATGTTTTGTCTTCCATGAAATTGTTTGTCAATTTTGGTTTCCTTTTGTGGCATTGTATATACCATATCTTGTTTCCTCTCTGTGCCATTTTCCAAGGCTTACTTCCGTTGATATTTTGAATGATCCATTTGTAGTGCAACAATATTATTGCTTGAAATTAAGTATTAGATTTGTGTTATAATCTAGAAGTGGAATTATTGTAGTTACTTGTGCTTGGTTTGGAGTCGGATATTCAAGTTTCATCCATTTCTAAAAGTAGTTAGCTACTATTGGTGAAAGAAAACAATAAAAAAATTCCAAATTAAACCTAAATAAAAATGACATGAGAAGTCCTTAGATTATCCTATCATAAAGGTTGTTATTATGATGTATGACAGGAATAGAGAAAAAGTGGTTAGTGTAGATAAATTAAGGAGAATTTGTTGATAAAAAAGTCTTAGAAATAGTTTCAAGGACAAAGCTTCTCCATTTTTCAATTTGAAAAAGAATAAAATAATAGTAATAATAAAATATATATATATATATATATATATATATATATACTAGTAGAACCCCCGTCGTAACCGACGGGCTAAGGGCAATCTTGAGTTAAACAAATGTACGTAGATGAAAAATTTAAGTTTTGGATTGGGAACTTCTTGTAGCGTATTAAGAAAAGAAGCCCAACCCTCTCCATAATCAAAGGAATCCGTGGTATCAATGCTACATACCCCAGACAATCGCCTCTAAACACTTCCGCTTGAAACACTTGTGCCGAGCACCAACATACAATTAATCAAGTGCCATTATATAATCCATTTAATGCATACACATTGTGAAGAAGCATCATGGATATATTTGTTATTTAATAAAAATCCATTATTTACTTTAGATACCTCATATTTACTTCATATACCCTGTAATTTCATCCAAATAAATTCAATATGTAGAAATCATTATTTTTGAATTGTATTGTAGCACTTTTTTTATATATTTGGTGCATAATAGTATTTTGAAACTTAATGTTTTTTTATTATATCCAAGTTCTAATGAAAGGGTACATTCAAGGAATCCTCCAAAGGGCACCTATGGAAGATTCTTTCAAAGTTCACATTCAATTCAAAGGGTGCATCTGATTCAAATGGAAAATCCAAAGGTCACGAGACCGGACAAACAGATACCTTTTATATGGGTAAATATATATATATATATATATATATATATATATATATATATATATATATATATATATATATATATATATATATATATATATATATCTACCAACCCTAGTATAAATCTACCTATATAATAGGCGTCACTCTATCTGTTCGCTGCTCCCGGTCATGTGACCTCTCTTTCTAGATTTTGACCTCTTGATGTGAAGGATGAGGCAAGGTGATGCACTCTTCTTGACTCTTGATATTAGGTAGTAACCTAATGAATCTTGATTTTGACCTCTTGATGTGAAGTGTTTTCTCCTCCTATATTAGGTAGTAACCTAATGATTCTTGATTTTTGACCTCTTGATGTGAAGGGTTTTCTCTTTCTATATTAGGTGAATGATACTTATGTGCACAAAGGGTCAATCAAAATGCAAATGTAAAGCAAAAGTACTTTATTTTTGGAGAGGATTTAATCTAGGGTAACCTTATATGCACTCAAAAAATATAAGTACTTTTCCATTTAGATTCGATTTGAACTTATAGGTTTTAAAATACAAAACATACAAACATAAATTTAACACACCACCCTCCGCTCTTCTTGTCGGGACGACGGGTAGAAACCCTAGTATATATATAAAAGGCGTCTATCCACCACTCCGGGTCACGTGATCTTTGGATTTGCTATTTGAGTGAAATGTGCCCTTTGAATTGAATGTGAACTTTGAAAGAATCCTCCATATGTGCCCTTTGGAGGAATCCTTTATAGTACCTTTTTATTCAAATTTGGTTTATTGAGTTTTAAAATTGTATTATGGATCAAAAACACAAAAATAAAACCATAATTTCCAACATATTGAAACTACACAATATACTACCTCGCGTACATAAAATCTAATAAGCGACAATCTATCCGTCCACCGCTCCCGATCACGTGACCTTTGGAATTGCCATTTGAATCAAATGTGCCTTTTGAATTGAATGTGAACTTTGAAAGAATCCTCCATATGTGCCCTTTAGATGAATCCTTTATAGTGCCCTTTGGAGGAATCCTTTATAGTGCCTTTTTATTCAAATTAGTTTATTATGTATCACAAAAAGAAAAATAAAACCATAATTTCCAACATATTGAAACTACACAATATACTACCTTGGGTACATAAAATAAATGATAGTTATCTAAAGACAATAACACGTATATGAAATAAATAATGGGTATTTAACCCCTAAAGTTCCTTGACAATTTCCCTCAAAAACTATAAGTGGTACTAACTTTCAAATCACAAATCCAAAAAATAAAATAAAAACATGTCCACGAAGCTCTTATCAAAGGCAATCTAGAATAAAAATTTCAGAGAAAATTGATTTTTTTTCGAATTTTAGGAACCTGCCCAAAAATCAAGGAATCCCCCCGAAGGAGACTCTGGTCCTTTAGGGGTTAAAGTGAATAGTAGAGGTATATAGTACATAATGCATATATAATGGGTAAATTTTATTTTTGCATTTACATATGTATATATATATATATATATATGTATATATATACATATTAGCTAAGGTCTGTAGCTAGGACTTAAGGGTTTTTGGGAGGGCGGCCAAGCACTTTGAGAGGCAATAGTTGTGTAAACTAGGTTGATATTAATGTTGTGGTCTATCTGCAAAATTTGCTCTAGTTTCCGTGGGTGTGAATACTATTATTTTGATGATGTATACATTATTTGTAGTATGGATGGTTCTTTTTTGGATTTGCTAAGTTCCTCAATATAGTAGGTTCTATCTTAGTTCTTGTATTAGCACCAATTAGACATATGATATGAATTTGGGAAGGGGCCTTTATATGAATTAGCGTTTTGGTACCAATTGTCTTTTGATATTGCAAGAAGTGTTATGTGGGCTAGGTTCTTTTTGCCACAAGTCTAGCCCAATGTATAGCTTGTTGTATCTTTTTTTGTTATGTGAATGCACATATCAAATACGTCTTCATTCATATTTAAATGCTTTGCTTAGTGAGCCGGAAACCTATCTTCTATGAAAAGGGAATATATTTAGTTGACTTGTGGAGCATGTGACAGGAAATAAGAAGTATGAATGTTGGATGCTAAATGTTGTGGTAATGAAGCAAAGAATTTTTGTAGGAATTATATAAAATAATAGTTTTAGGAGGTCATTTTTGGATATTTATATTTGTAGCTTTGGTATAACTTAATAGCTGTTGTTTCAAATGTTTTGTTTAAGTTTTCGGTTCTAAATTTTCTGTGGCGATTATTTCATTTTAGTATTGATTCTAGAGCCATTTCCATTTTTTTGGTTGGATTAGTTATTAGGTGTTTACCAATATTTTCCTAGAAATGTGCTTTCTCTTGTTGTATTAGGATAGTATGTTTTTGTGAACTTATGTCTTTGATTGGATACCATTAAATGGTAGAAAGTGTTAAAAGTATTTGTACATGGGTCTAATTGATAGTGTTAATGCTAAAATTACAATTATGGACTTCGGATTTTGGGCTTTTAAATTCTTAATAAATTTGGCATCTTTGAGATTAAATTTGAAAAAATGTAAGTAGACTTTCATTCCAAATTCTTCATCTTTCTACATAAATTAGTTGACTTTCATTCCTTTGACATACAATTATCATTTTTAGATATCATTTGGCGTAAAGTATTGGTTATGCATCAATCAACCTTACCCTGACTCTATCTGTACACAGAAGAAAAAAAGTATGTAGTACTCTACAAATGCATGTATCTAACAATCCGCAGGGATAAGTTTAGAAAATTTTCTGAGCGTCGTAGTGGGAAACTTCACGATCATACGCTTGAAAATAGCAAAACGTTGTTTGAATTAGTCTCATGATATCTCATCTTAATGGGGCATATAAATAAAAAAACTGAATACTGCGTATGAATTATTACAGTATGACCTTACAAGCTTTCCTCTGTTTTTAAACAAAATATACAGTTACGACAACTTGCGTCGGTTATAACGAGACAACCTCACAAGATGAGCAACACAATTTGGAAACACTAAAAGACCAGAATGATAAAGCAAAGAACACGACCAAGAAAGTGAAATCAAAGAAAATTACGTGTTTGATTACAAAAACAAACAAATAATGAGGAAACGAACAAATTTTTAAGAAGTCTTCTTGTCCTCTTTAGTAGACCTTAAACTACCACAACTATCCTTCGGAGTTTTAATACCTGCAGCGGTCTTGCTCACAGAATCCTCGGAAATACCTGCACTCGGGCCATCTGCCCTGTTTTCCACAGCAGCTCTCTCTTCCGGTGCGGTTTCTCCTTCCAAAAGGCACCTCTCCGCCTCCTCGCGCTTGTCGTCCCCACCAAACCCAAACTCATTGACACGCTTCTTGTCAACTGGGTACTTCCAACGCTGATACAAGTAGACGAGAAAGATGATATCTGCACACAGCGCAAAGTGCCTCGATCAGAACAATTATGACGAGAAAAATAGTTCTTTGGGATTAACACTCGAGAAATACAGAAATCTCAGGCTCAAGAAACTTAAAACGAGCGGATTCATTCGGGTGCTTTAGATGGTGGATGAGAGAGCTTACCATCTCGAAATACTGATAAGCGATGCAGTAGGGGCATCTTGATAACAAACGCGAATAGGTCGTCGATGATTGTGTTGAGAAATTTGTAGGTCATCTGTCGCCAAGGCATGTGAGCCACCGACTGCAACTTGTAGTTGATAAAAAGCTGTGGACACATCATGATGAATCCTGAATTGATTTGCATACGTTAGTCTTCGGCGAAGAAAAAATATTCAGGAGCAGATGTAAGCACGATGCAGTAACGTACAACATTTCACACCATTCAGTTATAACCAAACCAAAACAAAAATGGGTTGATTACAGGCTTTTAAGATTCACAACAAATATGAGCGGTGGTCTGGAAAATTACCGAATGTGTACACACAGCTTGTCAGGGATCCCAAAACCCAGGAGTACCAGCTTTTGTGGCGTTCGTACATAAGCGAATAGATCGCAAAGCCAGCAACTAAAGGATATAGCACATAAGAAAGGTATTTCATTGCCAAATCATCGTACTCCTTTGTCTTATTTCCAGCATATGACTGTCGATCGCTAAATTTAAGGATAGGATATCCTCGGCTGCGATCGATCTGCACAACCACAAGCTAGGGAATTAATCACCAGAACGCATTCGTCAGAAGTAGACACTCACCCAGATAAAAAGGACATACAGGAAGAAGTTAATGTAATCAGTACCTCTACATGCATGGCCTTCCCAATTTTCCAAAACTCGATGCAGCAGCCCATGCCGGCACTGAGAATGATCATCCACGAGGTCTCATTGTCCAGCAAGTACAGGAACACAATCAGCTGGCAGATAAAGTTGAAAACAACAGACCGTGCTGATAATCCTTCCATAGACTTGTTCTTGTTCCAAAATTGAATGTCTGCATCAAAACAGATGCGCACACATCATAATACTGGAGGAGAAAGCAGCCGGTCAAACTAAGAAGAGGTAAGCTTCCCTAGATGAAAGACTTCTCCGGAGAAAGATGCAGCATCAAGCAATGAAAGCACCACATAATACACTAATAAATCCTCACGTTCTTAGTTGGAGCAACAATCAAGCGGATCACTTACCGTTTTTGAATGCCAAGAAGTCAAAGACGGTATGAAGAAATGAAACACACATCGTCAGGCCAAGCAGATAAGGATTTCCTTCCAAAAATACTCTCTGCACAATAATAAATAGATGGTTGATTGAAAATCCAAAGGACACGTATTACTATTAAAAAACCCAAGCACTGAGAAATATCCTATACATTAGCATGTGAAATTCTTTAAAAAGGAAATACAATTCGAAACAAAACAGTGTGCCAAACTCTCTCTACGACATTCGGACTAATAAATTAAATCATTTCAACATTGAAATCTACGAAGTAAACTCAAGCGAACGATGTACCTTCAACTCATCAGCTTCACCATCCATCATGCTGCCATACGTCTTATGAAGTTGAAAAGACTGATCTATTTGCTGATAAAGCTGCCACCGAGTAAGGCTGATTGGACCTAATTCCATATTTACTGCTATTTCTTTGACAGTCACATTAAGAACAATAAGCTTGTCCCTCAGCAACCAAAACTCGTTAAAAAATACAGTTGGAAAATAATCCCCAGTTTTCACATCGAAAGACATGTCTGCGTAACAGGATTAAGTAAACATTGTACTGATTCCTTCATAGTCAATCCATCTGACGAGCTTGCTTTCACTCCTCATTTTTTGACACTGTCCAAACAAAATTCTCTTGAAGAACCCAAAACAGAATGATGTAAACATGATCATTCAAACATGCAATATGAATAGAAGCACTACCAGTTGTATGGGTGGATACGATTAGCGATTTGTGGTGGGGCGCCACCTCTAGGGTACCTGCTATGTGGAACATCAAATTGTAAGAAAACAGAAAAAGCGAGAAAATTCTGGATCCAGACATAAATTCTTCGAATACCATGAGCAAGTACGCCAGAACGATGACATGATACGCAAGACTCCTTATTTAATTATTCCGGACATCATATCTAGGGGTAGCTGCTGTTCAGAAACAAGACACTTTCCAAAACCTATTCGTCAAGCAAACAACACCCTCTTAGCATACCTTGTGAAGTCGTCTACCAAGTTGATGGTCACATTGGGCTTAAAAAACGCCACCCGTTCAGGAAGGCCCTCGTCCACTTCCTTTTCAGGCGCTTCCAACAGCGGCTGAAAGACCCAACAATAAGAAGAATTATACTTGAAAGGGGGGCAGTCAATCACGTTCTTCGATCACGGATCTTTAGCCAAATACACGAATTTTTGTTCAATACGAGATGCATCAAGTATTCATTCTTGCAATTAACTAATATTTGAACTAGAGTTAAGGGTTTCAAAAACTAAATATGGTGCTCACCTCTGTGAAGTTCCCGTTTTCATCCTTAGCGAGTAGGCTCTTACGTTTATCAACTTTTGGTTTCGGGAGGTAAGCAACAAATGCTGCACCAAACAGGCGGAGCATAAAACATAAATCATCGTTCCCAATCCAATCTAAAAGATAAAAACACGAACAGTATCTCTCGGAAGAAATAATGTCGATCCAAAGAACGCAACGAATCTGCAACTAATTCAGACATCCTGTAATAGGTTAAAGGCCTTCGCCAATCGGAAAACTTACAGTGACGTTTACTGAAGGTAGCTGAATGTACATAATCAGGACTTTCGGGATCAGGAGAAAGGCCCGATCTAGCAAAAAACACATGTGCATACAAAGTACCATTGTGTTGAACTGTATCAGATGGAAAATAAGTGAAGCTTTTCTGACGAACACTACCAGGGATCCAAACAGCGTAAGGGACGTTCGTTTCATGCCATTTTAAGGCCTCCTCATCCCAAAAATTAGTAAACACCGGTTTCTCAGATACATAAACCCAGAAATCCTGCATCGCACAAAGAAGTCTTAAAAACCCGAAAGGACAAATCGTCTACCTGTCAAAAGATGTAGAACCAAAAACTACCTATTTTTTCGAAGAATATTAAGAGCAAACTTATAACCATTCCAACAACTATTAAAGGTGGGTCTCTCATTTTATATACGATAAATAGTTAGAAAACTAAAACTAATCACAATACTCCAGATTTAATATCGATAATAAGCGCATAACCGGATGAATCTCGTGAATTCTGCTTAGAGATAAAAAAGTCAGACTGAAGAGTACATGAACAGTCAGAGTGTAACGCTGCTAATATGGCATCCACTGAAGGACAGACAAAGGCAATACAAACTAGATACTGAAGGAATCGAGATTACCAGTTTTTCGCCTTTGACAAAAAGATTATTTGTGAGAAGATCCAGATTTGTGACTTTCTTGGGACCAAACATTTGCATCGTGAAGTACAAAAAGATACCCATGCGCACAAAACCAGCTAAAGTCCCGCCCCAGCTCTGCTGCGCAGGAGGTTGTTGGCCAGGCTGCGCCACCTCAGTACCTGGCGCCTGGGGAGGCGCCATCACTAATGATAAAAGCACTTGCTGCACTCAGTATTAAAGAGACTGGTACTGTCGTTCCTGCTGCAATGCACACACAAGTTGAGCACCGGTCCGATAGAAGTAGCTCTCAGAAAACCAAGATGATAAACTCTGATCAAATTTAATAATCAACCAGCGAGAAATAATGAAACAGTAATCAACCAGAAAAGCTACAACCATCAAAAGAATCTATCAGAAGAGAAGTCTATACGTCACACAAGGGGCTAGGGTAAGAATAAAGATGCTTCGCTGCGACTTCAAGGACGAATCGAAGGGGTGCAACTCTCTTCAAACGATCAGATTTTCAAGGTCTACAAACTTTTTTGAGAGGCTCATATGTCATCATACTGCTGCATCTTTCTCGACTAAGTAGCGCCCTACGATCACTCACATTAAATTCCTTAAACCCTTGACGTTCACGTTATCAGCTGGCGTTCAACTCAAAAATCTTGCCTCGTAGTAAATAACAGCTCTGAGCTGTGAAGGATTAACTCCAAGGAATAAATATAATGAAAAACGACAGTTCAGCAAATATCCGTTTAACGAGAGGGAAAAAAAAAACCATCCCGGATACAAAAACCCTATCGAATCGGTACACCACCTAAAAATTTAATCGCCACCTCTACCACGTCCACAGATCACAAACCCTAGCATGAAGCGAACACCTGCACTCTACCTAAGCAGCCACGCCTCTCAGGACAGAAAAGCTCCGATAGACAGAACCGAAAAACCACAATCCACAACACACTCCAAGGACTCAAAAGAATAAAAAGAATCCACACCGCCGGCAATTTCATGTGATTACCGCTCCTTCAAACAACAGCAAAAGAATAAAAATTCACTACCACTGCGCACCATAACAGACACAATAAATTAAATCACTGCAATCCTCTCACTCCAAAACAAAAAAAAAAAATTGATTTTAAATATCGTCAACACTTAGTTTACGAGAAAATTAAAGCTACAATCGCCAAACAATGCGGCAATCGTACAACCGATTAAAACCCTAAACTATCAGAAACAACATCACAAAATTCCGAAAGAGATGAAACCCTCGACTATCGGAAAAGTTAGGCTCCACTTTCATTATTACGACAAGGAAGAGGAAAAGGAAACACCGAATACGCGACAGAACCGTACCGTACTATGATACAAGCTCCGATTCAGTGAGAGGCGGTAATATCTCAGTACAGAGAGAACGAGAAACGAAGCACCGACCATGAGGAGAGTGAGGACGAGCGAAGGTGCGCGGTGAGCGAGTTAACCAGGTGGCTACGGCGCCGGGAGTGCTTCGGCCGGTGTGCGTGCGCCACGACTCCGGCGATGGCGATGGCGATGGTGACCACGAGCGATGACCTAAGACTCACAACATGGAGTGGTTCTAGAATGATGTCCGTGGTGATAATCAGGTGATAGCGATGCTATATAAGGGTGATACACGGTTTATATCTGGGTGATGTGATGCGAAAAACGGACATGAGTTAACTCTGTGCTTCTGGCATGAGCGGCGCAGGCGGCACAAAGGCAACGAAATGGGACTTCGGGCGACAGAGGAGCAGCGAATTTTTCGTCAGCGAATTTTTCGTTGGCAAATTTTCGCCAGAAACTTACCTGATAAATGACATGGCAATTTTTACATATTCAAAATGAATGGTTTTGGGGTCCCGCATAGCCACTCACGGTTTAGGGTTGATTAGATGGGAGCCTGTCTCGCCGCCATAGTGGCATGCTTGTCGCCGTCGCGCGCCGCCCCTGTCGTGTCTCGGCAGCCTGTTCCCCTCTTTCTCCAGTCCAATGCGCGCCACACCCTACCTATCTTTGAGCGCCATTGCCAGCAATAGTGCACCCAAGATTAATTTACGGTTGCCAATCAAAGCACTTCTCTACTTCCAGAGTTCGCCATTAGCGAGACGATGTAGAGTTTTTGTCGCCAAGTTCAATGATTCACTGTGAATGCGGTGGTGATGGCAGCGGGTGTGGCGCGCGTTGGACAAGAGCAGCGGGGGAGCTTCGCTGGTGGCAACGAGATAGTGTAATGGAGGGCGTTCGCGATAGTGGCGTCTGCTGCAGCAGCGTTTGTGGCACCATCGTGATGATAAATCTCTTCACAACTAGGGAGTTTACAACATATGTCTTTGTTTTCTCGAATTGCATGTTCTAGTTGTATTTTGGGTTTCCGCATGGCTTCCAAGCTGCAGTCTTGCTTGTGTAAATTCTAGTATGACGGAAGAGTGCCGAGAGATAGTTTGAAGACAATGCTAGAAGGCTTAGAGGATGTCCAGGTGTGCAGCGAAGGTTTAGAGATTGCACGGAGGTTGCTTCTGCAAACCGCGCGATCATTCTCACGAAGAAGGCTAAACCATCCGCCATTTCAGACTCTAATGTGCAGATTCTTGACGCAGCCATCAAGAGTCCCATGAATGAGGTCGCACGATGCAGGCGGCAAAGCTATAAACACAATCGCCACTTTCAAGATAGCTAGGTTGCACCCCTACCGTGGGCGGAGTTGGTATTGGGTCGTGACGAGCGTGTCAGCCAAGTGCGATGCAAGGTTTGCTCGAAGGTGGAGGGCCGCAAGAAGCTTCTAGTGTTGAAGCTTGACTCCCTTTAGAAGCATGCTGGGAGGAGGAAGGCACTCATCGATTTCGGGAAAATCAAGAAAATAGATCACTACTTTTTGGCAACCTGCCACCATGTAAAAAATGAGCGCATATTTTTTGCAAGATGAGGTACGGAGATTGTCGCCTAACAAGTGATTGAAGGAGCCACTCGTAAAAAGAAGAAGAAGTTGATGTAGTTCCGGGTTTTGTTTTGGCTTCTCAGTGAAGGACGACCAATGACGGACTTCGAGTCGTCTTGCGTGTTGTTGCAACAGTTGGCGGTGCGTGACTGCCCTCGCAAGCATTGGAGCACAACTGCGGGATGGGGCATGACAGACAGCATGGCGTACGTACTTTCTGAGCACACAAAAAAAATCATACATGAGGCTTCCTTCTTTTCGGTTTTTGCAGACAAGGTAACCACTATCGACCATGAGAGTTGGCTCTCCGTTCATATTTATGTGGATATTGGATTTTCAAGATGCAGCATGTTATTGGCATTACAATGTCTAGTTCAAGGGAACGGTGCTCATGTTGTGAAGGAAGCTATTGTATCTAATTTAACTTACCATGGAAGGCTAGATGTAAAAGAAGTAGCAAAGAGATTTGTGTGCTTTGGCGCAAATGGTGTCGTAGTCTAGTAGTTCGTAATTATCAAAATTAACCAAAATTAACCTTAAGCAAGCCCACCTAACCAAATCGTTTCCAGAGATTTCTAACGTGCATCAAATTCTTTAAATCTTAACAACAATTCACACTTAATACCTCGGCACATCCCGGAGGATGGCTTCCCTGGTACCTTAGTAACCGGTAACAAGTAACCATAAGTGTTTCAGTTAAACTCTGTTGAGCGTCAGAGTAATTTTCCGGTAAGTTTTTACAGTGCCCGGAAAGTCACTGCCCTCCATTCTCGCAGTCCAGAGGCCACAATATCCACAATCTATCCCTACACCTTGAAAGAGTTAAAAAGGTCGCAGCCGGTTTATCGGTCTTCACAAACTACCAAGAACTTGTCCGGATAAACCGGACACACAAGCCCGGGTTCCAACTACAACCACACCCAATGAATCAAACCAAGAAGATACAAGACTCACAACAAGTTAGTGCTAAGCAAATCATATGAGCAAGACAACCTTCCACGGGGATTGTCGGAACTTGTCCACTGCAAAGGTAACAACCCCGGAATTCTCTGGACTCAGGCTTAGCCGGGATCTCTCCCGGTGTACCGATCCAAACACTTCCCACTTAAGGGAGCCTATCATAAATAGCCATGGGCTTCTCGGATCCCATCCGGTAAAGCAACTCTTCCCGGTGTTGAAGGGGGATTTCTCCTCAAGTTTAAGTGAAAGACAATCTATTCTACGCTCAATCAAACTGATGTTTCAGGACAGTAGACAAAAGTCCGGAACAAGACTTTTACTGAGTCTAAAACCTCAGATTCGACCTAGATTTGAATCTAGATCTGAATTCAGGGTTAGTTGGAACTTCGTTTCTGTTGTTTTTCTTAAATTTAACGCACAGATCTGAAGTTTCCGCACTCGATTACAACAAATCAGACCATACCCACAACAAATCTGGACTTGTTTCTAACTCTAACACACTAAATTTGATTAGGGTTTAGAAGATCAAGCTAGATCTATACGAGATCTACTATATTTAGGCCAAATCTACAATATCCACAGCCAAGTTGTACCACAAATGCTCTTCTAACAACAAGATCTACTCCCACATTCACAACACTAACACAAACACACAAAAAGTAGTATCCAAGTCTTGCTATACTTCCTCAAACCTCCATAAACCTCTTCTATACTCACTACAACTCCAGATCCATACGATACCTTCAGATCTTAGCTCTCTAACCACATCTCTACACTCTAGCTCTAACACACCAAGAGAGATCCACACACCAAGAGAGAAAAGAGACAAAGAAAAGAGAGTCCCCAAGTCCAGGAGGGCGGCTCTCCACCCCCTCCAAATCCTAATCTTCCCTAATGGATGAAAGGTGTCCGGATGGATGACATCCATGTCCGGACAATTTCATCCAAAGTCCAGACAATTTCATCCACTGTCATTCAAGATAGTTTCATCCACAGTCCGAATTCATCCACTGTTTTACTTTTTAACCATAACTACTCAGTAACATCGAAAAATTACTACCGGGACCTTACAATAAGCCTAAATCTTCGGTTAACACCCGGTTCCACCGATTAAGGGTCTAGATCATAGATCCCAGATCTCTCTCCATCTATCTAACCTAGATATCCTATACCCTCGGGATGTCTCTACTCACACTCAATCAGATAGCACACAACAAGTCACTACCTTGCACACCTAGCAAAGACACACTAGGAGGACTCAACTCTCTCCCGGTCTACTCAAACAAGCTCAATTAAGACTCTAGACACAAACAATGAAGGCAAGACACGAGCACATCAACAAAGAGAAAAAGATTTAACACAAGAGCCCAAGGCCCTTAAGTACATAAAGGCTACTAGCTACCCTCCAAAACTAGATCCCCAAAAGGTGGAAATGGCATCTAGAGCGTGCACTAAAGTCAATAGCTACCCTCTAAACAAGATCCCCAAAAGGTAGAAATGGCATCTAGAGAGTGCACCAAAGTTGATAGCTACCCTCCAAAAGTAGATCCACTGAAGGACAAAACGACATCTAGATCCTAAAATCAAGGGTAGCCTAGTCACCAGCAGATTACCGGGAGACCGGTAAACCGGAAGACTCTCGGTCCCGGGACCGGTGAATCTTTGTCTAACAAAAGTAAGTAACTGGAGAAACCAGTCAAGTGGTGATGACCGGGTGCGCAATGGGCCCCATTGACATCACTACTCTCATCCTGTTATTTGAATTTAGCAACTTAAAACAACATCTCACCAACCGGTGGGGTAAATCAACAATAACACATAACATATAATAAAGATTCAATTGGAAGACTCTTTTGATTGATACACGTAGGGATTGTCACTACGGTCGGAAGTATCCACATGGTCGAGAGAATTCCTCGGGAGGTCGGATGTCTCAACCGGGAGGTCTATTGGTAGAATGGAGATATCCGCCGGAAGGTTGGGTGTATCTATAGATACACACGGAGTCTCCTTAAGCTCAATTAGTATGGCCACAGAGGACTCCACTAACGACTTCGGGGTTGAGGACCGGAGGTCAACCGCTTCCTTCCCAGTAGGAGTTACCGGGAGGTTTTTTTTTTGGTAGACCTTCACACCCTATTCCTTGGAGGATGGGAAATTCACCTAACTCACCGATAGAGCCATGTTGACCGGGGTAGACAAAATCCTCAAAATGCCTGTACTTCCACCAATCTCCCTATTAACTTGTCTCAAACTCCGGTCCGGCTTGGAAACACAAGTCTACTGGCCAACTGGTAAACAACTCCGGAACACCTTGCTAGAATATGTGGATACAGGTGTCTTACATATCTAGCAACATACTAACAACACAAGGTCACATAAAATCGTAACAAGGAGAGGACTTTGGAGACAAGGACTTAGAAAGAGGTTTTTCCCGGTTGACCGGAAGACCGGGATAAAGATAGAAAATGTGGGCAAGACCTAAAAATGATAGGAGGACGGAGAAAACTTAAAAGAATGATTTGCCACAAGGCTAGGACAATAGATAACAATTAATATGACACTAATGTAGACTTCACATGTATACTAGGTCACAATAAGGTCTATATAGAGTCCTCCGGGGGACTTATTCTTTAGACCGGGGAGGATGTTACCGGGGAGTCACCCCGGTAGAAAAGAGAGAAAAAGGCTTACAAACAAGAAATTTGCACAAACAAGAGAAACCCAACATGGGCCAGAGTCACCTTTGTTTTCCAATTACTCGTTGCACCCGCAATCTCCTTTCTTTGTCTCTTTTATCTTCTTGCCTTGGCCACTAATCTCCTCCACCACCACCACCAAACCCTAGGAAACGCGGACCTCTTCCTCCAAACCCTAGCTTGCGCGCACCTCTTCCACCACCAAAAACCCTAGAAAAGCCTCCTCTTCTTCTTCCTCCTTGTTGCCCCACCTCTTCTTCTTCTTTAACTACTCCTTCAAACCCCAACTCCAAAAAAAACCCAAATAGAGAGAGAAGGAGATACTATGAGAGAGAGAGAACTAGAGAGGGAGGTAGAGGAGAAAATTTGAGGGAGAAGAAGATTTTAGAGAGGGAGGGAGAGAAGAGTTTTTGGAGAGAAGGGGTCCAATTTCGGGAAGAGAGGGGGTCGGCCGGGACAACTGGAGCTATCCGGGCTGCTGCCCGGGTGATACCCGGGTACCCGGGCATCAGTCCATATCCAGGTTGGTACCCGGGCTAATTCATATCAGGGTTGATACTCGGGTATGTATTTTTTATTTATTTATTTATTTATTTTGTTCTTTTATTTTCTTTTGTCGTTTTATTTTTTGTCTTTTCTTTTCTTCCTACAACTAACTTCTAATTCTTTCAAACAAGAATTAGCGTCTAGAAGATCTAAACTACTTCTAACTACGTCCTAAACTTAATTAGTTAATTTAGGTTAAGTGGTGATTTTAGACTTACATCCCGGGGTCTCTTCCGGGACTCTTTTGAAATTGTATTCTGCTACTTAAATTAGTGATTGTAAGACCCGATTTCATCACCACTATAAACCTAATTAACTATTTAAGCATTTCCCTATTTTCACTATCCGCTATCTACTCTAATTCCACACAATAGTAACTACTTTTCTAGTTTATTAAGACTAAAAACCCTATCTTAACTAATTTTTAGGTAGGGGCAACCAAGTGGGAGTTTTAAACTTCTACAAGTGGTGTTTCCGTTTTCCAGAAATCTAGATTCGGTGTGACAACGCAGTTGAAGAAGCAGATTGCTCCTTTCATGGTGGGGTGCAGTGCATGGCACATCACACAAATTTGGCAATGGAGCCGCTCTCCAATCTCCCAATTGTAGCTTGTTGCAAGTCGTCGGGTTAGTATTCCTCTGATTAGCACTCTGTTCTTATTAAGTACAACAAAAGTAAACCGCTCCGGTATCATTCCCACAGAGACCTATTATTCTTTTCCAAAAAAATAGACAAAACTAAACTACCAATCACTACTCCATAGGTTAGCTTTCCTATTCATTCCATTGCTCAAAATCCTGATTCTTTCAGATTCCGGAGGTCTTTACACTAGCTTCTAGAACTAATTTCCGGAGAGCTTAAAGAGGTTTGATTTATCTCTATTCCTCCTCAGAGAGTCTTTCGAACGGTTTAAACAAGTGACCTGAAGGCCACTGATCATATATTGTGTAAGTGGCCGGATTCTCCACTGTCTAGTGACTTAAAGTGGCTAGGCATCCACTGCCTCGTAACTTAAAGTGGCTAGACACCCACTTTCCCTACTCTACTAACTGGAGGACATTTGTTGTTGTCGGATCCACACTCTCACATCATCCGGATGGCCATTTGGACGCGGTCACGCAGAAGTAAATTTGAACTACGACGACATTCCGGTTGGTACTACAGTGGTTCTACAAAGTGAGTTTTACAGTTTGTAAGTAAACCTTCTTGTAGACATACACATCAGGCTTTTCCCTATCGTAGGAGGAGATTCCAGCCCCAACCGAAGTCCAGGTTCACACATATATTCTGTGCTCTAGAGACCACCAGACACACCTCTGCAATACGTCTCATCTCCTCCTGGCTTCTTCCGGACCCTGAAGAATGTCAAGATTCTCCTTAACCCCTTCTCTAGCTCTTCCGGGCGGTCTCCCAATGCAAGTCCCAACCGGTTATTCTAAGTATAACTACTTTAACACTCAACACACAAGAACAAATTCACCATACTCTAACCACAATGGATCCGATTTCTCACAAGAAAAACCTTTAATCAACACAAGTTTCAAGAGAAGAAAGTGTAATAGATGGAAAACGCTCCCAGCGAGAGACAACAAGATGATGAGTTTGCTAAAACTCATCTATTAAGTACTAGCTAAATTCCTTGACAAGAATCTACCATATCCGCAAGAAATCCGAAAAATCCCATCTTAATAGCAAAATCAAGTCTCATCCCTAAAAATCCGGAAATATGATCTCCGATCCAAAAATTATGGATCTCAGATCCGGATTTTCCGCTGGTAAAGAAGTTTATGGACTTGGTTAACCTAAGGTTTGGAAGTCGGGTGCAATCATGAGACCTATCGTTTAATCGCTACAGGACCTAAGCAACTAACAATTCCTAACTTCAACCCTAACCCTAGCTGTAGAGTCTTCTTATTCCGGTCGATCCTGGCCAAAGGGATGCTTTTGCCGCTTCCGTCGCCCTGTCGGTCTTCTTCGGAGTTGGTTTCGATGCCTGGCTCTTGCTTTCGGAAGTTGGGGTTGTTGGCTCTACGTTGTCAGAGGAGGGTACCACCTGGGTGGCCTTCTTTGCCGTGCCTGTCTTGGTTCCCACAACATCTTTCACAATGGAGGTCTCCTTTGGAAGACCCCTGGACAATGGGGAAGTCGTCTTCCAGAAGGTGGAGGAGGGGGATAAAGAAGGCAGCCGGAAAACTGGAAACGTCCCTTGGAAAAGCGCTGCCGAAAGCGGGTTCTTCTAAGACTTGGTCGTCTTTGACTAGCCAGGGCGACATTGTCCTAGCGCCTGGGTGAAGCCGCATTGAATGTGCCAAAGATCTCCTCCGCCGGCTGCTTCCTCCTATTCTTGCCACAAGCCTCTGACGCTCTGCTCGATGGTCCCTCTACATCTGGTGATGAGTCAAGGTCGATAGGTGAGTTTGGCGCCACTGGTTCCTCCCGGACCACGATATTGGCCGCGTTGTTGGCCAACAGCTGCATCTGCTCCCATGTCCTCTCCATCTTCCGCCCGTGATCCATGAGGAACCGGATGATCTGCCCACGGTTCACCATCCTTTCCTTCTCCAAGCGTTTGTTAAAGAGGAGGCTCCGGTTGACCGTGTCCACCGAAAAGCTTAGCGTCACCCAAACCTCCACAAGCGCTTGAGCCGATGCGGTGGCCCTCTCTTCCGCCTCCTTCAGGGCTGCTCGTGCCTCTATCACTAATGCTTCCGCCATCACAAAATCCTGCTACAGATTCGCCCGGGATTAAACCAAAGGCAACCGTTGCTCCTCCAACACAATCAACTGGGTCTTCACATGTCGCAGATCCTTCAACCGGGGCATGATCTCCGATAGCTCGTCTACCTTCAGCTTGGCCAGGATCTCGTACATCAGCTCCGGGCTATCCGCAATGAACTGGTTGAGCCGCGTGGTCCTCCAAGCTACATGTCAGAGCAAACTCCATAATGTCCTCCGCCGGCTTCCCGCAGAGTTCCGGAGGCTCCGAGGTCCCTACTCGTTGTGGTCGCATGGATGGGCATGCCGCCACCGGATCTTTAAAGGTCGTGTCCATCCGGATTGGTGGTGATTCCACTAGTGCCTCCTCCGGTTGTAGCGACCGACTTTGCTTCCAGGTCTAAGGGGTTTCGACCGGAGGTGGCTCCGCAGCTTTGGTTTTGTCCTCTTAGTCAGTCTTCGGCCCGCCATACTTCTGGATGTTGAGAAGTTCGTCATATTTGTCTTGCTCCGCCGACTTCAGTAATTTGTACCTGAAGTAAAGGTGGGTCAGGTAGGCCGGAAGCAGCAATCCGGCCTTCCTTGTCCGATGGAGGCCCTGGACCAATCTCCCCACCTAGTCTTGCATCAATGATGTCCAATTGACGGTGATCTTCCCCCCCATTGTGCCGAAGAAAACACACGCCCATTTGAACACCAGTCGCTTCGGCTTCTTTGAAGGGAAGATGGGGTTTAGAAACCCAATCACTATCCAAGCCTAAGGATCGATGAGGTCACTCGTCAATGAAGTCATAAGTGACCTCATTCGGTTAGCATGCCAGTTGAACTCCCTGTCAATGAAGCCGTCGTTCTTCTTCGACACCTTGACTTCTCCGTCACGGAAACCATACGTGCACTTCCATTTTGATCTTGTCCACTTCTCTGGATGTGCTTGAAGACTTTTGTCATACTGGTTGTCGAGCTCTCCGATCAGCTCCGTCACTAGGCCTTCATTCTTCGTACCCCATGCCACTTCCATGAGTCCGGAACACCCCATCTTGTCAAAAGTGGTACAATGTGTGCAGGTCCATGTCCTCTGATGGATACTCCGAAGTCACCTTCACGATTGGCGGTCCGCCGGCCGTCGTGTTCTTCACCTTTTCCGGTCTTCCGGCTCGCTCTCCTCCAACCATGGCGGTCACTCAACCTTTCTTCTCTCTGGTTACACCTACACGCACTGACCTCACAAAAGCACTCGCACTACAAAAATACTACCGGGCGCAAATAAACAAATGTAAACTGGAAGGGCAGAAAATGAGGGAGATAAAGTGATAGATCCAAAACGACAGCTGTGAAGAGTCCCTGTTTCTGATCCTTTTTATTTAAAGAGGCACGACATACGGTATCCCATAACAGCTCTGGCTTTGCTTCCGAAATCTCACGATGACGTTTCCGCTTCCGGATATCTTCCGGCATACTCCAGATAATTTCAGGCTATCTAGACGTCTGGTTGCCGAAAAGTTGCTGAAGACAACAGTTTCTAATAATTTTGTTTTAGTACAGAATCCTTATTTTGTATTTCTTATCTAGTTGTACTTGTCTGCACCGTTCGAATCACGAATTTTTGAAATTTTTCTTTAATTACCGGATTTTAAAGGTTTTATCTGGAACCTTGTGGGAACGAATTCCCACATAGCTAAACTTAAATCGCTTTGCCAAGCCATGTAGGCGTACTTCAGTACCAATTCAAAGAAGCACCTTGAGTTTCAGAAACTTGTTGACATTGTGGAAACAGATGGTTTGAGAATGCTCAAAAACGTGAAGACACATTGGATATCACTTCCTGAGCCACTTAGACGAGTGATGGGGGAATACAAAACCCTGATAGTGAAGATGTGCGAAGATGCAGCATTGAATGAGCATGCCCTCACACCAAAGCAAGTAGCCGCCAGGGAGTCTACAAAACTGAATTGTGACTTGTTGTGTAATGTCTCTATTTTGTTTGCTTCACCATCCATCATGCCATTGCTAGAGTCTGTGAACAGCTTGATGAAATTTGCTCAATCATCTCACGTGTTTGTGAGTGTTTATGTAGTGGCTGTGAAGATCTGTCAAGCGGAGTTGTACCTGATGTACATAGATTTCGACTCATCGTACGAGAGGCATCATTTTCAAATGTTTTGTGATGTGATTGACAATCACTCGTACGCCATTGCGCAAGAGTGGGTGGTTGATCTAAATGATGGTTTGGAAAGCTTGAGATTCTGGATAAACGAGCATACTTATGTTGCATACATGTTGTGTGCTGTTTCAGGGAAAAGGCTCTCTTTTAGTCGGTCTGATTTGTCTGAGGTGGTTACCTCGGTGAAGGATCAATGTAAGGATGCTGCCGAAATGCTGATATCCGAGTGAGAGAAGCGCTTTCCTAATTTTGACGTGATGAATGTTTTGTCTATATTCTTCCCTCAATTTTGGTTGCAGCAAAACTGTGATGAGATTTTTAGTCTTCACCTAAAGACCTTACAGCATCACTCCTGTGTGATAAGACATGTAAATCGGGGGACCAAAGACAAACCTAAGATTGTTCAAGTGGATCCCCTCTTGAATGCCTGATTACTTGGGCTGTAGACAAGCTTGTTCAAGTTGACAATCTAATCCAATTGTCATGTCGCGATGGAGCAACCGCGTGATAGGGATCTGGTTACCAAGTTATGGGAGAAGGTAAGGCATAGCAATCTTATGCTTAGCCGCTTGTTTGAGTTTTTTAAACTCGCAAACATTGCCATATGTGTTGTATTGGGCAGCGTGGATGATGAGCGGACATTCTCCACACTTGACTTCATAAAGTCAAAAGTCCGCAATTGCTTGGGCCGTCATTTAGATACTTGTGTTAAATTATTTGCTCAACCTTTCTATTTGCAGGATTCTTTTCCTTATGCGGCAACAATCACACACTAGAGGGAATCTCGATAACGACTAGGTGTTGGACTATAATCTTAAGCTTTGTTTTCATGATGATGGCAAGTGTTTGATGCTTGAGATTTTGTGAACAAGTATACTAACTGGGTGTAGGATGGGGGGGACTGGTTGTTGCAATGGGTAGGGCCTTCTTGGCCGGGGTTCAATTCCTCCAGACAGTGAAAGATTATGTCATCTTTTTACACATTGTTGTCTTTGTACATGTTGTTGTGTTTGAGTAACTCTGAACTGTTGTGGACTGATTCATGTCTATCATGTTGTCGTGTTTGTCTTAGTGTCATGCTTCATTTGTATCATGGTTGTATTGCATTATGTTTGCATCATGTTTCTAACATGTTGCCACAATGGCACTTCAATTTTCATAAACATCGCCATTGAAGAGAACATGTGTTCATTGAAGCAGCCAAAAGCGGCGTCATGAAATAGTGAGGGAGCCTGATTGCTTACATGTTGCACAAGAATATGTAAAAAAAATTTGTCACTTCGATATTTCTGAAATCAATCTAGGAGCCAGATTTTCTTACTAATATCAAGAAAAAATCACCAGGTTTCATTCCACACTTGAATGAATGGTAGCGACTCGCACTACCTAGGTTTATCATAAAAAAATTGTTGCAAAGGAGCGATGAAGTTGCCTCGCGACTAGCCGACCTCAAATCGAGGACTGGCTGGGAGATGATTTGGCCGTCCATGGAGAACATTCAATCTGTGATGTCCGTCTCTAGTGGGGGGCCCAGGGTTGGTGGGCTCGGAGTGCGTGCGGGGCCGGGGTTGGTGGGCATAGGGCTGCGTGGGCATGGGGGGCGGGGAATTGGGACCGATGGCTGGGGTTTGGGTGGTGTTCCAAAACCAAAATGTACTCCCTCATGTTTGTCGTGGCCAGGGGCCAGCCGAATTCCACAGAGAGTACTAAAGGGGGAGTAGTACTCTCATGGTACTCCTCCCCATGGTGGTGGTGGTGACGCCCCCCATGGTGTTTGTGGTGGCTCTCCTCCTGGTGGTGGTGGTGATGCCCCTCACGGTGGTAGTGGTGACCCTCTCATCATGGTGGTCGTGAACGCCACCACCATTTGAAAATCATGACCATTTGAAAACCGGGAGGTGGTGACAGTGACCACCGGGGGAAATTAGTGGTGGTGATCGCCACCACTAAGAATATTCTTACATATTTGTGTGTTGGTTATGTAGAAAAATAAGGAATAATCAGATACAAGTGATGGCATAAAGTTGGTAGGCAAAGGGTTGAGAAGGATGGCGGAAGAGGATGAGATTTTTGAGGTTCTAAACCTTGATGATCTTTTATCAGACGATGAAATATCGTTTGATTTTCCACATTTAGAAAGCGATGGAGAAGAAGACTATGTTGATAAAGTAGATGGGATTAAGGAGCCAAGCTTAGATACTTTTCTATTTTTACATACTACATATTATTCTTTCAAGCGAGAGTTGGCAAATTATCTTGTAGATTGGTGCAAAGGAAGAGTGGAACTATCGGTGGACACTGTCATTGCTTTAGACGAGAATTTTGTCCGTCAAGAGCAAATTCCATAGGAAACATGGCACAAATCCATTTTAAAGAAATGAAAAGTGTATGGGAGGAATTTTAGGGTGCGAACACTTGCAAGTGGCGAAGAACATTTGTTCAATAAAAAGGTGCAAGATCACAATGTTCCATATATTGATGAATGGCCTTTGATTGTAATGGCCGCGCACCATGGAGGGGAGGTTCATTTGACATACAAAGAGACAATTTCAAAGATTGGAGAATTGGGATGACTTGTGGGTGCACAATTGAATGGCATTCCAAAACCATTCATTCAGAAGGTGATTGAATCTTTTGCACGTTGTCAAATTTGAGAACAAGGTCAAGAAAGAGGAGTTCGACATTATCAAGAGTACCCTCAGAGGTATGCAATGCCATTGGCCGAATTGAAGGCATTCATGAATAATTTGGCGGCCCAACATGAGGTGGTTTTAAAATCCATTAATAGATACAAAAGAGTGACGCATTACCCTCATGAAATGGTGATATATGTATGTCACCGGAGATATAGATTCCAAGGCAAAACAATTGGCTATGATGACGAAGGTGGTAGAATGCGGCAGTGCTCTACTGTAGAATATGTGGATTGTAAATTTTGTGTAAGGATTTTACATCCTATTGAAGAAAGGCAGGATGTTGAAGTTCAAGTGAATGTCGAGCATAATGGCCATGAACCGGGATCCAAGACGGATAGTTATTTTACCCATTCATCAAAGTGCAATTGATAATTGTGCCGAGATGTTAAGTAACTTGAATAACATCCAATGTGCGCTGGTTCATTCCAAAAGGTGTGAAGAAATTTTATGACAAGCAGCTCGATTGCATGAACAAAAAAACATATCGTTTCTTTTTGGATGCAAAAGAAGCCTCAAACTTGTCGTATAAGCTACAAATGCAAGAAAGAGGCAGCGGTGATGACTATGATAAGGTTGTAGAGACGGTTCCTAAATGGATAGAGAAGAAAAAAATGATCTTTTTTCAAGCATATGATTCCATGAACCCAGACCCCGATAAGAGGCCATTTGTATTATTAATTCAAACAGAGGAAATGGTAGAAAGGGCAAAGGCTATCAACCCTAACTCAGCATGGGTGATAGATTCCACTTTCAAAACAAACCAATGAGGCATGCCATTGTTTGCGGAGGTGTGTCCCAATGGAAGCGGTTTGGGCATACCTGTATTTCTCATGCTATGTAGTGATGACAACAACAATGGCCAAGTGCGAACGGCGTTGTGGCTCACTATGAAGGCAGTGTTTCAAAACATAGACAATATCCGACCAAATGCGATTGTGATTGACAAGGACAAAACTTCAATGAATGCTATTAAAAGAGCAATTCAAGAATTTTTTGGTGTTGGTAAAACCAAGAAATTGGTGGAATCCAAACAAAATATCAACTCTTATTGTGTTGATTCCATGCAAAAAAGGCATGGGTGGAACATTTGTTGCCTAAATTGCCCGAATTACAACACAATGATTTGTAATAGGAAATGTCTAGTATGTTGGAGGCGGTTACCGAGGATAATTTCAACAGAGCTTATGAAAGGTTCAAGACATAGTGTATTAAAGTATGTTGATAAGGATTGAGCAAGAAACAATAGACCTTGGAAGCGTATGTGGCCTAGATGGACTAGGATGTTCAAATATGGACATGCGAATACAACAAATCTTATTGAATGCATGTGGAAATATGTCAAATATACCTTGCTAGATGGGAAAGTCAATTGAAGACTTGACAAGCTTATCTTTGCACTAATAGGTAGCTCGGATAATAGTCGACGATTTGGTGGAATGACACTAGATGAGCATTATAATGATGTTCATTGGTTGAGTGTGTCGGGGAAGTACTTGCTTAGAGGAGGAGATCAAGGTCGGACATCAAGGCTGCAAAAAGCAAAGAAATTGGTCTAGAGATATAAAGAAGATCGGTCTTCAAATCTGGAAACAATTGACAAGTGTCACATGGAATTTGCATTTTGAAGTCAATCGGTGGCAAACAAATGGTACATTGTTAGTTTATCTCGCAAATGGTGCGAGTGTAATGATTATCGTCCCATTTGTAAGCACATGTTGGCGTTGAAGCAAATTGTTAATGAAGAATTTCAACAACTCCTTGACATGTTGCCAAGTTTATATGAACCTCATGGTTTCATGCATGAGTTGGAAGATCCAAGTGAAGGTCCAAATGAAGATTCAAGTGGAGGTCCAAGCAGAGGTTATAAATTGGCAATCGTGACACTCAACGATTGTTCTCCCATCAAGAATATATTGAGTCCTTCACAATTTGGAAATTCTTCTCGACACAACCTTGGAAATTTCACCCTTGTATGCTTCTTTTGCACAAGTTGTCTTCGGCGTAGAACTTTAATTCCGCCACCAGATTTGAGTACGTGCAGCACACATTTTTCTCTACCACCCAAGTCTTTATTCAAATCTTTGAAAAACAACTCCACACCTTGTTTACCTTCACATCCTTCTTCTTCTCAAGCAACACTATTACTACTTTTTGCTTGAACCTCCGCTTGAATCTTCATTTGGCCGTGTTCCTATGCCCATATTACATACAACTTTGCTTATTTATTATATATAATAAAAATTTATATAATGATAGTTGTTACTACCATGATATTATAGGTATTGTATTTGCATCATTCATTATTGAATGTATATTTATTTTGGTAGGTTCAATATTTATGAATACTATGTAAAATTGAATTACATCTTCTATTTAGAAAAAATTAAATTTAAGTGCATGTCCATGTATTAGAGTTGAAAATTATATGAAGAGGGTATGGATTTTTAAAGCTTATTTTTCCAATATGACAAATATGATTATCCAAACATAGTATGACTAATGTGACTAATTCCTAGTTTGAAGGTTTGTGACCTTAGTCACATTGAAAACATAATGTTTGCAAATCCACTACTTATTTATGCACTCATAATCCACTGTAAGTGCAAAGGTTTTCAAATAAATTTTAATTTAAAAGATATTGGAGATATTTATGAATTCATAATATTTAGTTAAAAAGTAGGTAAATGATCCAAGAAGATTGCATTGAAATATCTGCTTCAATGAAGTGGATGCAATAATGGGGTTATAAGTATGTCCTCTAAGCCTAAATATAATTGAAAAGAAAGAAGTTCATTAAGTTTGTAAGTTAGTGACATTAAATATATTGTAGAAAAATTATGTGTTGGAAAAAACATTAAAGTATGTAATATGTGGAGTTTGGATCCTTGTAGTATGAAAGCCCAAAGGATCGAGTAGAGAGGCCGTGACCAAAATATTTTGCAAATCCTTAGTCAATCTTAGTTTCTTAAGGGTATCTCACCTTCTTTAATCATAAAGCCTAGAAGAGAATATATTTTTGGGAATAAAAAATTCAAAGAAAAACAAGAAAATGGCCAAAATGCTCAATACACAAAAATTTCCAGCACAAACACTAGCACATCGAAATTTCAGGTAATAAATTTCAGATTGGTAAAATTTCAAATTAAAATTTTCAGGTAAATAAATTTGGGAGGTAACACCGGGCCTCCCACCAGAGATGGACAATACAAATTGAATCTTCTCCATCGACGGCTAGATCTTCTTTTAGCCAGTCCTCGATTTTGAGGCTGGCTAGTGACGAGGATGAGGTTGTGATAGCAGGACAAGAAAGGAATCTGGCTTGATAAGTAGAGACTATAGTAAAGAGATGTGATTTTTTTGAAGATTAATTGTCTTTTTAGTGTGAATAGGGTAAAAATAGAACGTTAGTTACAAATAGTCAGTTAAGGTGTGAACTTTCACCTTATTTTTTGGATAGTATGAAGACTAGTAGTTGACGGTTAATGGCGGCTGAGATATGAATAGACACCATGGTAGTTTTGGTAGTTATAAGTTTTATAGTTAAGATCATAGATACCAATAATCACAGAAGAA
Source organism: Bryoerythrophyllum caledonicum (assembly GCA_963971425.1). NCBI lineage: Eukaryota > Viridiplantae > Streptophyta > Bryopsida > Pottiales > Pottiaceae > Bryoerythrophyllum > Bryoerythrophyllum caledonicum. The sequence goes on along the minus strand of OZ020514.1, from coordinate 58,223,863 downwards.
TGATAAAATACTTTCTGATGAAGGTGAACACACCACATTTTCATGCTCAAGTGTGTGTCCTAGGCTGGTGTATGTAATACTTAATTTGTGGAATACAAGCCTAGCTTTGTCTACTGGACTATTTGTCAATGTGTATGCTGAGTTAATGCTGAGTAGAATGATCCGAAGTTGGTGATTGATGCTATGGGGGAATGGAGCAAAATGACTAATTGTGGAAGTGAATTACTTAAGACAAATGGTATTTGACTTTGCAATTTGAGTCTGATTCAGTTGTGCTGAATGTTGCACAAAGAACGAGACATGTAATCAGACAAATATTCTAAAGCATCATCCCTCGGAAGACGAATTGTCACAATGACAAGAAATTCATAATAAACTTTCATAATTATTTGTAGACAATTAAGATGGAAGTGACCATAATAAAGGCAATTTGTTGAGTAACACAACTAAGGAAATCCAGTATCATACTATAACATATCATTGGACAATTTGTGGAAATTCTCTGTCAATAATCACCGTTGTCAATTCAATGTAAACAAAGAGTGGTTAAAGTATGGTGTTGAAGTGACCAATAGTCCTGTATGGCTACGATAATGTTAAACTTTAATCCACTGAGAGCAATCAGAGAAGTTGATATAAGTAGTGCCTGTGAGTTGAGTTGATATAAGTTGATCTAAGTAGTACCTGTGAGGCTGTGTCATAATAATTTATACATAAACATTGTTGAGAGAATTTATGTCTATGAGTGAGATAAGGATTGATCACCTTTGAGCGTAAGATAAAGTAAACCATAATAATTTTTTCAATTAAGAATTATATCATTGTAGTATGAAGAGAAGCATTAAGAGATCAGGTGTGAGAATACATGACAAATAGTAAAGGTATGTGAGGGATAATATAGTTAACCATTGAAGGTTAAGATTATGGAGCCATGAGTGGACCCAGATAGGGTGGAGAATTTATAAAGTGACCATGTTGTCATGAGTTGGGAGAGAATTTCCTTTTGAAGTTTGGCTGAGTGCACATCAAGTCAGACTAAGTTAAGATAATAATTATCTATATAATTATGTCCAATGAGTAGAGACATAAAAGAAGACCATTTGCCATAATGAAGTGTTAGTGGAAGGATTTATAGATTATAGATATAATCAGAGTGACCATTAACAAAGAGATAAGATTTAATGGTTGACTAGTGTCTTCAAGAGTGGATGCTTTGGCAGGCAAACTGGAATGACTAACTTTGGAGGCTGACCAGAGGAGCGCAAGTGGGAAATCAGATAGAAACTTTATCTCTGAAACCCATGGCAAAGTAGAGTAAATAAGATAAACGTGAACATAATAATTAAGGAACCTAGTAATTAGGATTAAAGATAAATTGTGCAAGACAAATTGTATCACACACAAAACCACGTGTCAAGACTATTTGTGTCCTATTAGATGAAAGAACCTACCTAACCACAATTGTATGCTTGAACACTAATTGACTGTAAGAGTGTAGTGTGTACTCACGGGAAAAGCACAAGGGATAATTAAAACACCAATAATAGATTATATGCTATCCTAAGCAAGTTGTAACATAAACGACATTCCTATCTAAGATATGACCTTAGTTGTTTAACGATAGACTGATTTAGCCTCTCCTAGATCCTCCACTAGGGAGTTGTCTTGGATTGTTAATTCTTTGCAAGACAAAATTCTCTTCTACAGGGACGTAGGGGCGACAAACGAGATGATTACTTGATGGATGGAAGACAAAGAGGTTGGTGTTGACGAATAGAAGGCAACAATGGAATATTGACAAGTTTCATGGATGAACACTACATTTGTCATCTATGATGTTTATTTCATAGTGTTTAATTCTAAGTTTTAGTGGGGTCTCAAACTTAGACCAAGTGTCGATTGCTAATAGCAAGTTGAACGGTTTAGAGTCTCAAAATTGGCCATGGATAGGTCTTTGGGCTTTCACACTCGGATCAAGGGTCGAGAGGCCAAGGGTGTCAAAAGTGTAAACACAACAACACTTTTGAGCTCAAGGTTTAGCTTGTCAATGAAAATTTGGTCCATGTAGGGACAATAACCCAAAATCTTGCCGAGGTTCCAAACATATCTTCATTAAAATGTTCAAAACTTGACAAAAATTAAGCCGTTAGATCAAAAGAGTAACTTCTTATACCGTGGAATTGTGTACTTCAATTTTTTTATCCAAAACGTTTACTTCCAATTTTTATCCAAAGATGTTTATCTCAAGTTTACCTAATTTTTTTTCCGTGGTAGTGCGTTGGAATGTTTTGTGTGATGAGCATTTTGACCTTTTTTTTGTTAAAAAAATATTATTTTGTTCTCTTCAAGGGTGTATGACAAAAGAAAGTGAGGAAAATATGGAAAGATATAAGGACCTTTAAGTAGAAATTGACTTGGTATTGCCACATTTTTTGGGTCACTGCCTCTTAACTTGATTCCAAGGCTTTTACACTACAAGCATCCAAATTCCAGAAATTGCATACTTTAATATTTTTTTCATCCTCCAAAAATTGACGTAATTTTGTCTTCAAAGGAGTTCGGTCCTTGGTCCGAAAGCAAAATCCCCCTTAGACTACATTCATAGGATATGTTACCGTAAACCACCTTCTTGTCTCAAGAGAGCTCCTCAAAACCTAGCCATTTTACCCTAAACCTACAGTTCATGTCCTTGAAGTAGAATTAATTCCGTCAACATGTATTAGAAACCACTAGAGTGAACTCTAATTTTGTGACTTTTTAATCTTGCACCAGATTTGACATGTTGGAGGTGCGGTTTATATTAATTTCCATGTGCATAATAGAAATTTTTGTATGAAGTTGAAAGTGATAGCAAAGTTTATGAATAGGGGCCACCTAAGTACACAATTTCTTCCTTATGATGAATGTATATTAAACTAGTTGGAATTAGAATGTGCTACAAAAATGGCCGCTTGTTGTTGGCTTCATTTCAAAACTTTGGTGGCTTTGAGGGACTTTTGTTATTTTTTTGAATATTAGAGATTAAGAAAACTCAATGAAGAGTATTTGAAAAATTATCAACATTCACAATTATAATTGTTCTTATTTGCATTTTATAAGCTCTTTAAGAAACAAGCGAGAATAAACAAGGTGAGATGATTTGAGTATATTTTAAATACAATACAATTCTTCGAGTCTGTCTTATTTTATCATGCCAATGAATAAAAAAGATTTTTTTTACAAATGAATACAAATTTTATTAGATTTTAACTTATGTATTTACATACAAAGAAATCATAATTATAATTTTTCATGTGAACAAACATGATATACAAATATGATAACATTATAATCAAATAGCTCGCATCTTTAAGAAAATATTCTTATATACCATACAAATAATCAAATATTGATTGTGATGCTAGTAAAAATTATAAAATAGCCTATGGTCAAGTTTGGCTTTAATTAGTTTAAAAAAAAGGTAAGCCAAATTAGGTGAAAAATGATTAAGTGAAAATGCCTAAATTAAAAAATATCAATTAAAAATCTACAACAAAGAGAGATATCAATAGATTGTGAGGCTTTAAAAAGTCTTGGTCTGTGAAAGCACACACATTTAAAATTCAATTTGGAAGCCCAAGGTCTTTGGTTCAAATCCCATAGTTGTCACAAAAATCCTAAATTTAGATATATATGCTTTCTTTCAATTTATTTATTTACCTTTGAAAGTTAATTGGCCTCTTCTAAAATTAGTTAGTTGTTTAGCATAAAGGTTGTGAACCGAAGAATAGATTACGTATCATGGGCTGTGGCGTCGAGACCGCACCACATCGCGTAGTATTAGCGTAGATTACTTAGTTCTAATCTATGTTTAATAGTAACGTACATCCGCTACACCACATTTGCCAACGGATGTATTTCATCCTTTAGGGTTTTGGACGAATATGTGTAGTGGCACAAATGCCCTTGACTTGACATCTTTGTCAAGTCAAGCTTTGTGATTGTGTTTAGAGAGTGAATAGTGAGTTCCTTGCTTAAAAGTGATGGTTTATCATTAGTAAAGGCTTTGCATTCACTATTTCTGCTTGCACTCTTTGAATTTCTTCTTGTGGAGTGCGAGACCCTTGACTACTTTAGTGATTCACTATATTCTCACTTGACAAAGACCTTATTTTTCTCATATTTTCTTATCATTTTTGCATTTGAAGAACTTGTAGAAAATGAAAGATTGGCTAAAGAGTGGGATACAAAATTATAAGTTAGTTATTAGTATAGGTAATGGTATTCAACACTTGATACGGAGTTATTTAGACTTTGTGAGTATTGTGTACGTCTATGGAGTTGTTGGACCTGTTGGCATTGGGCGATGGAACATTGAAGGAAGTCTCAACTTTTCATCCACTAGGACTTTCATCCGGTGTGACGCTTTATTTGGCGCAAGCTGAGCAAGCTAGGTGACCTAAATATGAGGACTGATTGGGTCAATAGCCCGGACTCATGAAGACTATTCACGTAGGGTCAAGATAGATAGGGCATAGTCAATAGCCTAATTGGGTGAGGCCCTAAGAGTTGAGCTTAGAGGCCATGATATTGGGTGGTTGTGGGCACTCACGGAGTCACTATAGCAGGTCGAACTTCCGGACTTCACCAGCAATGGACAATGAGATAATTTGATGGAGTATTGGAAGGAGAGTGATTAATATTCTGAATGACATGTGTTGGCAACAATAGAATGAACTCAAAGCCAATAATGCGAGGGGAATTATATCTGAAAGACAACCAATTGCATGTTGCTAACCACCAAAATTGTGCATTTAAGAGAAAAATTTAGACCAATGATCCAATTCAAATATTTCTGAACTATGAGCTAAATTCTGGACTAAAGACTAAAATAAAGATCCGGAGATATCCAGATAAAAGATAGTATAGCATAAAAGTTGAGGAGTTCAAAGTACTTTTCAAGCATTAAATGCATCACTAATGATAGATATGAAGAAAAAAAATGGCTAGAGCAACCAAAATTGAGTTTAGACTATACTTGAGTCCACAACATGCAGCCGGATATCTCCAGTTGAATGTCAACGTGGGCTTTAGAAGAAGAATTGAGTCCTCAAAACAAAAACTGCTGGACATATTATACATTATAGGGGTGCCCATACATGAAATCACATGTGTGGTTGGGAAAACTGGGACAGACATGCAACCGGATATCTTCGGAAGAATTCAAAGTAAGAGTTCAGTAGTTAACTGTTTCATTACAAAAAAATATCATAGAATAAATATAGGCTGGCCGTTGTTAATAGTTGCGTGTAATCTACGAAGAATTGGTACAACTATTCTAATATAAGTGCTTTACAGGTGCCTGCTACCCGTCCTGTATGATGTCTCCCAAATGTTAGATAATGGACTATAGCCTTCCTAGGATTCTTGAATGGATGTAGATCTGCAACAATGTCACATTTAGGCCACAAATAATGCCTTGTTCTAGCATTAAATGAGGCCTTTATGATAATGTGAAGAAACCTAACATAGGGAGGCCTTCTCGTGTGTTTGCTGGTATAGAGAAAAAGAATATATGATAGAATGTCTGGGGGCTATAACACTTGGACAACCTCCATGAGCCTATCTGGACGCATAGGGGACCAAATTGCAACTTTGAAATACCGCAGTAGTACTCAAATAACATCTGCCGTGTCATCAAAGGAAGACAGCTACGCGGAGCCGGACTTGGCCGAGTCTAGAACCTCGTCGGAGCAAAGAGGACCGCGGAGAGATATGACTATGACCTGCGAATAGCAAGGCACGACCATTGAATTAGAAATTAAACATGGGATTGAAGAAAAAATAAGGTGTGAGGTTGCCAAGTGAAAGAAAATCGATCGGAGATCTACGGGTGCCCCTCCCAGACTGACGTTCCGTAGTCAAAAGGTTCAGGAGATTACTCAATAGTTTTCAAATATATTGAAGTGTGAAGATTGGGGGCAAGACACTAACAATAACAAATCGAAGAAAGGGCCTCAACAAATTACTTCATTCACAAAAACATTTATCTTCAAAATTGAAAGGTCAATATCCCACAGACATTCTTGAATTGACATTTACAAAGCATAGAGTGAAAAATATCTAGTTTATTTCAAAGTTCTAAGGCGCAGAAATTATTCCCGCCACCAGAACAAGGGTGGAAGGGGAAGATTTGTCTACTTGTCCGTAGCCACCCTGCAGGGGATTCCGTCTAACATAGTCGAGAACATCGTTATTTGACGCTAGCAGTCCGGCGAGCCATGGGCGAAACGTCAAGGTCAAGAAGGTGTCATTCAAAAACCCAGTCCAAGATGGCGGATGAAGTGCGCTGAGGGATCGTTAAGGACGTTCTTTAGTAGGGTATTGTCTACAAGCAAGACATCCTTGGAAGACCTGGGCATCGACTTGTTGTAAATTGTCAGGTCCTTTAGAAAAATTGGTTTTTTTGAATGGGATGGGAGCATAAACGTTGACTTCTAGCAATCGGCTTGCGTCAGGACTGTGACGTCTTCCGAAATCGCAGCACCTTTCTTGCGCAACTCCTGAATAATATCCACAATATTTTTCTCCAACACACTGCTCCGGAATGAGACAGTAGCCTTTTCTCCCACGAAGTTAAGGAGTTCAGTGCAACCAGGCCTTACTTTGATGTTCCTCGGTTGTCCCTATTTAAATTCCCCCGTGTGTACAAAAACTCCATTAATGTCAAACCCGACATAATAAATCTGATGTGTTGTAACCTGATCCTCATTTCTAGGCTCTCGGACGTTCCTAGTAAACATCTTTGGACTTGAACCCAAAATACGAGTACGTAGGCTGAGATAAAGAACTTGTAGTGCTTAGAAAAACTGCATATATATATACAGAAGTGTTCCGCACTAACAATCCTAAAATGCTCGGTGGAAGATTGAGCACTATATAGATGAAGGTACATAAGTATGAATGTACACATCAGGCATCTGGGACAGTGGGTGGAGTATCCCTAGAGGTCTGAGCGACACCAGCAACTTCTGTTGCCTGCGTGGGGTTTTTATCACTGACATCCTTCGACTGTGTTGATCCTGCCGAAACCTGAATACCAATAATGAAGTAGTCAAAAGACGGTCTGCGTAGAATGAATTGTTCTCAGAACAAGCAAGAAGGTTTGATCGACAAGTAATTCTTCGCCTTATCTTTTTGGACCCTTGTCCGAACAGGAACCAGAGGAGGTACTTTCGACACAGGATTCCTCGCGATTGCCTTCTTCTTCTCTTTTTCAGGCTACTGTCCCTGGCAACGCGGAGGGCTACGCGGAGGGCTCATAACATGTAATTTACACAATGTTTGTTGCATCAATACCTCATCCATCGTGTGATCGGTGTCACGCATCGTTAGGTCCTCAACACTTTTGAACACAACCTCTTGTTTAGGACGCGTCGTCACAGGGACGTCTTACGGGAGATCTTCGGTTGCTTAGTGGCTGTAGTCAAAGTACAAAGGATTGGATATTGCCGTGTCATTGTGGAGATCTTGGGATAGGAGACGTTGCCCATCTGAATGCGAACTGGTTTCTTCTGGAGAAGGACGTAATTAGGCGTCCAGAGTAGAGTGGCTTGTCGAACTAGGGGAGACACAATTGAAAGGATGAGGAAGTTCATCATCGTTTAACTCTATGGGATCGCTTGGGGTGCCTGAACCCAGGACTCGCACGATTGCGGTCAAGGACTAAGATCTAAGGTTGGTAACCGCTGATAGAGTCGGTGCATACATCACATCAACATCATGCAGTGAGTCATCTTTCATCTGCATCATAGTGATAAAGTGAGTAAGAATAAAATGAAGATGCAATAAACAAGGAATCGGCATCATACAACCAGAGATCTCCGGTTCAACAAAGTCCATGTCTGTTGGGCGTACGAAATTTAAACATCGCAATGAATGAGATGAGTCCCAAATTATTGAGGGCATCCGGAGCAAATAATGAACCGGAGATCTCCGGCTCTTGAAGATGTCATTGGCATCATACCTCTTTGATGTAGTTCATCCTCGACCTTGCCCATCTATGGACCCCGACGCCTTGGGTTGACTCGATGATGTCAATATCTTCTACGTCTTCATCAGCGCCGTCCTTAGCGTCGAGTAAGATATTCAAGTGGTACTTAAATATCTCTTCTGCAACAGAGTCGGCCTTTACTTTGGCATCTTTGCTGTTTACAATCTCAAGGACCCGCGCGCCATGAAACTACAATGAAGAAACCTCAGTTTGGCATGATCTGAAACATATAACTCAATACGGACACGAAAATCTTTGACAAAGGATTGCTTGGGAAAGATAACATGCTTACCAAGCCAAGATATGTTGAATGTGGTCCTCCATTAACATTTATGACCACCATACCCTCACTGATGAACCCCGTAGACAGTAGATCGAGGATCGAGATCCTCAGCTGCGAAACACGGGGCCTCTGCCAGCACTTGATGGAATCAACATGATCAGCGATGAAAGAAAGTTGACATTTTCTCGAGGTGGCCTTTGAAGAGCCTCTTGAATGACTGAGTAGGCATCTCGCTCGCATCATTTTCATACTGGAATACACAGTATACTCTCGGGTAAGGCTAAATCCCCTGTTGCAATGGCCAGCTGGTACAACCGCGGCCCCGCCACTGGATGTAGGGCCTGCCACGGTGGTCTCGCGTTTTTTCGTTAGCCGCCGCCCAGTAACTTCCCATGTAGTAATTATCTCGTCCCCCCGATACACTGGCCAGTGTTCCGCCTGGCAGTGTTTCAAAATCCTCCACCAGGACACTGCATGTCCGAACCATGCAATGGATGCCATGGCCATGTCAATCTTAGGCTTCAGTGGAGCCCACCACTACCGCCTCGTGACACCTGCTACTTTCTTCGCTGAAGCTCTACGGTTTCGCGCAGCCATAGTGTTCCACTCTCTTGCACAGAGGAACTTCATAATTTAAGCAACCATAGTCCTGTGCAGGAAAGAGTGTCACTGACACTTTCACTTACAGTCATGGAATATTTTGCATATTGTGGAGAATTTCATAATTTATTTGTTCTACAATTTTGAATTCAAAGTAAGTTTACAACTTGCCCATAATTTGTTATGTCTATAGTTATGCATATAACATCAAACATCTCAAAAATGGACTTGAACTAAGTAAAGATTTTTTTAAAATAAAATTGTTTCTTACATTATGATTGCCCCATCCATGAAGTATTTATATAAACTCTAATTTATCTTATGTGTAATTTCCGATGTCCATATGATGTCTGCAATTCCAATTGTTTTAACAGTTTGTATGTATTGTTTATCTTATAACTAGCGAAGTGTTTTTTTGTGTTACATTATAACTAACAATGTGTTTTTTGTGTTACATGTATTTTTTTCACGTTCATCTTTCTGTTATTGTATTTCTTTTTCGTTTTTTTTGTCCTCTATTCTTTTGTTGTTGTTGTTCTTCCCCTTCTTGGTATTCTTCCTTTATCTTATTCTTGATATTCTTTTTTTTTCTTGTTCTTGTTTTCGTTATTCTTCTTCTTCTTGCTATTCTTCAAATGTTTTGCTCATGATATTCTTTTTTTTTGTCCTTCTTCTTCTTCTTCATGCTATTCTTCTCTTTCCTTGTTCTTGCGATTTTTCTTTTATGATTTTCTTATTCTTCTTGTTTGCCTTCTTCTTCTCCTATGTTGTTGTTCTTCTCCTTATATCTTCTTCTTCTCTTCTTATTCTTCTTTTTGCTATCCTTCTTTTAACCTGACCTTCTTCTTATTCTTCTTCTTATTGTTGCTATTCTTCTCTTTCCTTGTTCTTGCGATTTTTCATCTATGATTTTCTTATTCTTCTTCCTTGCCTTCTTCTTCTTCTTCTATCTTGTTGTTCTTCTCCTTACATCTTCTTTTTCTTTTTCTTCTTCTTATTCTTCTTGTTTGCCTTCTTCTTCTTCTATCTTGTTGTTCTTCTCCTGATATCTTCTTATCTTCTTCTTATATTTCTTTTTGCTATTCTTCTTTTAACTTGACCTTCTTCTTATTCTTCTTCTTGTTTTTGCTATTCTTATTTCTTTTTTCTTGTTCTTGTGATTCTTCTTCTTTGCCTTCTTCTTCTTCTATCTTGTTGTTCTTCTCATTATATCTTCTTATCTTCTTCTTATTCTTCTTTTTTGCTATTCTTCTTTTTCGCACAACCTTCTTCTTATTCTTCTTCTTATTGTTGCTATTCTTTTCTTTCCTTGTTCTTGCGATTTATCTTCTATGATTTTATTATTCTTCTTGATTGCCTTCTTCTTTTTATTCTATCTTGTTCTTCTTCCCCTTATATCTTCTTCTTCTTCTTTTCGCTATTCTTCTTTTTTCCTGTCCTTATTCTTATTCTTCTTCTTGTTGTTGCTATTCTTTTTTTTTCTTGTTATTGTGATTTTTTTTTACTGATTTTCTTATTCTTCTTGTTTGCCTTCTTCGCCTTCTTCTTGTATCTTGTTCTTCTTCTTCTTGTATCTTGTATCTTGCTTCTTCTTCTTCTTCTTCTTCTTCTTCTTCTTCTTCTTCTTCTTCTTCTTCTTCTTCTTCTTCTTCTTCTTCTTCTTCTTCTTCTTCTTCTTCTTCTTCTTCTTCTTCTTCCTCTCTTCCGCTCCTCTCCTCTTTCTTTTCTCTTATTATTATTATTGTTTTTTTTTGCATTTCATTTGGTTGTTTTTTTTCTCTACAATACTTTCCTGTGCTTTATTTTTTTAATACATTTTAATACAAAGCTCTATTTATCTATATAATAAAGGGGTACCCTAAAACCTAAAACCGGTGCCCGAAAAATTTCCCGCTCAGTAATTACCCCGTCCCCCCGATACACTAGCTAGTGTATCCGCCTGGAAGTGTTTCAAAATCCACCACCGAGACACTACATGTCCAAACCATGCAATGGATGGATGCCACGGCCATGCCAATCTTAGGCTTTAGTGGGGCCCACCACTATCGCCACCTCACGTCGTCATTGGATTTGTGTTACAAGAGGGGTAGTCGACGTGAATGTCTTGGGATTAAAAAAACAAATTTGCGTTTAGGGTTTGATTGTGAGCAATGATGTAGAGTTTTAACTTCACTCTTGCAATAACAGTCCTTTCTAAACCTCCTATTTGTTGTGACGGATTGCATAGGTTATTAGGGTTTATGGGTTACGTTTTGGGGCTCCATCATTTATGTAATCGACCAAGATTTCATATCACCGTGATCATTGCATGTACTGCATTCAAAGCAAGCTCTGTGGAAGTGATATCTTGCTATTAGACCCAGGAGCACATTGTGAATGGGAGTTTGTACTCGAAGGATGGAGGAGCTTCAGAGCAAACGCTACGGTTGTCATATTCGAGGTGATATTTTTCCTCCGTTTTGTTGCAATGTCATGTGCGTCTCCGGCTGTGCAAGAGTTACAACATCAAGGTGTGGTTAGATTGTTGGAGAATGCAGTCCTGCTTGCACGAAATCAGAGTAGCAAACTGTCATCACTTCTATCTCCATATTGGTCAATCCCGAGGTTTGCCATTTCTATAGTCGTACCCCCGATATCTAAGTTCTTATTTCTTCCTGCTTCAACAAGTATTTAGAATTGCCCTTTGCTTTTTTTTCAATTCCATGTTCACATCTCCTCCTCCAAACTCAGTTTCATGTACCTTTGTTGTTGCAGAGACTAGGTCAACGATTCGGAGGAGTGCTGGTTTTATGAGCCTGTCTACTATACAGGCAAAGGATGTAATAATTTGGTTGGATTGCTGAACAACTTTAGATATATCGCTCTCTCCCATGCTGGTTGTGCAAATTGCTATCCTTCTTCTGGCCCCTATACACCTGACATGATGGCGCCTGAACTTGTGACAATGCTTGTCAAGATTTATGATCGAGCTTACGATGTTACGTATCCTAGCGAGGAGCGGATAAAAGACCTTATGTTGGAGTTTGCCACGTAGTGCAAGGGACGCTTGAAGCCCACAGGGGGACGCACGTATTTCATTTGTATTCACTGTGGAAAGTCTACATTCTCGTACAAGCTCATGCTTAATCAACACAGGTTTGAGAAAGGCTGCGATTCTGCAAGGTATCCGGATGGGACGAAAGCTCTTTTACTTCCTTATCCTGATTTTCTATCGGGGCAAGGGAAGATGGTGGAGGGTATGGGAAAGCGCGGAAGTAAGAACGACAAGAGAATATCGTGTACCGACGGTGGAAACGCTGCTAGTGGAGAAGAGGAGACCATCGTAGAAGATGAGGAGCAGCGTGCTAAATTGTATGGGCATTCTCCGACAATAAAACACAAGGACAAAGTTGTAGAGGATGGAGCATCCGAGTTGGCCGAGAAGGTCACACCCGCCTCCGATTTATTCTTTGCAGCAACCACATCGGCGGTAGAGAAGGTGGTTTCTAAAGGGAAAAAGAGTAAGGGGCTTCTTCCTTGTACAAACAAGTTGGACAAAGACGGAGATCATGAAGACGAGTCTTCACTGTCGACGAAAGTGGTGCAACAAGGTTGGACTGGTCGAGGCCTGATAAAGTTGTCAACAGCGGCTCGTGACACAGACGCGCAAGAGGAAAAGCGCAGAGTGCTCAGTCATCTAGCAGTACGAGTTCCAGGCAACGACGGTGGCCAGTTACTTTATCAGTGTTCTGGTGCCAACAAAAAGGGTGAGAGAAAACGGGGGCATGAAGGTGCTGTTGGAGAATTTCAAGTACAATCCTCACAGCCACGGTCAAAGCGCGCCGTGACACAACCTCTGAAAAAAAGTACAATGTCACCGCCTTACCAATCGCGCCTCGTAACACTAATGGAACCTGAGTTGGACACGGTGACAGAGGGAGGTTTTCCACGACCAGGTGTTCAACAAACACTTCAAAGAGCAAAGAGGACGTCAACACAATCAAGGAGCAACGGGAAACTTAATGCGCCCTCAAGGACCAATTGCTCAGTAAGTATCTGAAACAAGCCTTCTAATTGCATATTACATCATGGATTGTTTCCTTCACCAATTAGAAATGAAAGAAGCATAGGCATTTGAGTAGGCGTTTATAAATTCACTGACATCTATCTTTCTTCTAGAAAACAGCCTCCAATGGATCAGCAAGGAGCAATTGCAGTGTCTAGAACGGTCAAGGTTGTCACATGGGGCGACAGATCGACAAACCATGAAAATGGTCCAGATGACGACGACTAGAATGAGGATGCACTAGGACCATCAACGGATGCTATGTTACCTTACGAGGAACTCAATGCACCAAGAATGATGGAGGTAGAAGATTGCGAGGGCAGATTAGAAGAGGTTGTGTCACGAATGGCAGCGTGGGATAAGAACTGGGAGGCTAACGTGCAGCTGATGCAATATTGGGCAGAGGGCAAAGGCTCTCCAAGGCCGTTCACAAATCACCCTTACATGGAAGGACAATTCAATGCGAGGGAAGAAGAATTGCACCGGCAGGAGAGGATTTATGTGGCATCTGCACAAAGGAAGGCAGATGATATGATGAGTGCCGCAACCCCCCCTTCCGCGCCAGAGTAGCCAAAGATGCCGGGACTATTCCACTTGCGGGCATTTGAAGGGTCTGTAACACCGCCGTGGTCTTGGGATCACGGCAGTGGTGAAGCTTTCCGTCCTGCGTGGGAGGAATCTTTCCCAACCCAGGAGTTCCAAGACAAACTCATGGGGCGTCTTTGGTGGTGGACATCGAAAAAGGTAGTATCTGTCCTCATTGTTGGTTTTGTATCTAGGCTCAAATTTGCTAAAATGTTATGCTAGATATGCGCTTTTCACTTCAATTTGTGCTAACCTGAAAACTGTTAAAGCTTCTGCAATCCGACAAGAACTTGAGGGAGGAGGTGAAAGCGATTCGGGAGGAAATTACAGCATCCATGGATCAACTTGTGGCAAGTATAGTTGCAAAGGAACCTTACCCTGACCTCGACCAAGTGTGTTCATATTTGCAGTGGACACTTGATTTTTCCCGCTCCAAGGAAGAGAGCACGGGCTACGTACAGCGGATGAAGGACAAGAGTAAAGCAGTGGTAGATAGGGCCCGACTTGAGTTTTGTCAGAGAAATGCAAAGATTTAAGAAAAAATACTTTGGGATTGGTGTCCAATTTGGCGTGTCCTTGCAGCCAATGAAGATGTTTTTGCCAAGCTACCCTCCTTACCATGGAGCCACAACAGTAAGTTGACTTGCTTATTGTTTGTTCGTTTAAAATCTGTGCATCATTTTATTTACACTGTTCATCAATATGTTAAGTCTGTCATTTCCGTTATTGTTTACTGATTCCATATTGCTTTTCAAAGACTTTAATTAATTTGACTATCCATTTGTGTTCATTGCAGTCAGTGAATTCCAAATTGTTCGTAGGAGGCTAGTTCATCAGGGCGTTTAGTGGAAGAAGCCTACCTCCTTAGTTTTGGTGTTGAGGATTTTATTTCTACATGAGAATGGGATGTACCGTCACCTGACATGCCCAATGTATGGATTGACTTCCACTATCATTCACGACAGCTGTATAGAAGACACGAAGATCACGAAGGCTTTATCTGTTTTGTGTGCTCATGGCTCATTCTTATTTGCCGAAGTTGGAGAGGAATCACTACAAGCGCTGCAACATCGTGTGAGCATTGAGATTGCACAAATCCGAGACGGCAAGGGAGATGATATCATTGACACAGCCATGGAATGGCTACGGATTGTGCAGATGCGCGCGCTTCAAGACCACGCAGTAGAACATCCACAGTGTTTTGACGCGGCGTGGACCACGATATACTAAAGTCACTGGAGAAATCAATCAAAGCACTCAGTAACACTCTATGAAGTAGGGAGGACCATGACATTGGATGGGTGCCATCCTTTATTACGCCTTCGTGGAGTATCGGAGTAGCGTTGTTGCGGAGCGACATTCAGAGGACAAGTCGTGCCATTGCTGGGGCAGTCCGAGAAGAAGACAATCACCGCTGGATTTCTTGTGTGGGGAGCGATATTGTCAGTGAAGCTGATACCTCTCACCTTGCTGCGCCTGATGTTGAGCATGTTACTATCACAAGTCCGCCGTTGATACAAACTACTATAGAAGATGTTTCATACAACAAAGAATTGGGCGATGACATGGGGGAGGCAGGTACTATTCAACCCACGATGACACGTAAATTGTCTGTGTTGAATGATCCTGTAGAGTCTCAATGTGGACGTCTTGTTGAGGGGGCAATCAATGTCACAGACTCCATGGCAATTGGTTCTAACATGTAGAGTTTAAAGAAGTGGGAAAGTGAGGATGAAAAGGAAGCTGAGGTGGTGAAGGAAGCTGAGGAGGTGAAGGATGGCAAGAAGGGGAAGAAAGTTGAGGAGGGGAAGGAAGTTGAGGAGGGAAAGGAAGCTGAGGAGGTGAATCCCTACGTTGCTGAAATGCCTCAAGAAGGGACAAAATTTGAATGTAGTCTCTCTCAATGGATGGACACCACGATGCTCACACAAGCAAGGACTCCTCCACGAGGAGTGTTCCAAGTGCGTATATCAAGTAACGTAGAGGTAGCCACTGTGTCCAAGAACGACTCCTGCTCTAAAAACTTGGAGAGTTTGTTTGACGCAGAGAGGGACATGGAAGCTGTGAAGCAATTGGTGGATCTTTCTCAACAGACTCCTCACAACGTTGAAGGGGGCTCATGCTCACTGAGTGCAGACCCATCCGCCACTGAACCTGATCACTCTCGCCAGAATGGTGCAGTCCACGAAGCATCAGAGCAATGTAACATTGGTGACGCAAGCGCCTTCAAGATCCACAACTTAGCTGAGGTGTATGACCAGCTTCGGATAGACGCGCTAATCAAGGGAGTTCCAGAAGGGGGTCGATGGAACAACTCGTAATTTTAGCACGGTTTTCTTCAATCAGTATGAGAAGGAAGTAGAAGTGAAGCATAGGGCCATTCGAGACCTAAAAAAGGTTAGAAACCGGCTTGGAAATGACATTGTCGACTTTGTACTCTCGAGGGTGTACATGTCATATGCAGAAGGGAACCGGCACGAAATTCAGATTGTTAGTTCTCGAGTATGTACGTATCTAGTGTCGGTGATGTCAGGCAACATTCCCATGGAGAGATTTGTGAAGGATTGGCTGCAGCCCCCTCGGGGAATGAAGGTTCATCAAGTAAAAGAGTTGATTGTTCCCTGGGTTTGTGATGGACACTGGTATGTCCTGATCTTGCAACCGCAGCAAGTGTTTCACTTAGAATCCTGCGCTAATGTAGTGGATTTTCCTAAGGGAAAGCATGCCGACTTCGTGAGGTGGCTTTTTTTGGCATGGCACTGTCTCAGGGGGATAGAAGAGTATCCAGTAGATAATGTTCAACCTGTTCAGGTGTTTCAGCAAATTGGAGTCAACGAGTGTGGTCATTTATGCCTTCGCAACATTGTGCTATACTTGAAGGTAATACATCTTACTATTGCCTCCTCAGGTTTTTTTGTTTAGTGTAATTTACTTGGTTAGAGTCGTGACATTGATTTTTTGCTCTGACAAAGTGTCGACCTTACACTGTGTGACACTACAGTTTCGAATAAGGGAAACAACCACAAGGGGAGTAGAGTTGCTGGACGAGTATTTAAAACCCCATAATGCAATAGAGATGAACAAGGAAAAACTGGTGCTTTTGGCGAAGGAGTTAGACGCATGCCAAAGAGACATCAGATATCGGGCTCCTTTGTGTCAACTTCGGTTTAGGGTCACATCACGAGGTGAAGATGAGGGGTTGTTGATGGACGGAGCACCACCACCTCTTGCAAAGAAGCACGACACTCATGCATCCCAAAAGCCCCTGACCGAGGTCCATCAAGATGAGGAGGCTTGAACAGAGTGTCACAATTACGACATGTAGCTCCATGTTCTGTTGATATTAGAGATCTTTTGAATTCACAGTGGTGATGTACAGTGTGGTGTGAGGAACCATTCGCTTTTCAAATGTTTCAATGTTTTTGCTTAGGTTTACTAGCATTAGAAGTGTATATTTCGCATAGTTGATTGTGCATTACAACATATTATATACTCCTTATGTAATGTTTCTAAACAACAGTAGTCCTAGACAATTCAGATCTTAGGCATTACCAGATTGAAGTTATGATTTATAGTCTACATAGTTGAGCACATGGTGTTTTTTTCCAGTCATGGTCCACATGTTTAAAATGTATGGTTCCCTGCAAGAAGAAGGCAAGGAAGAAGAATAAGAAAATCATAGAAGGAAAATCGCAAGAACAAAGGAAGAGAATAATAGCAACAATAGGATGAAGAATAAGAAGAAGGTCAAGAAAAAAGAAGAATAGCAAAAAGAAGAACGCAAAGAAGAAGAAGAAGATATAAGGAGAAGAACAACAACATAGAAGATAAAGAAGGCAAACAAGGAGAGGAGAGAAAATCATAAAAGAAAAATCGCAAGAACAAAGAAAGAGGAAGAATAAGTACCTTGAAGAAGAAGATTAAGAGGAAGGACAAAAAAAAAATTCCCGTTGCAAAAAATTTGAAGAATAACAAGAAGAAGGAGAATAACGAAAACAAGAACAATAAAAAGGAGGAATATCAAGAATAAGAGAAAGGAAGGATACCAAGAAGGGGAAGAACAACAACAACAAAAGAAGAAAGGAAAAAAAAAATCGAAGAAGAAATACAAGGATACAAAGATGAATAGGAAAAAAATATATGTAATACAAAAAACACATTGTTAGTTATAATGTAACACAAAAAAACACTTCGCTAGTTATAAGATAAACAATATATACAAACTATTAAAACAATCGGAATTGCATACAAGACGGTAAAGGCCTTACAGCACAGGATTCTCTGACAGTTTGTGACACTGTATTTGGAAACAATGAGACCGTGTCACGGACGAAATGAAGTTGTTGAATCACAGTTTAGAGTCTTTTTTTAGACTACAGTACGTATACTAGAACTGGATGCGGTACATCGTACAAAAAATTGCAAGCGATGTCAATTATTTTGCAGTGCGCTTTTTCCCCCGTTCTAAAAAATCTTTACCTCTAAGAAGGCTAAAACCTTTGCTATCATTAACTGTCCGTAACACTGGCAAGGCCACAAATAGGTGTACTATTCTAGAACAAAGTTCCACCTTTAGTGCTCTAATTCAGCCAATTACTTGATTTAGATCCGCAACAAGGTGGTCCATGAGGACAGGTTGCCCGAAAACCTCATCCGATAAGGCAATCACAAGATTCCGTATAGTTTCACCTACGTCCTTTGTAAGAACAGTCTTTCGGGCTAAAATTTCATCCGAAGTTGTAGCTGGGGTATCCTCCACCTCATGTAAGGAATGAACTGTTGTAGGACTTAGCAATTGTGTCATGCCTCCTAAAACATTCCCGGCCTGTCTACCACAAACACGGGCAATGGTGCCCTCAGTAATATCGGGCCGTAGGATTAGCAAAACCTTTACAACGTGCTTGCAAATGTTTCCTCGTTGTGCCCACACGCAATTGCAACTTGCCCATTGTTCACTAGGATTATGAACCACATATCGAATATGACGGTGATGCACAGAAGTGACTAGGGCGTGGTCCCCTGGCATCATATGTAGTATCACATCCGAGTCTGGAATGTCACGAGCTTTCATCAAAGTAGCGATAGTAAAGTCCTGCATCTTCTTGTTGTCCAGAAAACCCTTCTCTTTACGCAGCCCCTTGTACCAAAAATGATCATGAACATCTTCGGTAAGAGCAACGATGCTCCAATCCACACGTCTTCCAATAATGCGACATCTTTCCGCCTTTAGTACAACCTTCAAGAATCCATGATACCCTTCAATGGCTGCATTTGTGTCTTGTCCTGCGTAAGGTAAGTCACGATAACCTACAACCCACATGTGTACCTTACCCAACCACTGCTTCTCCATGTATTCCCAGAATTCTCCTTCTTTAGGAAATTTCTTACTCAGTTGCTCAATCCTGTCCTTCGCCCAGGTATTTGATTCATTCCCATATGGTGAGCTCTTGTTGTACATCATAAGTCCTAACGCACGGAGAATCTCAGCTCTACACAAAGGATCTTTTATCTTGTAGCAAGAATGCTTCTGCCACGCACGCCGAACATGCCAAAGGCATAGGAAGATTTGCGTATTGGGCCAAATCTTTCTCACAGTTTACATTCAATCCTAATCAGTAATTAGCAGTTAACTTGACATTGGTTACATGTTCTGTCAAAAAGTTCACTTGAAGTGACACTGAAGTTGGCATACAGATTACTAAGAGCTCTCGTAATAATCTCACCATTACATTGATAATGATTAAAAGGTTTGCAGAAACACCATATTTGTTATATTGGGAGATTTCCATGATTTTGAATATATATGATCTTTGAAGTATCAATATATATAGACAATTGTAGGTGCAAAGCATATGGACAATGCACCAAGAATACTATATATCAATACATGGATGGACCAAATTAGCCGAATGTCCCAAAAAATGGTAACGGTAAAAGAAGCATATACCATTATTCCAAGCTTTATTCAAAACTTTATGAAAAAAGTTACAAACAACACTCATTCACCCTGAGGCAAAACATAATCGTCCTATCACTAATCAAATGGTCTGCGGAGTTCCACCATAAGCCTCTATACGCGTCTTCAAAAAAGCCCTCTGACGTTGCCTTGTCCATGTTGCGCCATTCTCTTGCATTAATGGACTCTCAAGAAGACGCTGCAAACCCCGCCTACGCACCTCGTCACTGTTTGATTTGGGCAGCGAGTGCCGGCGGGTGGAGGAAGGAGAGCATTTGCCTCTAGCAGCATTTCTTGAGATAGTACGGGGACGGAGACATTTAACGGATGGTTCCTGCACAGTAGGCGCCACACACAATCCAAAAAAATACACTTTAGGTCGAACAACCCTACACAACACACATGAAAATTGAATCATTAAGATACATCCTAGCGCAAATTAGATCGAATGGAGCTAAAATGCAGAAGGAAAGATCCACAGAGCACATTTAACCTCCAACAAAAAAAACAAGCTCAAAAGAACCAAAACTACATTAGTGCAATGTAGCTCAACAACAAACCAAAATTGTCTAGGCCAAAACATCTCAATACTGCAATAAATTGGAGGTCATCACAACACGCACCGCAAAAAAGCGTTGGGAAGTACCATCCCTTAAACCGTCATAGAGAATACGCTTTGCTGGAGTACATTATCCGGATTTAAAGGCGGGGACCTAGGAACTGAACGAGGCCACTGCGGCGAAGGTGAGTTGTTCCTTTCATGAATTGGCTCCCGCGCAATAGGGCTTTCAACAACTCCGTCGTCCACTGCCATGGTCGAATAATCCATGGTTGATTGCGCGGTTGCAGCAGAGTGCAACAAAAGCCCTTTACTCCGAAGAGAAAGGGCGAACTCCTCTGGGCCCAGCAAGGAATCCATGGACGCCCGACACTCACAGTCCTGTAGAAATTTTAACCACAGCGACACTCACATACCTTAGAACAATAGATGAAAATTCAAATCATTCAAAATAACACGACATTCCATCAGCAGTAGGTATCCAATCCCCACAACAAACAAAGTGGTGAAACATCTCAATTTCATTTATAAAAAAAAATATACACAAAAACTGGTCCAATAAAATTTACAAAATGGAGCTGCAGTCAATCGATACAGTTTAGCTCTATCCGACCTAAAGTGTAATAGGCATCTAAGCGTTTCCAATAAAATTAAGAGCGGAGATTCTGATAGGCTTGGATTGCGTTCCAGATACTCGCGGACTGACCACACGTCTTCTGATCATTATAAAACATCTCCCAACCAGAGGGATGTTCGGCCCGGTACTTGTGCTAGGCCACCCGGAAACTCATGAAGGTCAAAGAGATATGGTAGCAATTCCTCCAACAATACAGAATCGTCTCTCGCGCCAACATGTTTGTACGACCATGATGGAAGAAGAAGGACGTTCTCCGGCAAATTGAGCATGTGCTTAATCGGGCTGTCGTCAATGACAAGCGTATTTGCCGGAGTATACTCACGACCCAACCTATTGAAGAGATGGCTCGATAAGGTCTTCAAGAAGATGTCCTTCTGAGTGCCAGACTCCTTCATGTAGATTGTTCTGCTACCGACTCTACGCTCGGGAACCCTATCGCAACTCTCCTGACCAAAGATCCTGAGAGGGTACGAAGAACTATGCTGAAAAAGATATTGACATATCTGACGTGTTGTAGATTCCATCATCGAACTCCAGATCGTGATGGTGGCAGTCTTAGACAACTTCGTGAGGAACTCAGCACAACTAGGGCGCACTCGAACTAGTTTAGGGCCTACTTCGGCCGGCAGCAAAGCCGAGTGAATGGACGGGATAGAGTCCCTAGATCCTCTGGCCTGCCACGACGGCTCACACGTGCATAGAATCCCATTGAGGTCCAGCACAATGTTCAACCACCTGCCCTCGGAATCAGAACGGACTCTAGGTATTTCTTCTAGATTATTGGCATCACTTATTGATGCCTCGCCGACCTGGTTCGCAAATGCCAGGAGAACGACCAATATTACTACAGATTCATTAACAACGACGATTCAACAATACGTAGAACGAAAGAGATAAATGGGGGGAGGAGTGATGGGGGAATGAGTGGAGTTCGAAAAGAGTTAGAAGAATACCTCGAGAACTTCATCGTCCTGCAGCATTTCGTCTCGGGCACCCATCGATCCCAACGAACCCTGCATGATGTCAAGGGGTCCGCAGTGGCCGACATCCATTTGGGGGCACGGTTCTGGGACAAGAAGAGGAGGCTCCGGGACAACAGAATCATGATTGATCTCGTCTACGAGCACGGCTGAAACTTGGACGACCTCTTCTATGACTGGGACTGCAGTTTGGACGACCTCATCTATGACTGGGTGAGCAATCGCGTCATCACCGAAACTTAGATCTGAAAAATTTCAACAACTGCACTCTATCAGAGGATGCGCACAGAGGACACAGCGCAGTCACAGCGGT
The DNA here is from genome assembly GCA_963971425.1 of Bryoerythrophyllum caledonicum. Taxonomy (NCBI): domain Eukaryota; kingdom Viridiplantae; phylum Streptophyta; class Bryopsida; order Pottiales; family Pottiaceae; genus Bryoerythrophyllum; species Bryoerythrophyllum caledonicum. The sequence continues at coordinate 58,201,873 of OZ020514.1, read as the reverse complement.
TAGAATTCAAGCAGTTTAGCTCGAGTCGAGCTAAAGTGCTCGCCCTGCATTGTAATATTAACAAAAAAATACTGGAGTACAAAATTGGACATTTACAAAATGTTCTGCCTATGTACACTCGCAACTACGTTACACTAACCTGACGATGAGCTGCGGACATCATGGATAGATTCGTCCCGAGCGGGCGACTTCGGGGGGGAAGAGGGACGGATCGAAGGGGATGGGAGAACATGAAGCAATTGAGCCCCACTGGAGACGGGGGAGGTACCCGACGGAGATGGTAGCTGCAAATCGCGAGACGGACTTCTAGACCCGCCGTCCGGTGAGGCGGGAGGCAGGGGGATCGCAGCATTAACTACGGGTGGTGTTGTGACGGCAGCAGGCAAATTAGCCGACATGAATCTCTGCATCATGAGCATCATCTCCGCATGCCTCTGATCTTGGTCCGTCTTCATTTCATCGTCACGCCTCCGCTGCAGATCCCTGAGCTCCTCGTCGCGCTCTGCCAGCCGCTGCTCCATCAACCTCATTCGGGTGGCCTTTTCTTCAAGCTTCTTCTCAAGGGAGATCAACCTGCTGTCATCCTGAGCGCTGCTCGCAACAGCCAACGGAGAGCGTCCGCTCGCGCTGGGGACCTTCCTCTTCTTGGCCGCCGGACGAGCGGATGAGGCGCCCAAGGTAGGAGCTGAATGAGGCCTATCGGAAATCTCCAACGAATCCAACTCCGGGAAGTCGAGTCGTTGTCGCGAGGAAGCGATTGCGTCTCCTGCTTCAGATTGAGAGGCACTCTGATATTCAGGCGGAGTAGCGTCAACGAAGTCGACCTGGGATTCATTTTCCGGAGTGGCGGTGCTCGAGATTGGGCACGTAACCCCAACGCTCGGTTCCGCATCTTCCTCCTCTTCGCCGAGGTCAACAATGGCTTTTCCCTTCCCCTTTCCAACGGCCTCTCCAAGCTCGGGGAAGATCTCCGCGTTTACGTGATACGCAGAAACATCGAAATCGGCCTGGTCCAACGTCAACGCGGCCTCATAGGCGTCGTCGAGGTCCTGCTCATCGGTGTCGTGGGAAATGCAGAATGCCTCCAGGTCCAACATCTACACACCAATGGGTTGAACAAGATTCAATTTAGGTCGAGTTGAGCTAAACTCAATTCAATCAAATGCTGGCACAAAAACTCAGCTATTACAGCTATAAAGGATACGAACGCAGTTGATGACTTCTGGAAAATACACAAGCAAAAGCCGACACTTTAGCTCGACTCGAGCTAAAGTGTCACGCAACAGCATAGACATGACCTCATTGTAACTATGCACGAGTCAGAAAAGTTATCAACAGTTTAGCTCGACTCGAGCTAAACTGCAGGGATTCTTACCACACTCGCAGTTTGTAATTTCGTCCCGCAAAACAGCTGGACAACAGAATCCCCCCTCTTACAGAACAGCTCGAGGACCTTGATGAAGAACTCCATCCTGAGTTCGTTCAAGTTCATGGAGTACGCCAGCTCGTTGTACTTGGGCAGCTTCGTGTACAACACATGCTCTGGTGCTGCGTAGATTTTTTTAACGGCCGGGATCACCGTAAGCTCCCTCTTGAAGAGAAAGAGGAGCCGAACAGGGTCGAGAGCGTTGTTGGTCTTTGGCTGGTAACCTCCCAGGCGCTCGTTCTCGGAGGGAAGATACTTTGACTGCAGAAAATCGTACGCATGGCACAAGGACGGGCCCTCGGCAAACGTTGTCACTTGAAGGTGCGACTGCTCGTTGCCGCATATGAAGAGCAAGGCTAGAAGATCGGTGAGGGGAGGCTGCCCTTTCGATGCGAACATCGTCATGAACTCGTCGAAGAAGGGCCTCTCCAACGACGACGTTGCCGTCATAGAGAACCCGGGAATATTCCGAAAGTCGATGATGCCGAGCTTCACATTGCACCCCAGGTTGCGCCACGAATCCGAAGGCCACGTCCCGAGCGAATTCGTTGCCGCCTTGTTAGAACGGAAGTGCAGGGCTCCCATAGGTGCAACGAACCGCAACCGCACATCGATGAAGACTCTGAAGAACTCCTTTGCATACGGAGAAAGATCTTCACATTTGCAGTTGCGAAACTGCGTCTGCCTCGAGTTTGCGTAGTACGAATCCGGTGGTCCCCAATCCAAGAGGGCACGCTTTGAGGCCTTTCCGACGTTGTAGTTCTTCTTGAACGTCCGCCAGTTTGAACGACTGTACCCTCTAGTGCTGTTGAAGAAGGCCAGCTCCGGCCTGATTAGTTGAAGCTCCATCCGAGCGACCTCCTTCCTCTTCCTCCGATCCACCCAGTCCCGGGCTGTGTAGCAATCCTCCAGCGCAGAATTCGGCATCTTTATAACTACCTTAGGGTAGGGCAGTTTCCGAGATGGCCCTGATCAATTGAGAATGTGCTTGCACATTTTCGCGTGATCGGCTTCGGTCATGTTGCCGAGAAACTTGAAGAACTCGCGCGTCAGGACCCCATCCTTCTCCGGCACCCAAGACTTCGCGTCCTTGAACTTTGCCAAGGGCGTCGAAGTCGAATCCACGTTGATGAGGTCGCCATGCGCCGCGGAAGAGATGACGTCCGACCAGAGCTTGAAGGTCTCATCTGTCGCGGTGATGATCTTCACCTCATTCGTAATTGAGAGCTCCTTCGCCTTCCCGGCTTTCTTGAGCGCTGCCTGGCTCTTCGCAACGTCGATCATTGCGAATCGCTCACGAACCGCGTTAAGAAATGGCTGCGCAGAATATAAAAAGGGTCGTTTGAGCTTACAATTAAAGCAGGAATATAAACATGTCCATTACAGTCCAAATACTGCAAGTTAGCTCGACTCGAGCTAACTTGCATACCAAGCGCAGACAATGACAACTATATATCTATACAAATGACTGTACAGATACAGAGCAAATTTACACTTTAGCTCGACTCGAGCTAAAGTGCATGACCTTGGTTAAGATATATTACCTCAAATCTCTTGTCATTGGCCATTTCAGCTGCAGTTCTCCGACCTGACTTGTGAGACCCTCGAACGCCCGTGGCGGAGTGCTTGGGCATTGGTCTACCAGCTTGGATCCACAAAGCACGAGAGCTGAGGATATTGGTTGCCCACGTCGGCTTGAACTGGACCAAGTGATTCACGCGATTATAATACACGGATATCTTCCTCAGCTTCTCTGGATCTTGAGTCCAGACAATGTAACATTGCCATGTTCGGAAGTGCCTCCTCATAACCTCCGGAACGTTGCCGTTTATCATCTCCTTTGAGGCAACAACGCTGTGCTGGCCATTAATGATGTAGTAGTCACAGTCGTTGAGCTCCTCAAGGGTCGTCGGCATAGCGTCGAGCTTGGGCATGACGCAAAGAGTCTGCTTCTGCGTCTTGTCGGGCATTTGGAGGTAGTAATGTTTCAACTCCTCCATGCCCCGAGGTTCGAACGCACGGATCGTCCACTCTGGAGGAGCATTATGCAACCTCATCACGTCAAGTTCGATCTTCATCTCTCGGTCCCCTTTGAAGAAGCAGCTCTGACACTCCGTCCAGAATTTCTGGTAAATCTGTTGGACGTTGTTGTAGTCGATTGTCTCTCCGTATCCGAGCGCCTTGGGGAGCTCCGAGAGTGCAGAGGCCATCGAATTGGCTAGCTCCTCCTCTGATACGAGCTTCGACTTCTTTCTTGAAGATGTCTCCGGCTTCTTGGCAGCTGACCGCTTCTTGACGGGGGAAGTAGACAGCGTATTGCGCAGGGTGCTTCGACTTGTCCTTGCACCAGGTGTTCTAACTGGGACCGACGCTTGACTCATATCCTCGCTATCGGTCACGGCCCCCCAAACCGTTGAAAGCTCTATCGGGCGTCTTGCCGCGATATTCTTGGCCTTATCTAGAGCGGCAAAGGTACTCATTCTTGATAGAATGACGCGGAGTTTGTTAGCTACAGCCTTTGCTTTCAGTGGCTGACCACTACTAGTCTCCCATTTCTTTAGAGAGATTTCGTGGTCGATCTCAGCCACTATTTCATCAAACTTGGACCCCCTGAGTGATTCGACTAAATCGTTGATACAGAAGGGAGATGAACTATTGTTCACTACAATAGTAAACAAATACGGCTCTACGGACTTACTGGTTGTCTCACACGACAACTTAACGTGATCGTTTTCTTCGTGGATAACATCAGTAATTTTGGTCTTGAAGTCGGTGTGCTGGGGTACAGCGATATCACCAGCGAAGGTCTGACCAAACACTAGATTATCCGTATAGGTTGCCCACAGTAGCGTCCACTTCAAAGTCATCGAAGGGTCCTTGAGCTCCCAGCAATCTAGGTGGTTGTTGTCGTCTCCATCGTCATCATCAATGTCGACGGGCTTTGGCTGGAAGAAGTGCTGCAGCTGAGTCACCATCCTGTCCCTCTCAGATCTGCACACACATGAGAGCGAGTAAACATATTAGATTGATGCATTGAGAATCCAAATAGGAAGGAGAGGTATCACTTTAGCTCGAGTCGAGCTAAAGTGTAACCGATTTTTTTAGCTCGACTCGAGCTAAAGTGCTATTCCATAAAATGTAAATCTTTAAAGTTCTGACGCTTTCAATAATAATTTGGACGTCAATCATTTTGGACGTTTTTTAATTTCCATCAACATCTTGTTCAACACTCAGATCTGTGGAAGAGCTTCAATTATGCTCTAATCACTCACGAACCTCGCTCTTCGAGGTTCTCAAGTGGTTGGAGCAGGACTAAAGCTCTTCGGCACTTTAGAATGGTGAACGAGAAGTTGACTAGTGTTAAGTCATTGATTACGTTGTCAACTTTTACTTTCGGATTGTCATTAGGTCTGAACGTGGAGGTATTCGATATGTGCATTCGGTCCTTTGTTTTACAGTTTAGCTCGATTCGAGGTAAGGTGTGTTGGCTTTGATGAAAAGATTTAGATTGTTTAAATTATTGAGTTTGAGCGTAGAAATTATGATTACTTTTTCTCCAGAATTCTCTATTGAGTTGCACATTAGCTCGAGTTGAGCTAATATTGTCCTCGACTGTGCACTCTGGGCCACAGTTTAGCTCGAGTCGAGCTAAACTGTACGCCAAAACGCACAATGGGCCACACTTTAGCTCGAGTCGAGCTAAAGTTGTCATCCAATGTGCACTTTGGGCCACACTTTAGCTCGAGTCGAGCTAAAGTGCAGTCAAAAAAGCACACTAGAGATCCCTCTTTAGCTCGACCCGAGCTAAAGTGTGGCCAATGGTGTAATATGGAGAGCCCACTTTAGCTCGAGTCGAGCTAAATTGTGTTCATTAAAAAGCTAATTTATTGCAGTTTGTGCAGATGTGTCTTTCGTTATATGATATTCAAGGCTCAGGGTTTAGGGCGCCTGGGTGAGTATGGTTTCACCTTTCAGCCATTGGTTATGAACTTTAATCCCAGACAAATTCTGCTGGAACTAGCTGTCCTGCACAAACAATAACAAATCCACACACACAAAATCAATCAAAGTAGCACATGGAACCAACACATTGAAACCAGAACATTGAAACGAGAACATTGAAACGAGCACATTGAAACGAGAACATTGAAACCAGCACATTGAAAGGAGAACAATGAAACTTGCACATTGAAACTAGCACACTGAATCTAGCACTAAGCAGCACATTGACACCAGCACAAACCAGCACAAACCAGCACAAATAAACGAACACATTGAAATCATTCACATTGAAATCAGCACTGTATAATCAGCACATTGAATTCACCACATTGAATTCACCACATTGAAACCAGCACATTCAAACGAGCACATTGAAACTATCATTCACCACCACATTTGACACCAACACAAACCGGCACATTTTATCTAGCATAAACCAGCACAAATCACCACAGACAACCACAAACCACTCTAAACCACCACATTGGAACCAGCACATTCAAACCAGCACATTGAATACACAATTTCATCTACGTGCTCACACATACATGAAAAGCAATGCTACACATATATAATGATTCATCACATTATATCAAAAGCAATACTACACATCTATCAAAAGAAATGCAAGAGTGAATGAGTTGACTTACCTTTAAAACTCTGAAATCCGACTGCTAGAGCTGCAAATCTTCTTCCTCGTTCACGTCAATCCTCCGAACACGGCCGTTTCAGAGTCGACGTGCTCACAGAAACTCACATAAACTTACAGCAACTCACACAAACTTACACAAACTCACACAAACTCTCACAATTTACTCACACAAACTCACACAAACGCACACAAACAACCCTAAACTCCAGCGCTACAATATACACAAACTTATCTACGTGCTTACAAACTCACACAACCAGAATCGCACGTCCAACAAACCCTATCCGAAAAAAACCCTAAACTCTAGTAAATTGCGCACGAAAGCCTCAACTACAGCGCTAGAATATGCACGAACTTAACAAACCCTGTAGATATCGACTCTTACACAAACCACAAAGACGCAATGACAAACCTACGCAGCAAGACTCACAAAACAAAAGAGAAGACTCCGACAACAACCAAAAGAGGGAGAACAAAAGGTCGCGCCACGATTTCGTCGCGTACTTCCTGGGGCACCTAAAGCCGTAAGTCGAAACCCTGTGGCCGTGCGGTGCTCCCGAGATACCCTCGGGATACCCTTTGCGAGATTGAGGTGAGACCCTCGGTTATTAACGGTGGACGCCCCACACCTTTGTTATTGATACCCGGAATTTCCAGAACTCAATTTAATCTTACTAGAATATTCAAAATATTATGCGCGTGTAGTATTTACAGTGTCAAACAAAACTGAGTACGGTTTTTACTCACTTCCATTCAAAAAATCATATCATGAATATAGGTGGGCAAAACTGAAATGTGTACAAATCAAAGTTGTAGTACATGATGTATTACACAATGCTGGAAAGTTTGAGGTGGAGTTGAATTGTGGTTTGGAAGATATCAAATGCCAAATTAGAGTGCCTTCATACTCACTTTTGTTCTAGATTTTTATGAGAGCTTTCAAAATATACAGAATTTAGAATGAAGCCAATTTTCTTTAGTGTTGTCTTTATGGTATTGTAAACCATCATCTTGAACATGTGTATGCCTTTCATCAATGGAAATCAACCTTTGTGTGCTTGAGATAAATCTCAAATTGTGGAAAATAGGTGTTTTCTTGTGAGAATGGCATTTGATAATCCTTTGTAGAATTGATAGCATGGAATATTAGTGGACATCATAAGTGGCAAACGTGAATCAATATTGGCCATTATTGCATGTATTTCATTTTGTATTTGAATTTTTTTAGTATTCAATAAACTCCTTTGTAAACTTGATTATTTATTTTGGAATGATGTGATGGTTTTCTTCTTTGACCAATTTTAAGTGACAATGCTCATCAATGGAAGCTTTCCATCCACCGCTTTCATTTCACTTACTTGCATTTTGATGACTTCGTATCATAAAATACTCGACGCTCCATTTGGCCCCTTCTTTGATTTTCATACCAAAAATATATATTGATGTTCAATAAGAAGAATAACATCAATATATACCAAGAATGCAATTAAAACTATTTTTGGTATGAAAATCAAAGAAGGGGCCAAATGGAGCGTCGAGTATTTTATGATACGAAGTCATCAAAATGCAAGTAAGTGAAATGAAAGCGGTGGATGGAAAGCTTCCATTGATGAGCATTGTCACTTAAAATTGGTCAAAGAAGAAAACCATCACATCATTCCAAAATAAATAATCAAGTTTACAAAGGAGTTTATTGAATACTAAAAAAATTCAAATACAAAATGAAATACATGCAATAATGGCCAATATTGATTCACGTTTGCCACTTATGATGTCCACTAATATTCCATGCTATCAATTCTACAAAGGATTATCAAATGCCATTCTCACAAGAAAACACCTATTTTCCACAATTTGAGATTTATCTCAAGCACACAAAGGTTGATTTCCATTGATGAAAGGCATACACATGTTCAAGATGATGGTTTACAATACCATAAAGACAACACTAAAGAAAATTGGCTTCAATCTAAATTCTGTATATTTTGAAAGCTCTCATAAAAATCTAGAACAAAAGTGAGTATGAAGGCACTCTAATTTGGCATTTGATATCTTCCAAACCACAATTCAACTCCACCTCAAACTTTCCAGCATTGTGTAATACATCATGTACTACAACTTTGATTTGTACACATTTCAGTTTTGCCCACCTATATTCATGGTATGATTTTTTGAAAGGAAGTGAGTAAAAACTGTACTCAGTTTTGTTTGTCACTGTATGTACTCGTTATTTTCCTGCACAATTTATCTGAGCCATTTACACTACAATTTTTTTAATTTTGGGGCAACAAGCAGCTAGCTAAGGAAAAGTGATTCTTTCCAATTTCATTCATATAATCTAAATTATAACTTTTAAATTGACATTTTCTCAATAATACACAAACTTGGATTGCATAGAAGTTAACAATTCTAGTGTTAGTGTTAGATTTAGTGTTTAGTGTTTAGTGTTATAGTGTTTAGTTTTCTTTAATGCTTTCAGTGGATCAGCAGGCTTTTATTTGACTCGATTTCAATTTCAGCTTTACACAAGGAGTAAATTCGTTACCATCGATATATATAAGTTCCTCCTACACCAGTTTCTAGGTTAACCACACTTAAGAGAGTTTTAAAGCTACGATTTTAAGATTCTATTACTTTTAATTCAAGATTTGCTTTTTTGCGAGTTTGATGTTATTTACTATGAGAATCGAACATACAATAAGTATGTTAAGACCACATCTTGCAATTGTATAAATTTAAAATAAATGCCAGTGCACACTTTAGCTCTATTGGAGCTAAAGTGTGCGTATTTTCTTCGGTCATGGTGCACACTTTAGCTCTAATAGAGCTAAACTGTGAATTTTTTCTTTTTTTTCACTACATTTTGCTTTTACAGTAACCGTACAAATACTGTAGTTAGAGTATCTCCACCCCTGACGAAGAATTTCCCAGGCCAGCGGGAAGGTGCCCAAGTTTGAGATGAAGGGAGGGGGGTTACCCTTTTCCCCCCGCACTGTCCCTAAATTGGCCACTCTGAGGGAACACCAGCTCCCAGCACTAACGCCATAGTAGGCTAATTGTTTTGGGGGTTTTTATTCATTTTTTAAAATTCCCTCATGTCATTACATGATTGAACACATGCTCCCGAGGAGTTTTGGTGTCCCCTGTACTTTTCGTAAATTTATTGTTTAGAAGAACCGGCGCCGCCAATTCATTGTGCCGAGACACCAGCCTACGCCTCGCGGAGTGGGCTTTACCGTGTTTATTCTTGCAACCCGGTCCCTTTGCCACCGTGGAGATTTGCTTTTTCTAATACACTATATGTCAACAATCTGGGAACTATTTTTAGCCACCATTGTCCTGAATATTATCCCTCATTCGTTCACCTACTGCAGTTCATTTCGTAATAGCCTTCAAACAAAACTCTACTCTAGCACACAAACTTGAATATTCAATGAATAGTATTAGATCAGAAACTTCTGCATACCGGTCGCCAGGCATTTATTCTTCGTCTCATCTTCAACCTCAATTTCTTATCATCTTATCCACAACTATTCTCATTCCCATCTCTTGCATTATTTCCTTTTCATCATTTAATATTCTCTAATGAATATATAATGTGTAATCATATTAGCTAATAACTAATGACTTTGTAATGATTTTTTATAGGATAATTCATGTATATTTGTATATTTGTAACTTTTTAATTAAAGAATATTTAAAGAAAATCTAAACATTATTTATTGAATGTTTGAAGTTTTAAAACTATAATTTATGATAGTTTAATTAATATTCGTATATTTAATGATTATTTAAAGGATATTTAATGTACTGTTAATGAAGAGTTAATGAATAGTGCATTAATTTCTAATGTAAAATCATTGTGTATTTGAATATTCAATGAGTATGTAATGAATATTTACTAAATATGTAGTTCACATTGAATGCATATGTGATGGATATCTAATGAGTATTTTACTTGTATTTCTATATTTATTGTATGTTTATGTTTTTTCCTTTTCCAATATTCCTTTTTTTCCTCACTTTCGTTACCAGAAGAATGTTCTTATCTTCTACTTGTAGTTTCATTTTCCCTCCATATTTTACATTCTACTCTGTCCAATTTTTGATATTTTCCATTTGCTCCATACCTACGTCCAATTATCCCCAAGCTCATTCTTGCAAATTCTCGTTTTTCTACATGCACTAAATCCTTCTTTACTAGAATGCTCAAGATGTAATCAAATCATGATTAAGGTTTCCTACAGTAACTGTCCACAAGTAAAAAACTTTATGCTCCACTATTTACTAGGATTGACATTTAGAGTAGTACACCGTTCCCTGATTATAGTGTAGACTAGACTATTTGAAATTTCCTACAGTAATTTCAATAATGGCAAATTAAAGTGGTCCACTTGAATTTTCCATCCACATCAAATCATGTCCATGAGAAATAGTGTGGCTTGTTTCAAAATAAAAGACACGGGAATTGCTGTGGATAAGTCTTTACAAATTGTACTCAAAACCAAAATTATAATATAATAACATGATAATAACATAATGTAATAATAATATAATAATATAATAACATAATAACATAATATAACATAAGATTATTATTTTATAACATAAGAATATAAGTTACATAAGAATATTAACATAATAATATAATATAATATAACATAAAATAATATTAACATAAGAATATAACATAATAAAATAATAATAAAATAATATAATAATAACATAATATTAACATAAACTAATAACATATTAATATTATATACAATAACCAAAATTGATGTGGTCTACCCTAATTTTCATCCAAAACTAGAATTGATGTGGTCCACATCAATTTTCATCCACATTACCTATACCTCTACACTATATTCAGTGAACGGTGTAGTTGACATTTAGTGTTAGATAGTTTTGTCACTACACCGATTGTGAATTTTACAATTACTGTATGGATTCCTATTTAGTGTCCACTACACTAGAAGCCATCTTCTATATACTGGAGCTACATAGTGCATTTTTTCTTTCTAATCCACTCCATTTAGTGATGGTGCAAAATTTAGCTATAGTAGAGCTAAACTGTGCATATTTTCTTCTTGGTTCACTGCACCTAGTGATGAGGCACACGTTAGCACCAGTGGAGCTAAAGTCTGTGCACACACTCCTTTTAGTTCATTGCACGTAGTGATGGTGCACACCTTTGCTAAAAACTGAGCTGATGTATGTGCAATGTGTATTTCCACTTCTTCAAACAATCATTTTGAACTCCGTACTTCTCTTTATGGTTAAGTATTTCACAAGTGAAATACTAATCTTTTGAATTTTAAAAGGATTTTCAAAATATGTGGACCTTAATCTCCAATAGTAAAATTAAAAAGGAACAAAATTTAACAATCCCCTAGTCTTCAATGGATATGAAGTCGAAGTATTATTGGTACCCTATATCAATAATATGTGACAATGTGTGAAAATGTATGAATTGGGATATAATCTTATTTTTCAATAGAAAAATAACTTGTTTTTCCACAATATCATTCGTTCTTATATTACTTCTATATATTGAAAATACCACATTCCATACTATGTCATAGCAAAAGGTTTTTTTGGTTGCACGACGTGTCGGCAATCAAGAAGTTTCTCTCTTGGCTCGCATTATTTTTATTAAAGACGTTCAGTGAGAAAATAAAATACTTATAAATATGCCTCATGGCTTTTATCATCCTTCTACAAAATTTTGAGAATTTAAAATATAATTTGCAACCTTTGGAACGTGCTCAAAAACTTATTATTCTTTTTTTGCATGTATAAATAAATTCAAAATTACTTACATTACGAACATTATATTATGCCTGATGCACTAAGTGATACACTTTGTATTAGTTATATAATATATTTTGATTATCTTTTTTTTGTCTTGAGGAGGTCTCTCCGTATTTTGTTTAAATCTTATAATATTGTTCCACTCTCTATGTTTTACAAATGACAAAGTCTTTAATTTCACGTCAAAACATGAAATACATTGTGTATGGTCAAGAATTCTTCCATCTTTCATGTCATGCTTAGATTGCCACACCCTAAACTCATGATAAATTGATAATACAATGTGAACTCAAGAATAAGATATTTTAATCCAACTATTAGTTTGCACACATTTCAAGCCTTCGAGTACCTCTAAATGTATAGTAACCAATTTCAATTCCAAATCCAGACCATGGGGACACTTGGTATTCTTGCAAAGGAATGAACATACTAATTTGATTACAATATAGTATCATTATGCACATTTTTTGAACCCCGAAGAAATGATGTCCAAAGCATGTTTTAATACATACTTTTTGGTTCAAAATACACGTGCACATGTAATATGTTTTTTTGTTTTTTTAAATGCTACTCGTTTGTTAAGGTCTTCGCTTTCAACATCATCGATTAGTCCTATTTGGATTGTAATACAAACTCTTTCTAATCAACTCAATATGTTCTCTACAATTCCCTATACCTTAGTTGAATTGTCAGTATCATGAACCTTCAAAGTATTATTAAATTGAAATGAAATGACATAAGAAGATTCAACCTAAACCAAGGACCCTAAACCCTGAACCCTAAAACCTAAACCGAAATTCCAAACCCGAAACCCTAAATCCTAACCCTGACCAGAAACCCTAAACCCTAAATCCTAAACCTAACCCTTAGCGTTACAGTAAAACCGTGTATATTATTCGCATGTGCGAGTAAATTCGAGGTAGGTACTCTTCCTTATTTTAGTCAACCGGGAAATAGTTGATTCAGTTTCCCGCTGAGATTTCGAATTTGCAGTTTTTCAAGGGCTGTGGAAAAGTTTCCTCCCGCCAATTCTGAAACGGCCGTGTGTCCGTCAGTGACCTCGCCGATCCTCAAAAACTTTCTTCATTTTTTCCTTCTCACTTTGTTTGCTGTGCAAGGTTGTTGTGGAGACGCTTGGAGATAGTACAACTGTCGGAGGTTGAGGTGGGCAACATCTATAGGTTGTGCACGGTTGAGTAGGGCGCTTGCGCGAGGCAACAACGCACCGGTTGTCTTCTTCACAAGGTACACAATGTATACTTCTTGCATTCTCTGTGCACTCTAGCAATTAGGATGTGATAGTGTTTAGGGTTATTGCGCTGGTTCCAGTTGCTACTATGATTCTGAAGCATCAGTACGAGTATCTTCACGGCTAACGCAAAGATTTGGATTGTAGAATACTAAGAGACAGATTCATTGGCTGAAGAGTTTTCCCAAACGAATCCCGAAAATGACGCCGAGAATCACGGAAGGGCAGTTTAGCTCGAGTCGAGCTAAACTGTCATTCCAGTATACTATCTACAGTTTAGCTCGACTCGAGCTAAACTGTCAATACATATTATTGTCTACACTTTAGCTCGACTCGAGCTAAACTGTCAACAGATATTAGGTGATGCAGTTTAGCTCGACTCGAGCTAAACGGTCATAAGATGTTAGCAAATACAGTTTAGCTCGAGTCGAGCTAAACTGTCATACCTTATTTTCTATGTTTGTTTTCCTAAACTCGAGATAAATTGTCATAGGATATTAGGTAATACATTTTAGCTCGACTCGAGCTAAACTGTCATCAGATATTAGCTAATACAGTTTAGCTCGAGTCGAGCTGAACTATCATACCTTATTTTCTATATTTGTTTTCCTCGACTCGAGATAAATTGTCATACCGTCTAATAGTCAACATTTTAGGTCGGGCCGGGCTAAAATGTCATTGTCAAGGATGAGATTATTTTATTTTTGGATGTAAACTAATCACATGAAATTGCATTCTTGTCATATAATACTATATGTGTTTACCTCGAATCGAGCTAAATTTGCCTGTATTACAATGTCATTTCAATCGATTGGAAGTTCTTTTCAAGCGCCATACCTTACCTCGATGCGAGCTTACTTTCCTACTTCCTATGCTTCTTCGTTGATGTCTATTCCTACAAGGTATTCACCCATTCTGATTTGGCAGGATTATTTAATATTTATCTTATTGGAATGCAGGATGTCGTCTTCGGAGGGCGACGATGTTCATGTTGACGCTCCCATTAACCCAGACCTTCCTGAGTTTGATGTTATTCCGCGCCGTCTCTGGGTCGGGATGACTGTTTCGCTTCACAATGGTTTTGGTGTTCGCATTGCGGAGGGGTTGGTTCGGAATGTCCGGTCAAGTGCAATTCTAGGTTCCTCTGTTCCTCTTGGGGATTCTAATGTTGTAGTACAGGTGTCCATTACTTTTGTTCAAGAGGAAGCTCCAGATGAATGGAGATACTCGTTTAAGTCCTGGCCTATTCAACAAGTCTTCTTAAACGGTGTGAGTCTCTTCCATCATTGCCTTAGGGACGTTTACAATGTATGGTTGGTTGAGCGTAACAGACCTCTAGGTGGGAGCTCCCGTTCATACGACAATTCCTCAAGGAATGCTCGTCCAACACTGTCCAGGAATGCTGAATTCCTCATGACTCCTCATTCCATTAACGCAGTTGCGTGCAATAGTTGTTGCTCTCAAAACTGTGTTCAACACTACCCTCGAGATAAAATAAAAGCCCTTCGGACGCGCTTGTACAGTGAGACCATTGTGCAGTTTAGAAATCATATCAAACTCGACGTTCATAGACAGTTTCATAGAAACTCTTTGGGTAGGAAGGTTGTGACCCTAGAGGGTGTGGACGTTTGTGCCCATGCTTGGATGAAAATCATGGGTGTAAGTTCGAGTACTTTCTATCGGAATGCGAAGGACGCTGCCGCTGGTCATGCGACTCAACACCATGGGAATACCGGTTTGCGTAAGCCTAGAGGTCATACGGTTGTGGCTACTGCCGCTCTTGGAGCCATCCTCGATAGACATGCGGACCACATGCCTCACAAGTCTCGTGTTCTCGTATCTGGCGAGAAGGCTGTGGCAAAGGTCTTACCTTCAAGTTTTAAGTGGAAGGATCAGATACCGCTTCTTGATGATCATCTCGCTGATTGTGGATTACCGCCGATCTCAACCTCAAGCTTGAGCAAGATTCGGCCAGTGAGCTTCCCTGAGTACTATGCCAAGAAAGGTAGAGACAACTTTGCTCGTTGTTCTACGTGTGACAAATACCAGGATCAGAAGAAGCTTACTCAACCTGGAACACAAGCATCACTGCTATGGCAAAAGAAGATGCAGGTTCACATCGATTCTGCTTTTGCACATCGAGACTTGTACTATCTGAACCGATTTCGATCAAAGTCGTCGCCCCTGGAGGTTCTAACCATCATGCATGATAAGTTGGATCACTCAAAGACCGCCTCCCCAGTTTTTTCACATAAAACAAAGCACTTAGATGGGCTTTTGAAGTTGCCTCTTGCAGTCACTGGTATGCTTGCCCATGGTCATGTGGACCAACGTTACGCCCATTACGGCCTTGATTTATACTCCCATGATGCCAATTACACGGTCGGGTCGTTTGCAAAACTATTGCGTGACCTGGAGGCGCCTCCGAAGTCATCTTCTCGGCAACTCTTTCCAAAATCTAGTTCTCATCCATTGTATGCGGCGATATTACGAGGTGCAGATATGTGTTTGGATCCATTAGGGCCAATTCTAGATGTCCCAGTTTCAGGGAGGCCTTTGCCTCCAATATTGAACGTACAAATGGACAATGCAGTTGGTGATAACAAAAATAGATTTGTTTTCTGTTTTTGGTCTCTCCTTGTGGCAAAACGCATTTTCCGCGAGGTATATGTTAATTTTATGCTAATTGGTCATACACATGATGATATAGATGCATTATTTGGACGTTGGAGTATGACACTGAGGAAGGAGAGTTTTCCAACCATTCCTTTGCTCATGAGGTCGTTCATGAAAAATGAGAGTGTTCCCACAATCCCGCATCTTATTCAAGAGGTTCTTGACTTTAAGAAGTTCATTGGGGATATGATTGCGGACGGTGATGAAGCTTTGCAGGGTCATATGAAGGCTCAGCAGTTCAAGTTTTATGTGGATTCCAGTGGTTCTCCGGTAATGAAGTATAGAATCCTTTGTCATGATGAGGATTGGCTTCCTAAGGGAGGAGAAGGTAGTGGCATCAAATTGTGGAAGGAGGATTCTGAAGGAAGGTCTTTATGGCCTCGCGGAGAACCTGATGCATTGAAGCCTTCTACGATGCGGCATCTCCATGAGGTGGTGAAGGGACTTTCAGGATTCATCGATCACTGGGAGCAATCGTCGCGGGAGTCTGTTGAAGCCCGTTCGCGTTTGAGCCGCTATCGTACTATTGGCGCGATGTTAGAGATGCTCTGGCCCTTCCAATGGATACGTCGATATCATTGGAAGACGACTTTTGGCCAACAACGCGAATTGCCCATGCCATTGAAGATGAGTTCTCAACGGAGGGTGAGGTTTGCGAGGAGTACTGTGAAGATGAGCATTTTGTTGGTCAGAGACGCGATCGTCCACCTCCTTCTTTTAGAGTTGGTCGTGATCTTTTTGCTCGCTATTTTGTTGCATTGCGGCCTTGTAATGGGGATGAGCGCCCATTTTGGATTGCTCAAGCAATTTCAGATCCTAATTCTAACCCGGATATGCCAAACACCGTGCGTATCCAATTCTTCCGCCCTATATCGCGCGATCGGGATGTTATGAAGTTCTATAAAGATTGGGATACAGATTGCAACCTTCGCTGGACAATTGAGAAGGGGATAGCCATAACGTGGGAGAGTACCGATTCAATCTTGACAACATGGAAACCTAGGTCTTCAAAGAGGGATGGAGGTCATGTGCAAGATTCAACTACAAAAATTCCGAAGGGGCAAATAGCGATTATCAAGGCCTCCTTGGAAGCACTTGCCAGGTCCGAGTCGTAGTGGACTTAGATCAATGAACTTTCCTTTTCCTAGATTTTGGATTCTGCTGCTTAATACTTCATGTAGTATGGTTAGATCTCTTGGTGCTAAGATTATAGATAATATTTGTATTTGAATACACTCTGTACGACCATGTGTGATGCCAATGATTGCTATGAAACATTCTCTAATGTTTTTGCGTACCGGTGATAATTTGCAGTATGGTTTATTTTCTTTTTTAAATAACAATGTCGTCAATTGCTTCTAATCTTGAAACCAATAATCCCAATAATTGCCTTCATGGTGAATGATAGATAGTAAATGATGGTTCACACTTTAGCTCCAGTAGAGCTAAAGTGTGAGCAAATCTTCTTATTTAGTTCACTGCACTTAGTAATGGTGCGCACTTTAGGTCAAGTGGAGCTAAAGTGTGTGGAATTGCCTTTTTGAGTTCATTACACTTCTAAGTGATGGGGACACTTTAGTTCAAAGTAAACTAATGTGTGTGCATTTGTTTTTCCACTTCTGAACATCATCATTTGAAACGCGTTACATATTTTTTTAGCCAATGTGTATTCCACAAGTTAAACTGAAATTCTTTTAAATTAAAAAAGGCTCATCAAAATGTGTTTAGCTAATTCGTTACAAGTGGATATTTGTCCGTCATTTAGCTCACTTTTAGATAACTTGAAGCATGGGGTTATCCAGGTTAATAGGATCGTGTGTGAATATTTAGATATTCATATTCAATGAGCACAATGCACAAGTGGTATGAAAGAAGTGTCGACCAATGTGTTCTTCTTTTCAATATTATAGTTAGATTTGTAATGTTATCCGTAGTACTCATGTTTTTAGGGATTTTTGTAGTGAACATTACCTCCCAATTTAATGGAAACTCATATCCCTCTATATTGTAGAGTTTAGATGTGCATTTTAGGTCTTATGATCTACATGTGTTAATTTGGGAGTCGCTAAATCTCCCAATATAACGAATATGGTGTTCAGAGGAACTTACGTAAGTGCATTGATCTCTCCTTGGGCACAGTCCACAACAAACGCTGACGGATTCCAATCAGGATTGTCTTTTTTTGTCTGACGCTTTAGAGATTCCATCCATGGAATAAGGTCATCTTCACCGCATCGTAAAGTCAAGATCCAAGCTACTGGTATGCCTTGGTGCCACTCAAACAACACCATAACAGTGTATAGAGGAAACTACACAACAGTAAGTAGTGTCACAAGAACATTCTGGTGATGGCTATGCAAAATTTTAATTCTTTTAGCAGGGAGACCAAATCACATCAAGTGTGGCCAGAAATTGGAGAAGAGAATCAAGAATTACAAAGAGAGAATAAGTACCTTTTTATCATTAGTTCCAAACGTAGCGTCAATGGAGATTCCACCTCCATGACCGTATTTTGCCATCATCTCCCTTTGCCACATTGTCTGAATCCCAATGGTGAATGGCATGTTAGCAGCAGTCAACTGGCCCTGCACTTCCGTGGTATTTGCTAGGTTTGTCTCGGTATAATGAAACACCTTGTCAGGGTTCTTTTGAACCCACATTCGTACACTCTGGGCATTATTTGGATGCAACATCCAAGTCTCTCTGGCTAGCTTTTGTGACATATTCCAAATATCTTTAGGGGTTAGAAGGAGGTCCCGAGTCATGATCTTATCGTCGGCCTCCCACTTCCGCAGAAATTTCAAGTGTTTCTTCATTATCTGCTGCACAATATAATTCTCGCGCAGACAATCATTGACAAAATTATAAGTGGAGATAGGTGGGCCGAGAAGGCCGCACGATCACCAAGTTGCATTCCTCCATGCACCACTAGCCCATCTTTATTCACATGTCGGGACTCATGTACACAAATCTGTGCAATGCGAGGTGCGTATAAATGAACCTTTATAGTGGATGGTGCAGTACACCCTCGCTTTATTGACAACCCCCATTTTTTTCTAGAGTCTCTATGCTTTCTTTGGAGTGGGCATTTTGTCTTCGCATCTTGCCTACCTTCCTCCTTCAGTCCATCCTCCTTTTTGTCTTCCATCAGTTTGGGACATTCTCCTTGGATAGCAATGTTGGCAGCATCACAAGCCACTGAAGTAGTTGAAGATGAAACAACAGTACCATGTGTCTGTTCACATGTGAGGCTTGTTCCTGCTACTCCAGTACAAGTGATGTTTTCCGGCAAACTAAACCGTACATCAATATCCAGGGAAGTACATATTTTAGGGGCAGTGATGGCTGTGGGAACAATCGAAGACAGACCTGGCCCAAAAGAAGTCTTCGGAACACTCATGAAGTCCACATTCAGTTTGGAAACACTACCACCGTCCTCCATGGTTGTAGAAATGCTTCCATCAAGTGAGTTTGACTTTGGGACAAAAGCAACACAGTGGCTATTTGGCACTTGAGCGTTGTGAACATATGTGTCATGTGATATTGTTGCGTTGCACAAAGCACTTAGTAAGGGGCTGATACCTTGAACTACAGATCCTCCCTTCACCGTAGAGTCAGGCTTCCCAATAGTCTTTCGCACATACTTCCTTCGCTTCAGCTTAGTAGGCGACCTCGGTGTGGCAAGTATCTCGTTTAAATCTAGAAGGGTCTTCTTTCATGGAGCTCGTGTAGAAGGTTTTTTGACGAAGTCTACGTTGCATGAAGGTCGGGAATTTCTATCAGCGGGGTCAACAACACATCCATGACATTTTGAAATGTCCCCTGTAGGAGCGTGGGTAATTCCCTCCTTCCATGGAGCACAGTGTGGAACTACATCGGACACAAGCTTAAGCAGAAGTGGTGTATTGAGGACATCCATTGGGCGATGAGCAAGCCCAATGTTACACGATGATGAGGCCTGCTGGTACAAACTCATGTCGGCCCCCTCCACACCTGCCCTATATAGGTCTGTTCTGTAGTATGCATTCAAAACAGGTTCTTGCCATCCCACTCCTGGGAAAAGTGCAGGAAATTCGGTAGGAAAACATGGGCCATCTGGATTGTGACAGTCAATGAGCATTACATTACTCTACTATATGGAAGTTTGAATACGCGGTACATCGGCTGGAATTTTGTAACACTGGGCAACTGAACACGTAGATGAAGGGGTACGAGTGAAAATAAAGTTGTTCTGGATAAGGTCATTGTTTACAGAGTCTGCAGTCTTTGTCTTTGGGACTCTTTTTCGCACAACCTTTTGTGGAGGACCTAAGCCATCAATGCATGTGCCTACAGCATTTGTGCAATGACCGTCAATTACATCTCCAACAGTCTTCTTCTTACTATAGGTTCTTTTACAGACCTTTTTCACTGGGACTTCTTGGATCTCTGCATTTTGAGCTGCAAGAAGAATACCTTGATCAGAAACCAAGGCATCTGGACAGTCCAGAGTACTTGCCGTGCTTGTAGACTTCTTACGAATGGCCCTCTTGCGCGTAGGCTTTGTAAGGACGACGTCCACCTCCTCTTCCGGAATTGCATTCAAGTCAAATGGAATGCAAGGCTTTGGCTAGAATTTGCGCGGCGATTTCTTCTATGGTCGGCCACGTCGTTTAACAAGCGACTTCTAACATACTCCCTCTCCAACGGCTTCAGTGACATTGACAACGTTGAGCTTCTTCTTGCTTTAGGCAAAAGATCTGTGGTTATATTTTTCACAATTCCCGAGTAATCTTTGGGTTCGTATTCACAATGACATCTACCAAGAACCATAACTGAATCAGTCATGACAAAAGAATTGAAAGCAACACTGCCTGTATGTGAAGTAAGTGAGGATAAAAATTACCAGACCTTGCAAAATCTGAAACCGTTCGAGCTCCTTGCCTAGCCTCTTCAGATCGCTTGTGGTTCTTTTTTGTCTCTCGAAATAGACATTGAGTTCCTCCCTGCCCAGATTGCATTCCAGTAATGAAGTCCTGGACGCGCGCCGTAGGGATGTAACATTGTTGGACAACTTGACTCCGAGCAGTTTTTCCACGTCGTGCTCTATATTCCAACGCTCATATAAGATCCTTCATTCCAAAAGAACCTGTAGGAGGATGTTGAACAGATCGTTCAATACATGTTAAGATTTGCACATCAAATTCACCCAACTTAGGTATTTCCAGATTCTTGATAATGCTTGGCAACGTAGATTGTTCGTCTTCATCTACTGGAGGCGAGATGCTCGTGCTCTTGGCAGCCATGAAGTTACAAGGTCTTTGCACATAGAAGAGTCAATGGGAGGTCAATGCGTGGCGACTCCAATCTAATAAGTAGTGTTACAAGGATTATAAGGTACATCAATGACAAAAAGTAGTAGAAGTGGCCCTTAGAAACTTGTAAAAGTCTTCTAGTACTATATTTTTTGAGTAGCGCCTCTGAACTGTACATACAACTGACTCCGAAAATGAGAGGACAATGTTACATGTTTAGACTATGCGGAAAGACCAGAAAACCCTAAACCCAAGCGGTTAATGAGAATTTGGGACAGAAGAAGCATGCTATATCTACGCTAAGCACCTTGTAAACCCTAAAGCGCATATACATTTTAATCACAATGAGGAAATCATTAGCATGGCGGCAATGATAAAAGAAGGCAGCGATCACGGAAGATGACCACAAGGACGCTGAGTGCAAGAGAGTGGAACACTGTGGCTGCGCGAAACCCTAAAGCTTCAGCAAAGAAAGTAGCAGGTGTCACGAGGCGGTAGTGGTCGGCTCCACAGAAGCCTAAGATTGGCATGGCCATGGCATCCATTGCATGGTTCGAACATGCAGTGTCCCGGTGGAGGATTTTGAAACACTGCCAGGCGGAACACTGGCCAGTGTATCGGAGGGACGGGGTAATTACTACGTGGGAAGTTACTGGGCAGCGGCTAATGGGAAAACGCGCGACCACCGCGGCAGGCCCCACATCTAGCGGCGGGGCCGCGGCTGTGCCAGCTGGCCATTGCAACAGGGGATTTAGCCTTACCCGTATACTCTATCCCCGACATCGATATCTGGGGTCGGAAACTCATCAGCTTGGTGGGGAAAGTAGTAGACCACATGCGTTGACCTCAATCTCGCCTGGCTCCTAGACTCCCTTTGCCAAAGTATAAGGTGCCTCTTCAATTCTAGGTATCCTACTCTATCGGTGATAGAAACCGATGGTGATCGGTCTCTCATCTACCCATCCTTCATGTCCACTTCGAGATGGTCCAAAATTTTCTTGAAGTCAAAGAGATCGAGGACCTGAGCACGACATCTCTCGACTTTGACACGATAGAGGAAATAGGAGTAAAAGTGGGGGTCTTCAACGTTACGCCACGCCTGAATGTCCGGCATAATAAGTACGCGGGCGACCTCGCCTCCATTGTTTGGCAGAATCCTACAGGTGTATTTGGAGTCAAACAAGGACGTGTCATCACTGAGGGTGGCTTTGGCAGCTGCATCCGGAATGTGTTGATTCCAAATAGAGACAAGGACATCTGGGGTGGCGTCGTTCTCCTTTTCAATCGCCTTCACTCGGCCGTCCAACCAAGCTTTACCCTTAGCCAAGTGATTCACGGCGTCCACCCAGGACTCGAGCTGGGCCCGTCCAATATTCTTCTCTTCCGCAAATTTGTCCCACTGCTTCTTCGAGTATAGGACAAAGTCCGTAGACTTCAAGGAAAGGAGGTGATTCCTGTATTTCAACATGAGTTCATTCTTCATTGTTCTGATTCTCTTCTCCCAATTTGCAGCATTCTCAAGATCTCGGCCTGGCCCAGCATAGTACCTTGGTTCGCCGCTTTGGAAGACTTGACACAGACCTTCTTTGCGAGCACTAAGTCTGCAAGATAGTCGAGGTCCTTAGCGCGCATTTTATGAACTGGCTTGAAGTCGTTTCGCACTAGAGGTTTCTGCTTCAGCTTAGCAGGGTCGCCTGTCTTCTCATTCGAGTCTGGTAGGAGACCACCGCGTCATCCATCTAGAATAGAAGAGGGGCCTTTGCATCTTCAGGGTCCGTTCGACCGAGGTGTGTGAAAATCGTAGAGACTATTTTCCATTGGAACGCCTGCAATCAGATATAATTCAGTGAGAGAGCGGCCGAAGATCTTTGATTGAATGATTTGCTTTCTGTGAAGAAAGAGCGCATCGATGGAATATTGTTAAGGTCGAGAACTCAATTGTACCGAAAATGCCTCAGATTGTGGACGACCATATAGTTCGGAGGCAGGTTTTCCAAACTCAAACCACTTCACTCTGCACGTTTGCAGCTGCTCAGTAAAACTCTACTCCTTCCGCAGACCCGTCAGATCTTGGTTGAGAGCGTGCAAGAGTTGTAGCAGGGTCATGTCTTTGGGGTCCAATTGGGTCCTAACCAGAATGACTAAAAAGTGGGAGATCTCTTTGAGCGACCAAGTAGATGGCTATTTGTGTGACAAAATTTTGTGCTCCTCCACAATATGGTGACCACCAATAATGTAGAAGTGCGTCAAGTCCCTCAGGCAGTCCTCTTTTGTCGGCTTGGTCTCGAAGAACTCCACCTTACTTCTTTGAGCGGTAGGACTCGAATGTGAATCTCAGGTGCAGTTGCCTTCGAGGACGCGCAAACAACGTTGATGATTCCCTCAAGCCGTTCTTTCTGGATGCGCCTAATATAATAATCCTCAAGGAGGGGCACTGTTCAGGTTGTTGAAATGAACAAGCTTCAGGACATCCTTCTTCGTGACAGGGTCTTCTATTCTCAACAACTTATTCTTGTGTATGTAATCATTTTTAACGCGTCGTCGAGTACCTTGTCAATAGCTGTGAGAATCCGTTCCCACATAATGCCGGAAGTTAACCTTAAAATCCGGCATAAACAAAAAAATAAGTTAAGTAGTTACGATACTTTGTGCTAGAATACAACCTATAGTCTTCATGTAAGAATACAGACGGATGGATCCGACTGCAAACCCTAAATGAGCCTAAAATTGCAAAATGCAGAGCCAGAGTAGTTAACAGAATTCCGGGACAGTCTGTCATCCGGAATCGTCATCCGGAGCTGTCACCATCAATTGTCATCATGAGCCGTACTAACGGCTTGACTACTCAAGGCCGTGGCTCGAGGGGAAACTCTTTCTTTTCGTTTCTTCTTCGCGCATTGAGGCTCCGCTCAAGCGCGCTCTCTCTCTCTTCCTTTCTCTCTCACTCTTGCGATTTTCTAAATCGCTGGCCGTTAGTGTTTGAAGCTTAGACGGTTACAACGGACGTGCGTTTGTTAGGGAGAGTTTTGATGAGGTTGGTGCGTGGAGGGACAACGTTGAGAGCTTGTGAGGAAGTAGGCAGGACTCATGAAGACGGTCCCTATGGCAAAGAAGAAGAGAACGGATAGAGATGGCCGTGGACAGAGAGACGAAGAATTGGCCGTGGCGCTCCCTCCCTTGACAAGCGTTATTCCGGACATCCCAGCAGACCCAGACGATTACAACCTTCTCAAGGAGAGCCTGAAGACGATGGGGTGCGAAAGGTTGCTTGAAGTCGCCTGGGGCATCCGGGAGGAGCTCTACGTCCGGAGCTTGTAGGCACTCCGGACGAGAAGTACAAGGGGTTGATGCGGGCCCATCCGGAGCTCTGGGGAGTTCCGGAATGGACTCAGGCATACGACTTCTGAGCCGGCCGCACCAAGGTGGTGGAACAGGGGGACGAGTTCCTGGCGGAGGAGTTCGGGGGACAGGTCGACTCGAAAGAAGGTTATAACATGCAAGACCTTCTGCACTAGGATGCCCAACTTGTGCTAGGGTTTTTAAACCCTCTTTTTCATCTCGAAAAGCCGAGGCGGGTGGTGGCAAAGTGGCATGTACTTTCCTCGGAGCACTCTGGGGGAAGATCATCGTAGATTGGGGGACACTCATGATGGAAATGATCAACCGGCTGGTGGCCAACCTCCTGAAGGTGAGGAAATCGGCCACCCCCCTAGCTGCACATGTGGTGCACCTCTACTGTCACCACCAGCAGCTCACTCCGGCGGAGGTGAGACAATATGACGAAGTACTCAATCTTCAGAAGTACGGAGGTGAAGAGTTGGAGGAAGAATTCAGAGGGAAGGAGTCCGTTCCGGAAGCAACAACCGCAGGTACTCTAGAAGGCAGGAGGACCCAGAAGAGACCTCGAAGGAAGGAGCCAGTGTCGGAGAGTCTGGACATACGCAGCTCCTCCGCATCGTCCGGAAAAGACGAGTCCGGACCATCAGTGGAAACCAGCCGGAAGAAGAGGAAGATTGACCGGGAGGACTCCAAGGGTCAACTAAAGCAGATAGACGAACTCAGGCGCGAGATTGGCTGGAGAGTTGGTCTCCATAAGGAGACCAACTACATCATCACCACCAGCGTAGAACAAATCTTGCGGAGTCTGGAAGTGGACCGGCTGGAGGATGCCATCAATAGGGTGGAGGAACTCCGGAGTAGGGAGACCGACACGAAGGTGCTGCATCTTCAAATCTCCACCATGTACAAGGCCAACACGGAGATGGAGAAGAAGGTGAAGCACTACCTTCAAGAGACAACTCTGGTGGTGGTGGCCCGGACACAGGCAGAGGCAAAGGCCAATGCATCCATAGCTGCCTTGATGGAGGTCCGGAAGGCCCTCAAATTTCCGGTTGACGTGGTCAATCGGAGCCAACTCTTCACCGAACTGGTGGAGAAGAAGGAGAAGGTGAATAGGGCCAACATCATCCGGTTTCTCCTAGACCAAGCAGAGAAGATGGGCCATACCTGGGAGCAGATGAAGTTGTTGGTCGACAACATCACCCAGGTGCTCCCGGAAGACCCAGTTGCACCAGCACCGGAAGGCGCCACCACCCGGGAACGGACCACGGCCTCTTCGGAACCACCACAAGACAACTCGAGCTCCGGGTACCTCAACGAATCCGGAGTCCCTAGACACTCCATCACCTCAGACACCGGCGGAGGGTATCGTACCTCCCAACTCTAGTACGAGTGAGATTTTGAAGAAGCTGTTGGATCTACTGTCGCCACCCAACATGCGCCTGCCAGATCCTCCGGCACAAGACAACCTCCCGGCACCACAGAAGCCCGTGTCTCGGAGATTGGCGCCCGGACCAAGGAGTCCTTCCGGAAGCTACAGGGACTTGGTCCAGGAGACCAGATCAGCTTTTGAGACGGAACCACCAGAACCTCCGGTGCCAGAAGGTTCATCGGAACAGCCCCCTCCACCGCCGGACTCAGGATTGTCCATCATGACATTGTGACAGTGACGTGCCGTCATGACGTGACATGTCGTGATCGACCCTCTCGTCACGACACAATAGAGTCAAGCTAGGGTCAAAGATGAACTTTACCCCTATGTATGGTACATATGTTACCTTGGCGTCGACGTGGCCGTCTTATGTGGCACTGACATCCTACGTGTATCTCACCACTTTTACCTTTTGTTGTGTAGTATTAACCTTTGAGTGAAAATTAATTAAGCGGGGGGGTTTTTCGGAGGGAGTAGTTTAGAAGCGGACTGCACGCGGACATGCGATGACCGTCCGCGGACATGGAGCGGACTGCGTGCGGACACCGCCGTGGACTGGCTGCGGATACGTAGCAGATTAACTTGGACCCGCGGACTGAGTGCAGACCCGTGGACTGGCTGCAGATACATCGCGGAATGAACTTGGTCCCGCGGACTGCCTGCGGATACGCAGGGGACTGGCTGCGGACGCTGCTGCGAACTAGCCGCGGACACTGCCGCGGACTCGATGTGGACCCGCGGACTGGTTTGGATATGCAGCGAACTGGATGGGGACCCGCATATTGGCTGCGGACTAATCGCGGACCAGTCGTGGACACTCCCGCACATACGTAGCGGACTGGATGTGGACCCGCGGACTGGCTGCGATTATGCAACCGATTGGATGGGGACCGACGGATTCAGTGCAGATCCGCGGACTGGCTGGGGACGCTGCTGCAGACTGCTCGAGGACTGGGCGCGGACACTGCCGCGGACTGGCTGCGGACACACCGCGGACTGGCTAAGGACACTTCTGCGGACTAATCGCGGACACTGCCGCGGAGTGGCTGCGGACACACCGCGGACTGGCTAACGACACTTCTGCGGACTAATCGCGGACTAATCGCGGACTGGCCGGGGACTCGCACCGGCTTAGGCGCCATTGGGAGTGGAGGAACGCGGATTGGGAGTGGAGGAGCGCGGATAGGTAGTTAGGATATTTTTGAATTTCGTTATTCCATTTATATTTTTTGAAGATACAAAGGGCAGGATTGGGAGACCAAATCAAAACAATTTGTACAAAGTTGTTCTTCATTCAAAATTATAGGGAAGTCCAAAAAGGCATTTTCTTCTTACAAATAACCGAATACAAATTAGACAACACTTCACAACATAGAGAAGATGCTACATACCCTACAGTATCTAAGGACTATGAAATCACAATATACTATATACTACTCATTGCGGAAGAAATCCCATGGTGTAGCTAGGTTGTAGGGCGGTCCTTTCAACAAGTCTACTACATGCGTGACGGTTGATCTCTCTAGTGGATCGGGTTTCAACAACTCGTCCGTGGCTTGCTCAAATCGCTTGGACAATGAACTCGGATCTTTGTTCTTTTGGAACAAGCTTGAAGAGCAATCGCGGTTGTAGATCCTCCTTGCCAAGTACCCCACTGCATACGCCTCAGATCTATGGTTGTGCTTATGCTTTAATCCCATTCTCCTCGGTGATGTTGGTGTTCCGGGCTTCCATACACATGGAATAGCTCCGGGGCAGCATGACGATACTTTACTCGGTAAGCACCTAGCTTTGTACTAGAGGGTCGGCCGTAGTTTGACATCTTGTCTTTGCCGTCCCATGATGCCATTCCCCAATCACACACCCCGATGTATACTACATCATTTTTCTTTGGCGGAAAATGAAGCATAACATTGTTGGGGCTTAAGTCGTTGTGCAATACGCGCTGGGAATGTATCTCATCCATGATGCACAATAGTGCCCATGCTAAATAGGCCCGATTTTTACCATACACGCATAGTTCCATACGAGCCTCAAGGTCGATTCCAACTCTTTTTAGAATATCATCCTCGTGTTCCTCGTCGTATTTTGAATCAATCGTCCAAATGGATGCTAGAGAGCCATCGTTCCACCATAGAGTATACGACTCGTATGTTCTTCTATCTAGGTACTGAATTTTGATAACCCCTACATGGTCTACTAGACACGCTAGCGCCTCAATTGAACGTGTCTCCCGGTTTTTTTCACGACTACCCTCCTTCATTGTTTTTCCCGCAAAGTCCATGTGTGCTGGAATGCAACTTACGCCCTCAATACTCACACGACGGACAACTCCAAAGCCTCCTTCATAATTTCTAGTATCCAAAGCCTTCACCTTCGTGTGCATTGGAAGCCACACTACACCTTCGCGACCTCTACTCGCAACCCGCGCAACCAAATCTTGATCAATCCAAGAAATAGCGAGGTTAGATCTCCCTTTCGGTTTGATTGCTTCTACCCCCTCTTTGAGTCTCTCAAACAATAACTTCACATCCATTGCTTGTTTGCTTACATCTTCCTTGTAATAGACATCCCAAATAGTCTTCACGGGGTTGTGAACAGCTTGTTTGGCAAACAATATGGGCCATGTGTCCATTGAATGTCTCATTTTATCCTCGCGAAATTTTTCTTCATTGGCAATATTTTGGATAATGAGTACCAATCTTGCCTCCATAGCTTCTAGTCTAGTAGCGCCGTTACACAAGTACCGTTTCTCCAACCTAGATAGACCTTTTTCTATCATCCAAAATAATATATCTACTACAACCCGGAACTTAAATTCCTTGCTCATTGCATCCAAATGGCTTGTCCTTGCTCTTTTCTTGTAGGGCTCTAAGTCTTGAGAAAAATCTGGGTGTATACCCCGCCCTCGTCCCGCTCCAATTGAAGTTTCGCTTGGAACCAAGGAATTTGTTGCAGATGGTACCACACCATGTTGAACGGCCCTCAACGATGGCTCTCCTGCTGCGGGCTCACCACTTGATCCGCCTGAACTGCGAGCTCCCGGGTGTCGAAATCCGCTCAAACTTTGTGATCCTCGTGACCGCCCAACTTCAGTGGTCCTCCGCGCCGATCCTTGTAGAACCCCTTGAGATCCTATTGTGCCTCGTGAATGTGATTGCGACCCACGAGAATTATTTCGTCCAAGTGCATGAAATTCTTGGTGTAGTTGTTCCATGCCGTGCCTGCGACCCCTGTCACTTCGCCCACTTCCACTACCTTGTCCTCTCGCCAACATACCACCACTCACACGATCGTCTGCAGCTATGGTTGATTGAATTTCCACCTGATGAGCCTCGTGGAGTTGCATGTCTGCATCTTGATAATGCACCCTGTTGTCGACCATTTATGTAAAATAATTAACCAGTCACTTAAACCGGTCACTTAAAGTGCAGTGCGAAAGTGAGTGAGTCTGGAAAAAAATGACAAGGGTTCCCCCCGCATTCGTCTCTCCCAACTCCTATACCCTCAAAACCTGTGCAATGGTGCTCGCACAACAAGGTCTCGGGTTCTTATTGGGCAAGGAAATGGAGGGAAAAAAGTGAAGGCGTCAATGGCCTAGCCACCTTTATATAGGCTGCAAGGGGTCGGGAATATTACCGATAGGCTTGGAAACCTAGAGAACAGCGCGGTCGGGGAGCGGACTGGGAGCGGACGAGGCGCGGACAAGCCGCGGACGGTGCGCAGATTAGGTTGGAAGAGCCCGCAGACTGGCAACGAATTGCCCACGGACTGCCCGCGGACTTGCCAATGGATTGCCCGCGGACTGGCAGAGGATGGCCCGCGGACTGGCCGCGGACGGGGCGCAGATTAGGTTGGAAGAGCCCGCGGGCTGGCGACGGATTGCCCGCGGACTAGCTGCGTATAAACCGCGGACCCGCAGCGGACTGCCAGCGGACTGCCCGCGGACTGGCCCTTACAGACCGCGGACTCCTGGCGGCCTATCCGCTGAATGGGCGTCGTTTTTCTCCTTTGAATTCCTCTTTGCAATTGCCGTTATTGTAGGGGTGGGGTTGGGAGAGACAACAAGGTCGCCGTGTAACTTCAAGTTTTGGCAATGTGAGAACGGTTTTGTCCAAATTTGCTATGAACCTCGATATAAATGCATTCAAAATGGGCAAAAAATATCCCATTGTGTACAACTCACTATGACTTCTATGTTCGTAATGTCAAAGATAAGAACATGAGAGCTTTGGTTACACTAATTCAATCGAGAAATTAGACCTGGTCATAGTTTACTGAATTTTT
Organism: Bryoerythrophyllum caledonicum; assembly: GCA_963971425.1. Taxonomy (NCBI): domain Eukaryota; kingdom Viridiplantae; phylum Streptophyta; class Bryopsida; order Pottiales; family Pottiaceae; genus Bryoerythrophyllum; species Bryoerythrophyllum caledonicum. Next base: position 58,171,702 of record OZ020514.1, on the reverse strand, counting down.
AATCCTTTACTTCCGCAAATTAATGTGGTGCTCAAAGCTCTTGCAACATCTCTTGCACGAACATTACTCCGCATTCGATATCCATGACGTCCATGGCCTTGCCGATATCGAGGTATCTCCCCACCATTAAGCCATTCTTTCACCTACGGGGCGACGCCTTCCAAAATGGCATTGAGCGCCGCCACAAGTAGTCGTTTTTGATGGTAGCGTTCTTCCCAATACAATTCCTCCGTTCCAATTGTTGCAGCTAGTGTTGTATTTCGATAAGCCCTTCGTAGTTCTAGATCCCCCACAGCTCGCTTGCCAGATGAGTTGTAATATGGTGGCGGTCCTAAGCCGTGCACCAATTCATTTCTTTGACGATTCCAATGCCACCCTAGGGTTTGGTAAAAAAACATCTTCATGCCGTAATCTGCCGGTTTGTTAGGATACATCTCATTTGCTGCATGTACTAGTTTGTCCAGATCATCTATCAATTCTTCCCCTTGAAAGGTATGCCACGGTTGTGCCTTGGACATATTATGTCTCCAATTCCACTCAACAAGGTTCCCATTGAAGTCTTCAAGTGCAAAGTCATAATCATCTTGACGATACACCCATTGACTTGGCATGATATCTCGTAGGCCAAATTGAAGATACAAACGTGGATGTAATGGCGCCCTACATACACCGCAAGTACGCAAACAAATCATATTCTTGATTAGACAATGCGGATGGAACGAATGGCCACACGATCCAATCATATAACACCCTTCAGGACCCCAAGGATTATCGCAGATAGGACATGATGATCCGTCGGATGTCATGGGGTGTGGTCTTTGCCACAACGGCTTTCCAATCATTTCAGTTGGATGATCATGCACTTCTCCAATGTCCCAACGGTGATCCTCTTCTGTCACAAGCCTCCAATCAATACTGTTGTTGTTCAATAGTAGCGACGAATCACTATCGTCCGAGCTGATTGGATACATGGTTTCATCACGAGGCCATGATGTGAGAAAAAGGGTCCTTAACTTCTTCTCCGATGTCCATTCAGCGCATATACTCTGGAATTCCGCCTCGTATTGCCGTGTCCGTGCCACGGCAAATACCGTTGTGAACATCATCTCTTCGCACTCATCGATTATTGTTGAAACCAACAATTTAAGATTGTTTCGGGCCAATTCCTCATTCTCCTGATATGCTTTTAATTCATCCAACTCTTGTTGCAAACCTGCATGCGTCATCTCCGCTGCTACATGTTGTGCCTTGATTTCTTGTAACTCCCTCTTTAAGTCTGCAACTTCAATCATGTACTTTTCATTGCTATTGTTGACTTCATTGACTTGATTGCGTATATGGGTCACTTCAACAAGCAAGTTCCTCTTCTCTGTCTCTAGCGCACGTACTTTTGACACACTTTTCCACATCATCGTCTTGTCCATGTTGCAACCTCTTTATTTCCACACTAAGCACTTCCAATTGTGCCTGTAACTCACCATACTTATCTTCATCAAACTTCATCGGGGCATCAGCGGCTTTGCTTTTAATAGCATTGGCCATCTCCATAGTTGCTAAAAGTGGGCTTGACCCCTCCCCAATCTGGTTTGGGGCATGCTTGTCCAATTCTTTGCAATGTGTGGCCTCAACCTTCCTTTCTCTACGCTTTCGTCCGCTATTCTTCCTTGGTGAAACAATTATTTCTCGATTGAATGGCACTTCATCATTTGGATCGTCGTACAAGGTAGGGTTATCAAGGAACCATTGAGGGGCATTGTTTCTTGGAATCTCTCGAGGTTTCTTTGTTAAAAGATGGCGTCCAAGTCTCCAACCACCTGAAAAGGGATCGTGAGTCGTTGACCAATCCACTTGCTTTCCTAATTGATATTGTGCATACATCAATGCTACAATGGATCTAGGAATATTATTTTTTGGCCATTTTTCCAAGTTAGAAAGGGCACGTAGGATCTCGAGGAACCTCCACATGACATGCACGTCATTGATCTGTCTGCACGTGACTGCTTTCGCTGCACAATGTTTAGGGTGGAGCTCCGCAGGCCACCATCTGTCGAGATGCCCAAACTTGATGTACTCCAATGCATTGTCGGGTGTCCATGGCTCACGCACTGATTTCCAACCCTCCATTGCTTGAAGATCACGCTTTGCGTATACCTTCAGCTCCAAATCTCTTGAGTTCCTCTTTGTCATTTTCACTGTAAAACCCTCCTCGCCTGGTTTGTCCACCATCATCCTCCGTGCTCCTTGAACGCCACCTCCACTTTCCATCATGAAATTCTTCTAAAGTCTTCTACAGATTCCCGTATCACAAAAGTTACTTACAATAATATCTATTTACTTTCCCACATTATCTATTATCATACAAAAATTCTAGAACAACTGCTCTATTCCAAAGATCCGAAGACTACCTGCACTTCAAAATAGTGTTGCCTAGGCTACAAATTGAAGCATGCACTTCAAAATATTGTCGCCATGCTTGGGTAGATTGCTGAAACCCCACCGTTGGCATAACCATCGCTTAAAATAGTGAAAAAACAAATGCTTCTGAGGACAAACATCTTCCTTTGGAAAAATGAAGGTCCTCAAAAGGAGCACTTTCCCCCTTTGAAGCCCCGCACACCGCCGTCAACGTGGAGGCAAGTGCGTCAAGGCTTTCTAGGACAAAAAAAGTGTCAAGCCATGGGGACCCCTTCCGCTTTCTATAACATGTGCACCCCGTCCACGCCCCATCCACGGACGTTCCCTGCCCAGCCCAAGGACGGGACACGGACTGCCCGCGAACAATCCGATCCGCGCCCGCGAACAGTTTGTCTTAACCGTCCGCGGACTGTTCGCGCCCAGTCCGCAAACTGTCTTCGCTCAGTCCGCAACCCGTCAGCGCGCCCAGTCCTAGCCCACTAACCCCTAGTCCGCGCGCCCAGTCTAGTACACTAAACACTAAATATAGTGTAGAGGGATTATTGATGTAGATCACTCACACTGATTTCCATAAAAGCATGTGCATGCCAAGTTCTGATTGGGTATTTGTTCTCAAGCAAGTGTGTGTCAGTCAACAATTGCATGTAAATTTTCAATTAGTGTAGGAAATTTCAAATAGTCTGGTCTACACTATATTCAATACTATATTCAAGGAACGGTGTAGTCTTCAAGGGAATAAATACATCAAAAACAAAACAAAAACAAAAAAAATCGATAATGAATACAAGAAAGTAAGCCTTTCAAACAATACTTGCACATCAAATTTCTTTTTTACATGGTTGTATGCTCTAGAAGAACTTAAAAGGTTTTTTGAAGAACACGTAGAGAGGGTTGGAAAATGTGCCTCCAGTAGATGGAAGTTCTCTATATTTGTTTTTTCAAAATCAAGTAGAAATTTGTACACATGTACACAACATCATTCTTTTCTACTAAATATTTAATTGATTTTGCGACTTTAGGCACCTAAACTATTTGATATCCGCCTCATGAAACACATAAGCCGAATTAGTACGCACTATTTACATTCCATATCCGGAGCGCGACGAGGAGGCACCTTCACCTCCTTTGAATACGGGGCTTTGGTTTTGCTTGATCCGCTGGCAACTCTTCGTTAGGTGGGTCAACCAAAGTACTGTCGCGCATAAACCACTTTGGCACGGGGTTTCTAGCACAGGTAGCTTTGAAGAAAGTGCTTTGCCTAGATGCACGCCAAGGTTACCAATAGTGTACAAAGGTTGATCAAGCGTCGACCAATCAACCTGCTTGCCCAACTCACATTCCGCGTATATCATTGCTCCAATTCTTCTCGGAATGTTATTTCATCGATAACGTGTTTTGTGGGAGACGGCTCGTATAACCTCTAAAAACCTCCATTTTATCTCAATGGAGGTAATATTCAAATATGTCAATTGCTTCAATCGACAATGGTCCTCGTGTGCTTCTGGAGTATACCATCGGTCGAGGTGAGCAAAACCAATGTGTTCATACGCCTGTTGACAAGTCCATGGCTCCGGTAAATCCTCCCATCCTCTAAATGCCAAGAGATTAAGGTCCCCGTAAATTTCTAGCTCCAAATCCGTAGCCTTCTTGGCTCTTTTTGAAGGACCCGCGCCCAAACGTGGCACATTTAAATTCCTCCTCCCCCCACCATCTCCACCACCTCCACCACGGCTATGTATGGTGAAAATGTTTTAAACAAACCTAAACCACTATGAAATACTTCTAATTGCTATTCTAATACTAGCTAACTATTCTAATATGATTATGCCGCCTATATCTAGTTGCACTTCAAAATAGTGCTACAATAAATCCCATGCAAGCACTTCAAAATAGTGTTGTTGAGAGATTGTTAAAAAGTATTAAATACACGGCTTCGTCAAATCTCTGACAACTTCAACCGCTTTTGTACTTGTGCTGATGCTTTTGAGGACTAAAAATCCCCTTTCGGGTAATCTCCGTCCTCAAGAGGTCCACTTTCCCACCTGGAAACCCCACACACCACCGTCAACGTGGAGGCAAGTGCGTCAGGGTGCCCAGGATTCGTGGAAAAGTGTGCCTGTAAAATTTCCTCCCTCCCCCTTTATAGCACTCTGTCCGACCTTGTTCACCCATGTCCGGGCCTGACCGCGCCCGCAGGGTCGCAACTATCCGCGGGCAGTCCGCGTCTTGTTTGCGAGCAGTCCGCGCCCTGTCCACGGGCTGTCCGCGGGCTGTCCGCGGGCTGTCCGCGCCCCGATCGCGGGAGTCCGCGATCAGTCCCCGTTTCGTCCACGACGCGTCCGACGCAAATTCCGCGTCCACTTAGTTCCTTATCCGCGCGCCTCTAAATATTTCCCACGATCCCTTTACAGTCAGACCTCGAGAAGTGTTAGGGGTTGGGAGCATTCTTTTTGTTAACACTTAGGCCCGCTGTACACTATGGTGGAGAACTCCACCGGCCAAGAATTCAAGGGAAATGGCGCAATAAGATTGGAGTACAAATTGTTCTTCACTGGATTGGGTTTACACTCTGGCTAAGGCTTGACCGGTGAAGATCTTCAAGCATGGATGAAAAGATTACATGGATGCCTATGTGGCAACACTTTATTGAAGAGTTCCTCTCCTCTGGATTAGTTTCTTGTCCGACCTCAACCCCCGGACAAGAAACCAAACCACTTGAGGAGAACAACTTACTTAAAATATACTTTTCCCCTACAAATTTGCTGAATTTTACTGTAGTTCAAGTTCATGCTTTTTCTTCCACAAGTGTCTATCTTTTTAAAAAATTGTTGATTAAGTTGCGCATTTTTTTCTAGTTTGTGTGGTACAAATTTTAAGCCAGTTTGATTAGCATTGAGTGAGTTACGTGCATTTTAGTGGAATGGGGTTCTGCATACGGGGCAAATTTTTATTGCTATTGATTTTCAATTGTACTTTAATTGTAATGACATGATTGTGGGGTTTGTGTTTAGAGTAGGAGTTTACTACTTGTTACTCTTTCTTAGATTTTCAAAGTTGATAGTAGCCCAAAAACTCTATGCTAGATTATGTTTTCTATACAAGAAGTAGAGTTAACCTGGTGTATTAAGTCGCTCTCAATATTGCATTGTATGTTTAATTCATGTGAGCTTTTTACCACACAAACTAGACAAGTAGAAACATTTTTTCCAACAAATTTTACTACATTTTTACACTTGATATAAAACGTATAGATTTTGAAAGGTGATTGCGGCCAAAAATGCATGTTGGACCTTACAACATTAAGTAGATGGGAGATATCCATCCTTTGTTCAAAGAAATTAAAAACTATTCTGGAAAATGATTTTTCATCTACAAAGAGTTGGCGCATTGAAGAAATTAGAAGGAAAAGACAAGATGACATTGCAAAAAGCGAGAAGGAAATTAAGAAATCTATTTATATTGATGATACATAATTTATTTAGAATATTTTTGTCCTAGTTTGACCATATATTTGGACATCAATCTTTGTCGAGATATATCTAATCTTTATTTTTATTTTTATACTGACATCTTTTGAAATTACTTTTACACACTCGTCTAACGTGCAAATATCATTTCATTTTTATTAGTTGGGTCAATTATTGTCCACATAAACAAACAATGTCCAAAAGATTTATACTAATATTTTTGGCTGAGACTTCTTTACCGGCTGGTGGAGTTCCCCACCGTAGTGTAAATTCCTCTTAGGCACTGGTAACTCATAACACTTATAAGTTGTGATGTCGATGATTTGTAAAACTTATAACAGAAAAACACTTAGCAGAATTTAAAAGGAAAATACATAACATTTATAGAAATAATGGATGTAATTACGAAACTTTGATTCATTATTCATCTATTCGTGTCACCCTCAATCTTGAACCTCCATTAGGCACTTGATGTCTAGAAAAACTATTAACCAACAAAAGTACTTTATCTTTCTGGGCACTTACCATCATACTACTAAAATCATAATCCGCACAGTGAACCACGGAGCGATCAATCGCGCTGTCAACCTTGGAGTAAATTATAGGTACGGTGCAGCCAACCACGCGGTAAATCATGTTACCTTTTTTAAAATATAGTTTGTAAAATAAAAACTACATGAAAATGGTTGGACTATTGCGTTGCAAAGCATTAGCTTGAGTTTTTGCATGTGACAAATATGCATTTGTGTGGTGCAATTTGTGCTTTTGATTAGAAATTGGGCGTTCAATTTTTTTTTTGAGTTAAGCACTAAAAGATTGAATTGTAAATTATGAGTTGTAAACTTCGAGTGAAAAAGTTGTGAAGTTGGAGTTCTGACTTGAAAAAGTTGTGAGTGGAGTTGTGAAGTTGGAGGTTGGCATACAAAGTTGGAGTTGCAAAATTGCATATTCGAGTTCTCGAGATTGAAATTACAAGTATTGAGGTGAGATTGCAAGTTTTGAGATTGTAATTGCAAATTGAGTTTGTGGGTGTGTGAATTTGAGATTGTAATTGCAAGTTGAGTTTGTGGGTGTGTAAAATTTGCATTTGTGTGTTGCAATCTGTGCTTATTCAAAAAAAGATTTAAACTCTTGATTACAAATTTGACATTCATAACATTTTTTTAATTCCATGTTAAAATGCAAAAAATCTAAAACTTAATTATTTTTTTTCTATTCTATTCTATTACATTATAAAAATTCATGCATGAGTTTCAAAGATATATTTATATTTTATGTAGATTGTTGTTACCTTTCTTTTTTATATTTTGTGATATTAAAACTACATTAAAATGGTTGAACTAATGCGTTGCAAAGCAAGTGCCAACTGCTAGTCCTCCTCTAAAAATATAACATAAATTGTTAAAAAATTGTGTTGTCGTCCATGTTTTTTTTTAGCATGGCATTGTATACCTATATTTTCCGGGTTTAGAAAGTGCATGTATTGAGATACCAAGTGTTTTGATGTATCTCTTTTTTTTTAAAACCTCTTCATAAATGTCCCGTGAGCGCGTCTTCTCCATGACGGGTATAGCCCTTGATATCATATCTCTTCTTGAAATTTTGCACCCATCCATGAGAAAATATCAGCTCCTTCTCGTTAGCACCTCTTGGAAGTAATGCGCAAAATCTCTTTGCAGCAGCCACCACAAGGTCATCAAATAGAACTACATTATTTTCCTGCATTGTCATAAGCCAAGTAAAAGTGGCTTCCTCCACTTCAGGGCATTGAGACTCTTGTAAGCGCTTGGAATCACCGAGGTGCCCAACATTAAGTCAACTGAAGTGTTCTTTTTGCTCTATTATTATTCCAATATTAATCTCAGTTACGTTTACTTGA